>JAAAWM010012246.1:0-356982 GCA_036873465.1 Thinopyrum obtusiflorum
AGCTTGAGTTGAAAGTTTCTATCCCTAGAAAACTCCATGATGAGTGGGAACCTGCAATTAAGATTAAAATTAAAAATTATGAGTTTCATGCTTTGTGTGATTTGGGTGCTAGTGTCTCTACTATCCCCAAAGCTTTGTGTGATTTGTTAGATTTCTCGATGTAATCTTCTTTTCGCGGTGTGTTTGTTGAGACCGATGAATTGTGGGTTTATGATCCAACTTATCTATGAATAATATTTGAATCTTCTCTGAATTCTTTTATGTATGATTGAGTTATCTTTGCAAGTCTCTTCGAATTATCCGTTTGGTTTGGCCAACTAGATTGGTAGTTCTTGCAATGGGAGAAGTGCTTAGCTTTGGGTTCAATCTTGCGGTGTCCTTACTCAGTGACAGAAAGAGTTGAAAGGCACGTATTGTATTGTTGCCATCGAGGATAACAAGATGGGGTATTTATCATATTTCATGAATTTATTCCTCTACATCATGTCATCTTGCTTAAGGCGTTACTCTGTTTTTAACTTAATACTCTAGATGCATGCTGGATAGCGGTCGATGAGTGGAGTAATAGTAGTAGATGCAGGCAGGAGTCGGTCTACTTGTCACGGACGTGATGCCTATATACATGATCATACCTAGATAACCTCATAACTATGCTCAATTCTATTAATTGCTCAACTGTAATTTGTTCACCCACCGTAGAATATCTATGCTCTTGAGAGAAGCCACTAGTGAAACCTATGGCCCCGGGGTCTATTCTCATCATATCAATCTCCATTACTTTATTTTACTTGTTTTGCTTTTACTTTTCACTTTGCATCTTTATACCAAAAATACCAAAAATATTATCTCTATCAGATCTCACTCTCGTAAGTGACTGTGAAGGGATTGACAATCCCTAAGTGTTGGTTGCGAGTTGCTACCGTTTTGTGCAGGTACGAGGGACTTGCGCGTGACCTCCTAATGGATTGATACCTTGGTTCTCAAAAACTAAGGGAAATACTTATGCTACTGTGCTGCATCACCCCCTCCTCTTCGAGGAAAACCAACGCTAGCTCGAGACGTAGCAAGAAGGATTTCTGGCGCCGTTGCCGGGGAGGCCTACGCCAAGTCAAGTCAAGATTTACTCTCCCATCAATGAGCCATTTCTGGCGCCGTTGCCGGGGAGGCCTACGCCAAGTCAAGTCAAGATTTACTCTCCCGTCAACGAGCCATTTCTGGCGCCGTTGCCAGGGAAGCCTACGCAAAAGTCAACATACCAAGTACCCATCACAATCTCTATCTCTCGCATTACATTATTTGCCATTTGCTTCTCGTTTTCCTCTCCCCACTTCACTCTTGCTGTTTTATTCACCCTCTCTTTCCCAATCTCCTCCTCTTTTTCCCTTTTGCCTTTTGTTTGCTCGTGTGTTAGTTTTCTTGCTTGTTCGTCACGATGGCCTTACCTAATTTTGGTGATCTTCACCTTAAAAGGCTAGAAGATATCAAAAATGATGTCAGGAAGTTTATGGTCTTGCAATTTGAGCATAATAATTTCTTTAGAAACGATCTTAATGAACAAAAGAGTTTTATGAGTTATATGAATAAAGAGCTCGATGATATGTCTAAAGAATTTGATGGTGTAAGAGCCCACATTGCTCATCTTGAAAAAATGACCGCTAAAATTTCGGATATGCAAGCCACCTTAGTCAATAAGATGGCCGCTAAACCAAATAACTATGAGAATCAAGATGAATATCTAAAAGTTATTGATGTGTCCCCTATTAAATCTTTGTTTTGCAATATGAATCTTGATGAATCTGATTATGATCTTCCCTTACCTAGAAGGCGTTCTAAGAATTCTGAGTTTTTAGATCCTGATGATGAAATTGATAAAAAAGGGATTGAAAGAAATAAAAATCTAGATATTGCTAAACCCACTATTTTGGATCTCAAGGAATTTAACTATGAAAATTGCTCTTTAATTGATTGTATTTCCTTTTTGCAATCCGTGTTAAATTCTCCTCATGCTTATAGTCGAAATAAGGCCTTTACGGGGGGGGGGGGGGGGGGGGGGGGGGGGGGGGGGGGGGGGGGGGGGGGGGGGGGGGGGGGGGGGGGGGGGGGGGGGGGGGGGGGGGGGGGGGGGGGGGGGGGGGGGGGGGGGGGGGGGGGGGGGGGGGGGGGGGGGGGGGGGGGGGGGGGGGGGGGGGGGGGGGGGGGGGGGGGGGGGGGGGGGGGGGGGGGGGGGGGGGGGGGGGGGGGGGGGGGGGGGGGGGGGGGGGGGGGGGGGGGGGGGGGGGGGGGGGGGGGGGGGGGGGGGGGGGGGGGGGGGGGGGGGGGGGGGGGGGGGGGGGGGGGGGGGGGGGGGGGGGGGGGGGGGGGGGGGGGGGGGGGGGGGGGGGGGGGGGGGGGGGGGGGGGGGGGGGGGGGGGGGGGGGGGGGGGGGGGGGGGGGGGGGGGGGGGGGGGGGGGGGGGGGGGGGGGGGGGGGGGGGGGGGGGGGGGGGGGGGGGGGGGGGGGGGGGGGGGGGGGGGGGGGGGGGGGGGGGGGGGGGGGGGGGGGGGGGGGGGGGGGGGGGGGGGGGGGGGGGGGGGGGGGGGGGGGGGGGGGGGGGGGGGGGGGGGGGGGGGGGGGGGGGGGGGGGGGGGGGGGGGGGGGGGGGGGGGGGGGGGGGGGGGGGGGGGGGGGGGGGGGGGGGGGGGGGGGGGGGGGGGGGGGGGGGGGGGGGGGGGGGGGGGGGGGGGGGGGGGGGGGGGGGGGGGGGGGGGGGGGGGGGGGGGGGGGGGGGGGGGGGGGGGGGGGGGGGGGGGGGGGGGGGGGGGGGGGGGGGGGGGGGGGGGGGGGGGGGGGGGGGGGGGGGGGGGGGGGGGGGGGGGGGGGGGGGGGGGGGGGGGGGGGGGGGGGGGGGGGGGGGGGGGGGGGGGGGGGGGGGGGGGGGGGGGGGGGGGGGGGGGGGGGGGGGGGGGGGGGGGGGGGGGGGGGGGGGGGGGGGGGGGGGGGGGGGGGGGGGGGGGGGGGGGGGGGGGGGGGGGGGGGGGGGGGGGGGGGGGGGGGGGGGGGGGGGGGGGGGGGGGGGGGGGGGGGGGGGGGGGGGGGGGGGGGGGGGGGGGGGGGGGGGGGGGGGGGGGGGGGGGGGGGGGGGGGGGGGGGGGGGGGGGGGGGGGGGGGGGGGGGGGGGGGGGGGGGGGGGGGGGGGGGGGGGGGGGGGGGGGGGGGGGGGGGGGGGGGGGGGGGGGGGGGGGGGGGGGGGGGGGGGGGGGGGGGGGGGGGGGGGGGGGGGGGGGGGGGGGGGGGGGGGGGGGGGGGGGGGGGGGGGGGGGGGGGGGGGGGGGGGGGGGGGGGGGGGGGGGGGGGGGGGGGGGGGGGGGGGGGGGGGGGGGGGGGGGGGGGGGGGGGGGGGGGGGGGGGGGGGGGGGGGGGGGGGGGGGGGGGGGGGGGGGGGGGGGGGGGGGGGGGGGGGGGGGGGGGGGGGGGGGGGGGGGGGGGGGGGGGGGGGGGGGGGGGGGGGGGGGGGGGGGGGGGGGGGGGGGGGGGGGGGGGGGGGGGGGGGGGGGGGGGGGGGGGGGGGGGGGGGGGGGGGGGGGGGGGGGGGGGGGGGGGGGGGGGGGGGGGGGGGGGGGGGGGGGGGGGGGGGGGGGGGGGGGGGGGGGGGGGGGGGGGGGGGGGGGGGGGGGGGGGGGGGGGGGGGGGGGGGGGGGGGGGGGGGGGGGGGGGGGGGGGGGGGGGGGGGGGGGGGGGGGGGGGGGGGGGGGGGGGGGGGGGGGGGGGGGGGGGGGGGGGGGGGGGGGGGGGGGGGGGGGGGGGGGGGGGGGGGGGGGGGGGGGGGGGGGGGGGGGGGGGGGGGGGGGGGGGGGGGGGGGGGGGGGGGGGGGGGGGGGGGGGGGGGGGGGGGGGGGGGGGGGGGGGGGGGGGGGGGGGGGGGGGGGGGGGGGGGGGGGGGGGGGGGGGGGGGGGGGGGGGGGGGGGGGGGGGGGGGGGGGGGGGGGGGGGGGGGGGGGGGGGGGGGGGGGGGGGGGGGGGGGGGGGGGGGGGGGGGGGGGGGGGGGGGGGGGGGGGGGGGGGGGGGGGGGGGGGGGGGGGGGGGGGGGGGGGGGGGGGGGGGGGGGGGGGATAACATAAGAACCATACTTTCATTATGAATGAGATGTATCATATAAATATTGATAGTAATATATTACCTCTGTGTTTACTTTCATAATTCATTTTAGAGTTTTATACACTCTAGCCCATTGTACAATGTTTGTTGCAAGAGGGTTGTTCATAAAAGAACAATTGTTGTTCAGTATCATTAATAACATAAGGGCCATGCTTCCATCATGGATGGGATGTATGTTATGAATATAGACTGTAATATGATACATCCATAACACTGACGCTAAATGTCGCAAGACTAAAAAAATACCACATATGTGTAGCACTGCATTTGGTCAAATTGGACAAACCCGCATGGAAAAATTCCATAATGATGGATTTTAAAGTCATTTGATTATGAATCATCTGACACTTGCATCTTTCGTCCGAAAAGTGAAGTGACTAAAATACCGTTCACGGGTCATAAGGAACGAGCAACAAACTTATTGATCATACATTTTGATGTGTGTAGTCCGATAAATGTTGTTAGTAGTGGATTTATCTATCTTCAGAAATGACTCAATTAAATATGTGGATATTTACTTGATGAGACGTAAGTCTGGATCTTTTGAAATTATTCAAAAGGTTTTCAAAAATGAAGTGGAAATTATTGTAACAAGAAAAATTATGTTTCTGCAATTGGATTGCAAAAGGGATTATTTGAGTTACAAGTTTAGCGAATGTCTGATGAGTTGTGAAAAGAGTTTCATAACTTACACCTCCCGGAGCACCACTGTGAGTGGAATGTCCGTGAAGATGTAATCGAACCATTTATGACATGGTAAGATCAAAGATGTCATAAATCAATTTGCCATTATCCCTTTTAAAGTAATGCTTTAGAGAGTGCGGCTTTTACACTGAAAAGTGCGTCATCAGGTATGTTGAAATGACGCCATGATTTGATACACCCAACCATGTTATATCTTTTCTTAACATTTGGAATATGGGTCTTGTGTAAAATGTTTACAAACCTATTCCAAATCAGACAACTGCTACTTTGTAAGTTATTCCAAGTTATTGGGTATTTCCCCACCACTATACCTAGGCAAAAGGTTTTGCCACAAAGAACGGTATGCTTTTAAAGAGAATGGTTATTACAAAAAGGTGAGTGGGAGGACAATGCAACTCGACGAGATAACAATATCTTCGTCATCAGATCAAAGGAAAGGAACCTTGGAAGTGATTCCAGAGTTTTCTACTGCGACTGATACGGAAGCCTCTACATGAGATGTGTGGACTTCGGTCGAACTTGCAGCTGAACCACGTAGGCAAAACTCGTGCAAACCTCTCAGATACACATACGAGATATTGTTGTTGGACAACAGTATACCTACGGGGGGGGGGGGGGGGGGGGGGGGGGGGGGGGGGGGGGGGGGGGGGGGGGGGGGGGGGGGGGGGGGGGGGGGGGGGGGGGGGGGGGGGGGGGGGGGGGGGGGGGGGGGGGGGGGGGGGGGGGGGGGGGGGGGGGGGGGGGGGGGGGGGGGGGGGGGGGGGGGGGGGGGGGGGGGGGGGGGGGGGGGGGGGGGGGGGGGGGGGGGGGGGGGGGGGGGGGGGGGGGGGGGGGGGGGGGGGGGGGGGGGGGGGGGGGGGGGGGGGGGGGGGGGGGGGGGGGGGGGGGGGGGGGGGGGGGGGGGGGGGGGGGGGGGGGGGGGGGGGGGGGGGGGGGGGGGGGGGGGGGGGGGGGGGGGGGGGGGGGGGGGGGGGGGGGGGGGGGGGGGGGGGGGGGGGGGGGGGGGGGGGGGGGGGGGGGGGGGGGGGGGGGGGGGGGGGGGGGGGGGGGGGGGGGGGGGGGGGGGGGGGGGGGGGGGGGGGGGGGGGGGGGGGGGGGGGGGGGGGGGGGGGGGGGGGGGGGGGGGGGGGGGGGGGGGGGGGGGGGGGGGGGGGGGGGGGGGGGGGGGGGGGGGGGGGGGGGGGGGGGGGGGGGGGGGGGGGGGGGGGGGGGGGGGGGGGGGGGGGGGGGGGGGGGGGGGGGGGGGGGGGGGGGGGGGGGGGGGGGGGGGGGGGGGGGGGGGGGGGGGGGGGGGGGGGGGGGGGGGGGGGGGGGGGGGGGGGGGGGGGGGGGGGGGGGGGGGGGGGGGGGGGGGGGGGGGGGGGGGGGGGGGGGGGGGGGGGGGGGGGGGGGGGGGGGGGGGGGGGGGGGGGGGGGGGGGGGGGGGGGGGGGGGGGGGGGGGGGGGGGGGGGGGGGGGGGGGGGGGGGGGGGGGGGGGGGGGGGGGGGGGGGGGGGGGGGGGGGGGGGGGGGGGGGGGGGGGGGGGGGGGGGGGGGGGGGGGGGGGGGGGGGGGGGGGGGGGGGGGGGGGGGGGGGGGGGGGGGGGGGGGGGGGGGGGGGGGGGGGGGGGGGGGGGGGGGGGGGGGGGGGGGGGGGGGGGGGGGGGGGGGGGGGGGGGGGGGGGGGGGGGGGGGGGGGGGGGGGGGGGGGGGGGGGGGGGGGGGGGGGGGGGGGGGGGGGGGGGGGGGGGGGGGGGGGGGGGGGGGGGGGGGGGGGGGGGGGGGGGGGGGGGGGGGGGGGGGGGGGGGGGGGGGGGGGGGGGGGGGGGGGGGGGGGGGGGGGGGGGGGGGGGGGGGGGGGGGGGGGGGGGGGGGGGGGGGGGGGGGGGGGGGGGGGGGGGGGGGGGGGGGGGGGGGGGGGGGGGGGGGGGGGGGGGGGGGGGGGGGGGGGGGGGGGGGGGGGGGGGGGGGGGGGGGGGGGGGGGGGGGGGGGGGGGGGGGGGGGGGGGGGGGGGGGGGGGGGGGGGGGGGGGGGGGGGGGGGGGGGGGGGGGGGGGGGGGGGGGGGGGGGGGGGGGGGGGGGGGGGGGGGGGGGGGGGGGGGGGGGGGGGGGGGGGGGGGGGGGGGGGGGGGGGGGGGGGGGGGGGGGGGGGGGGGGGGGGGGGGGGGGGGGGGGGGGGGGGGGGGGGGGGGGGGGGGGGGGGGGGGGGGGGGGGGGGGGGGGGGGGGGGGGGGGGGGGGGGGGGGGGGGGGGGGGGGGGGGGGGGGGGGGGGGGGGGGGGGGGGGGGGGGGGGGGGGGGGGGGGGGGGGGGGGGGGGGGGGGGGGGGGGGGGGGGGGGGGGGGGGGGGGGGGGGGGGGGGGGGGGGGGGGGGGGGGGGGGGGGGGGGGGGGGGGGGGGGGGGGGGGGGGGGGGGGGGGGGGGGGGGGGGGGGGGGGGGGGGGGGGGGGGGGGGGGGGGGGGGGGGGGGGGGGGGGGGGGGGGGGGGGGGGGGGGGGGGGGGGGGGGGGGGGGGGGGGGGGGGGGGGGGGGGGGGGGGGGGGGGGGGGGGGGGGGGGGGGGGGGGGGGGGGGGGGGGGGGGGGGGGGGGGGGGGGGGGGGGGGGGGGGGGGGGGGGGGGGGGGGGGGGGGGGGGGGGGGGGGGGGGGGGGGGGGGGGGGGGGGGGGGGGGGGGGGGGGGGGGGGGGGGGGGGGGGGGGGGGGGGGGGGGGGGGGGGGGGGGGGGGGGGGGGGGGGGGGGGGGGGGGGGGGGGGGGGGGGGGGGGGGGGGGGGGGGGGGGGGGGGGGGGGGGGGGGGGGGGGGGGGGGGGGGGGGGGGGGGGGGGGGGGGGGGGGGGGGGGGGGGGGGGGGGGGGGGGGGGGGGGGGGGGGGGGGGGGGGGGGGGGGGGGGGGGGGGGGGGGGGGGGGGGGGGGGGGGGGGGGGGGGGGGGGGGGGGGGGGGGGGGGGGGGGGGGGGGGGGGGGGGGGGGGGGGGGGGGGGGGGGGGGGGGGGGGGGGGGGGGGGGGGGGGGGGGGGGGGGGGGGGGGGGGGGGGGGGGGGGGGGGGGGGGGGGGGGGGGGGGGGGGGGGGGGGGGGGGGGGGGGGGGGGGGGGGGGGGGGGGGGGGGGGGGGGGGGGGGGGGGGGGGGGGGGGGGGGGGGGGGGGGGGGGGGGGGGGGGGGGGGGGGGGGGGGGGGGGGGGGGGGGGGGGGGGGGGGGGGGGGGGGGGGGGGGGGGGGGGGGGGGGGGGGGGGGGGGGGGGGGGGGGGGGGGGGGGGGGGGGGGGGGGGGGGGGGGGGGGGGGGGGGGGGGGGAGGCGTCTAACTTGGTTTTGCAGGATGACATGAGATGTGCATGTGATGTGGTATAGCAGTGCTCATATTTAATTTCATTATGTATGAAATGACTATATAATGTAAATTAACATGACCTGTGTCTCATGATTCGGCATGATAGCTGGAGCCATATGATTGTCACTTTAATGACCTACGTGTCAACCTTATGTAATGCACTTAGTTTATTAGCTATAGAGATAGCAATATTATCTGGTGCATCGACAAGGTGGTGGCAAACCTTGCAAAGGTGAACTCCAACGCGAATGCCGAAGACGAAGAAATGCAAGACTTCTCTGTCAGAAAGGGCTATACCATATCATGCTATTATGAATTGCCTGCGATGTTTATCCCTTATGATGCACCCTTTTTAATTGCGCGATAGTCGCTTTTTATTAGGGTGATCTCTCAGAAAAATATCAAGTAGTTAGTGTTCTCCCAAGTGTAGCACCGCCATGGCATCTATCCTTTCGGGGTGCGCCATGGATTCATGGGTACGAACGATTGGAGCATGTGAGGCGGGTGAGGTCAGACCTCGCAGTGAGATCACTTGGTTGTCTTGACATTCATGGAAGGATCGTCCTGAGCTCGGAACACACACATCGAAAGATGAACAAGAGTCACATAGAGATGTGATCGGCAAGTTGGCCTACCGATTGAAATCCTCGTCATGAGATGATGATTCTATGACGTTGAATTGATATTCGGATCTTGAATCACACATAATCAATTTTGAGAGATATTGATTTGAGTGGGAGCGCACTTTAGAATTAAATCTTTTAATTCTTAGTGCAATTAATTATGAATATTGTTTAAGTGGAATTTGCATAATAGTTGTAGAATAATGGCTCGCATTTTCACCTTCCCTATTAAAATTGAATAAGCTGTTTTTTATCTGGTTAAACTTTACGATTGGTAATGTAATGTGAGGATTGTCCTCAAGAGTGCCGAGAAGGACTTTGTCCTATCGCATGCTTTTAGTATTCTCCCGCTAATGCTATGGATGATGTGACTCTCGTCATTCGCTCCAAAAGCTTGAATTCCGTTACAGTCAAGTGTAATACGTTTGCTTCCATAAGACCCGAACTACACAAGTTTGGGACAGTTATGTGATATTCATGGAACTGAAAATTATTTTCAGATGCAGACAAAGGCTAAAAGATATGAGATATCTAAAGCAATGCTTGTTTGCAACGTATTAGTAAAGTGTTTACTGGGCATTTGACTGTTATGAGAGGGATCCAGAAGAACGCCTGTCATGTGATGATAGTGAATAAAACAACCACTTAAAGAGAAAGGAAATGTCCAAAGGGTGTTAGTGAGACTTTCACACCTTGGATGTCCAAGGCTAATGCCACTCTTAAAGGTGGGTGCTTCTTCTGAGTGTAGGAGAAATACTGAAAGTTAAACTGTTAGAAGTATAAAGGCAAAAAGAGAGAAGACTGGAATATCCAGCTCATGTATGAAAGTCATACAAGTTATTGATGTTTGGAAGGCTGGTCAGAGAAATAGTTCTTGGGAAATGTGATTAAATTATTAGTCATTGATTTTTGGGTATTGTGATTGACCTTTGATCACAAGAATACTCGTTCGATTGCATTCTCTTGCAACTCGATACATGAACTACTACAGCCTAAAAGACTTGCCAGTAATGAGGTTTAGATATGCACTGGGAACATAGTAAATGTTACTATACCTTCCATCGGTGTATCGCCGTATGTATTTATTTTCATAATTCATTTAGAGTTCTACACTTTCTAGCCCATTGCATAGAGTATGTTGCAAGAAGGTTATTCATAAGAGAACTTTTGATGTTCGATGTTATGAATAACATAAGGGCCATACTTTCATCATGAATGAGATGTATGTCATGAATATTGACAAATAATACATTACCTCTATGTTTACTTTCATAAATTCATTTTAGAGTTTTATACACTCTAGCACATTGCATAATGTTTGTTGCAGGATGGTTGTTCATAAAAGAACAATTGTTGTTCAGTATTATGAATAACATAAAGGGCCATGCTTCCATCAGGGATGGGATGTATGTTAGGAATATTGATGGTAATATGATACATCCATAACACTGATGCTAAATGTCACAAGACTAAAAGAATACCACACATGTGTGGCACTGCATTTGGTCACATCAGAGAAACCCGCATGGAGAAATTCCATAATGATGGATTTTGAAGTCGTTTGATTATGAATCATCTGACACTTGCAACTTTCCTCCTAAAAGTGAAGTGATTGAAATACCGTTCATAGGCCATAAGGAACGAGCAACAAACTTATTGGTGACCATACATTTTGATGTGTGTAGTCCGATAAATGTTGTTGCTAGAAGTGGATTTATCTATCTTCAGAAATGACTTAAGTGGATATATGGATATTTACTTGATGAGACACAAGTCTGGATCTTTTGAAGTCATTCAAAAGGTTTTCAAAATGAGGAAGAAATTATTGTAACAAGAAAATTATGTTTCTACAGTTGGATTGTAGAAAGGAATGTTTGACTTACAAGTTTAGCGAATGTCTGATGAGTTGTGAAAAGAGTTTCATAACTTGCACCTCCCGGAACACCACTATGAGTGGAATGTCCGTGAAGATGTAATCAAACCATTTATGACATGGTGAGATCAAAGATGACATAATTCAATTTGCCATTATCCATTTTAAAAGTAATTCTTTAGAGACTACAGCTTTTTACACTGAAAAGAGCGCCACCGGATCTGTTGAAATGACGCCATGGTATGGTACACCCAACCATGCTTTGTCTTTTCTTAACATTTGGAATATGGGGCTTGTGTAAAATATTTACAAACCTATTCCAAATCAGACAAGTGCTACTTTGTAGGTTATCCTAAGTTATTGGGTATTCCTCCCTCACTATACTGAGGCAAAAAGGTTTGCCACAAAGAACGGTATGATTTTGTAGAAAATGGTTCTTAAAAAAAGGTGAGTGGGAGGACAGTGCAACTTGACAAGATAACAATATCTTCATCATCAGATCAAAGGAAAGGAACCTTGGAAGTGATTCCAGAGTTTCCTACTGCGACTGATACGGAAGCCTTTACATGAGATGTATGGACTTCGGTCGAACTTGCAGCTGAACCGCGTAGGCAAAGCTCGTGCAAACCTCTCAGGTGCGCAAATGAGATATTGTTGTTAGACAACAGTAGAAATATAATAATCAAGGACGCAATGATCGGCCCTGACTCTGGAATTGGCTAAATGCCAATACAATCTGAGATAGTTTCCATATAAATGATTCAAGATTACATCTTGATAAATCCTTCGAAAGGCTTAGAGTCTAACGAACATTAATGGAACTATGAACTGATGAGGATAAAAATGTTTTATCCATAAAGCTGGAGTTGTTATTTATAACAAATTCAAGGAGTTGACTCCGGCAAGATTCTCTCACCGTAGCGATGCTTAAAGTCAGTTCGGGTTGAACTAGCAATTAATACATATTCCAATCATGGGATATGATACATGGATGCCAAAAGGATTTCCATCTGATGGAAATGCAACTTAGGACTTACATGTGATACAGTCCAAAGTATCTTGTCATTCCAGAGGATGCTAGTGAGTATGCAAACTTCAGAGTTCCAGCAATGGACAGAAGAGAGCAAAATGGAATTGGAATCTTCGTTTTTGATGAAATAGTCAAAAGAGTTTGATTTCATCAATGGATAGTGAAGATGCTTGTAGTTTCAAGAAAATAAGTGGGAGCATAATAATATTTCTAAAAACCTTGTATGCTAGACACATTGTTAATTAGAAATAATATAAATTTCTTGACATGAATTAGCACTTCATTGAAATATAGTTTTCAATGGAGCGCTTGGGCTAAATAGCCTTGTTATTAGGCATAATTATCTACGGAGATAAAAATTGCCTAATAGGGCTAAGCCAAAAATACATATTGACAAGATGCTAAAACAGTTTAGCATAAAACATCAAGGAGTGATTCTTGCCGAAGTCACATGGAAAGGGCTTTGCAAGACTCGGTGTCCTAAAACACTGATGAGCAATATACATGATGGATATTCCACACACCTTTGTGTTTGGATTAATCACGTATTCCATGGTATGTAAAACAACCAGATATGTCCAATACTCCCAAGTTGTTGCGAGTATAGATACCAAAGTGATCAAAGTACTGATCATGGGACAACAGTGAAAGATGTCATTAAGTACTAGAGTAGCACTGATGACATGTTTTCTCGCAAGCAGAGATTATGAAGAGTTCATTGTAAAAGGTTACATCGATTTAGTCTTCATCAATGCTCCATGCGATCTTCGATTTAAGTTAAGGGTTTTGTGTAATACACAATACGGTGGCACGGTAAGTTGGAATTGTTCTAAACAGGTTACTGTGGCGAATTCTATAACAAAGGTTAAGTATGTTGACGCTTTGGAAGCGACAAAGAAGATGTTTAATCATATAGTTCATTCATGAACTTGGTATGGTTCCAAGAAGGCTTTGGTCAATGGGACACTGTTGCAGATAGTTGCTCCATAGCTCAGTCTGAGGAATCAAGGTTTGACCTATGATTCACATATATACAAAGCCAAGTCCACACAAAATATGAATTTTGTGAAAGTGTGAAAATGCGAGGATATGCAAAAACACACACATAGCTGAAATTGTCAGATCCGTTGGACATCAGGCTATACCACAAGCGAAGCATATTTTACACCAGTATGCCATTGGTGTAGAGTGCATTAGCATTGACTAGATTATTGACTCTAGTGCAAGTGGGAGTCTGTAGGAGATATGCCCTAGAGGCAATAATAAATGTTATTATTTATCCCGATGTTCCTAATTTTGTTTATATTTCGTGCTATAACTGCTATGGTTCTCGAGTCTGCAATAACCACGAGGCTCGGAGGAAGACTCATATGCACGTGTGGAATAATAAATGGTAAAATGTATTCCTAGTCTGGCCTCTAAGACTAGCTCAAGTGTTGCATGCTGGTTCTGTTTTCCTGATCATGGGCATGACTATGCCGGCAACTTTGAGAGCACAATGTTAGAAGAACATTTGTGTTGAATCGACCTGAATTGATGTTATGCTATGAGATACATTCGTCACAAGTTAATGGTTAATAACACAGAGAAGTTAACATTTGCATGATTCCTTAGAACATGACAGTATCGAGTTTCTTCATGCTTGCTTCATGAACTTTGGGGTTTGTTAAACGTCATCCGTAACTGGGAGGCTATTACAGCGGCTTACGGGTTCATGGAAAAGTATGTCAAAGGACTTGATAGCTCAAGATTGGGACTTACTCCTCTGGCAATGGAGAGATATCTCTGGGCCCTCTCGGTGTTATGGTATCCATCATCATCTGGCCAGACACAATGTAATTCGATCATGGGGATGCCGGAACGTGGAAACGAGAAAAGAGAACAAAACCGGTAACGAGGTAACTAGCATAGTGGACAAGTTTTGATCCACGGGGATGCCGATAAATCTCACCTCGGGTTTTTGTAACATATCATGAAGTAAAAGGAATAGCACACGGCAACTCGAGGTTCACTCAAATATTTATTCTTGTGGGTACAGGGGTCAATATGGGTGTCCACGGCTCCGATGTTGATCATTGATCGGAAAGGGTTCTGGTCATGTCTATACTTCACCGAACCTATAGGGTCACACGCTTAAGGGTCATCTATCTGCTGAATTCTGGACAGGGAGTCTGAGAGAAAGTCACCTGAAAATTTTCGGAGACAACGGAAGATTTCCACAGAGAGAACACCGGAAGAGTTTCGGTAAAACCGAAAAGTTGTTTCGAAGTACATCATTAAGTCAAAATGGTTTCCGCACATGTTTGGAAATTCTTGGAGGGTGCCAGAATTTATCTAGAAACTTCTGGGATTTTTCCTGAGAAAAAAACGGATATGTTTCGGAGCTGCCGGAACCATTTTTGTTGCTTTTTGCTGATGAAAACTACCATGCCGAAAATGTTTCGGAACATGTACCGAATAATTTTAGAGGGTGCCAGAAATGTTCTGGGACCTTCCGGAATTTTCAGAAGAAATAGTCACGGAAAACATCTTGTCCCAGCGTGAGGGGACAAGATCCCACGATGCGTGGTGGCTGTTTTGGGGCGCCCCCTCTTGGGGGGGCAGGCCCTTATGGCTGGACAAAAGGTGTTGGTGGGCCCCCCCATGGTGGGGGGCAGCCTCCAAAAATGGTGGGAAGTGTTGGGAGGTGGTGGGGCCCCATGTTGGAGCACCATGGACAATGGAACATGTTTTTCCCTTGTTTGGTGGGAACATGTTTTCCTTGTTTGG
Source organism: Thinopyrum obtusiflorum (assembly GCA_036873465.1). Lineage (NCBI taxonomy): Eukaryota > Viridiplantae > Streptophyta > Magnoliopsida > Poales > Poaceae > Thinopyrum > Thinopyrum obtusiflorum. Next base: position 14,445 of record JAAAWM010012246.1, read on the forward strand.
TGGGAACATGTTTTCCCCATGTTTAGTGGGCTAAAATTTCAGCCCCCTCCACCCCTTCCACCACTATATAAGGAGGAGGAGAGGTGATCTCCAACTCCACTCCAACTCTCATACAAATGCCATGCATGATCTGGCTTTCTCTCTCCCTCCCACGAAATAGTTTCGTAGTGCCGAAAGGCTATCTGGGTTCTGGTGTAACTAGTTCTGGACGGCGAAGCCCTACCGGATAGATGACACCGTATGTGTGCAACCCCGTAGAGAGGTCATAGGTTCGTCCTTTTTGCCCATGGGGCTGTTCGAGTGTGCCTCCCGAAGGGCTGTTCGAGTAAGCATCCGAGTTTCGAGGGTCCTCCTGAAGTGCTGTCCGTGACATCGTCCAAGGGACTATCCGACTGCCTCTCGGAGGGCTGTCCGAGGGGCAGACGAGGGAGAACACCCTCGCAGTTGGGAGGTTGTAAATCCTAGCTGCGGGGATCTGCACCCCCGATCATCATCGACTGTACTTCCGCTGCGCTACGAGTCGGTAACGAAAAGATCATAAACCTTGTATGCATCTCCATAGTGATCCTGGGGTGGTGCGTTGGTCGGAATTTTTTTGTTTTCTGTCGCGTTACCCTTCATGGGCCCCACTGGTCATTGATGATGGCTGGACCCAGCCTCGGTGAGAAACACCACACCCATGCTGCCTGGTCACTGCCTAGTCGACACCCTCTATCCCACTGGTCATTGGCTGCGGCTAGGGCTGGCTCTCACGTGAGAAACATCTGCCCTTTTTCTTTTGGGCACCGCTAGGCGCCGGCGCGCCGGCCGAAATTTCGGACGTTCGGCTATGAAACACCCATGATCTATTCTATGGAGATGCTAACAACGAGAGAGGAGTGTGTCTACATACCCATATAGACCGAATGCGTTAATGATCTAGAGATCATGGCTGGCGTAGTCGTACTCCCTCGTGATCCAATCCGATCCAAGCACCGCACGAGCGGCACCTCTGAGTTGTGCACTTGTACGGCTCGGTGATGTCGCCGCCTTCTTGATCCAGCAAGCGAGGGTGGAGAGGTAGATGGGATCTAGGCTAGCACGATGGCATGGTCGTGGTGGTGGCAGTGGAACTGCAGTAGGGCTTCGCCAAGCGCTATACGGAGGAGGAGGGGGGAGTTGTGGGGAGGGCGTCGGCCAGGAATTAGACTCCCCTAGTGCGCCCCCTCCCCTCTCTTTATATAGGAGGGTGTGGCCAAGGTGCCCCCGTCCCTTCCATACGGTAGGGAATGATGTCCATAATAAATGTGTATAATTCCCTTCCCTCTATTCAAGATATGATATCTCCACATGAATGCAATATAATCACATACCTTAGTTAGCAGAACACATAAATGCAAGATAATCACATACCTCAATTAGAAGATTCATATCAGGACCTTCCTAAAAATGACACCAACTAAGATAGGAAGGTTTGGTGCAGCCCCTGGGTGGCCCATGCGCCATGGTATGGTGGGCCCACTATGGGGCCCCTGGAACATTTCTGCAGAACTTTGGTACTTTACTAGAAAATTCCTAAACTTTTGCGGAACCCTGAAAAACAATTTCCTTATATGAAACTTTATCTTTGGACCATTCCAAAGCTCCTCGTGATATCCCAGATCCCATCCAAGACTCTGAACTATCTTCGGTCTCGCCATTATGAATATCCCATTACTACCCTAGAGTTACCGAATGTTAAGTGTGGACCCTACGGGTTCGAGAACATGCGGACATGATCGAGACAACTCTCCGACCAATAATCAATAGCGGGACCTTAATGCCCATAATGACTCCCACATATTCAACGAAGATCTTTATTGGTTTGAACCACAATGTCGAGGATTCAAACAATCCCGTATTCCATTCCCTTTGTCTTGGGATATATTACTTGCCCGAGATTCGATCGTTGGTATCACCATACCAAGTTCAATCTCTTTACCGACAAGTTCTCTTTACTTGTTCCGTAATACAATATCTCGTGACTAAACACATTAGTCACATGCTTGCAAGCTACTTAGGATGTTGTATTACCGAGAGGGCCCAGGGATATCACTCCGTCACATGGAGTAACAAATCACAGTCTTGATCCATTCAACCCAACTTGTACCTTCTGAGATAGCTGAAGAGCACCTCTATGATCACCCAGTTATGAAGTGACAGTTGATACCCACAAAGCATTCTTCCGGTATTAGGGAGTGGCTTGATCTCATGGTCTAAGGAATAGATACTTGACATTAATAAAGCTATAGTAATTTGAAATTAGTGATACGATCAGATGCTAAGCTTATGATTGGGTCTGTCCGTCACATCATTCTCCTAATGATGTGATCTCGTTATTGAATGAAAACTCATGTCTATGGTTAGGAAACCTTAACCTTCTTTAATTAACGAGCTAGTCTAGTAGAGGCTCACTAGGGACACGGTGTTTGTTTATTTATCCACACATGTATTTGTGTTTTCAGTTAATACAATTATAGCATCGAGAATAAGCGCTTATCAAGAACAAGGAAATATGATAATAACAACTTTATTATTGCCTCTAGGGCATATTTCCAACAGTCTCCCACTTGCACTAGAGTCAATAATCTAGTTTACATTGTAATGAATCTAACACCCATGGAGTTCTGGTGCTGATCATGTTTTGCTCGTGGAAGAGGTTTAGTCAACAGGTCTAGAACATTCAGATCCGTATGAACTTTGCAAACCTTTATGTCTACAATGCTCTGCTTGGAGCTACTCCGGCTGACTGCTCCACCATAAATACCTATTTGGATTGAGACTTTGAGTCTTCTGGATTAGTGTCAAAACTAGCATTGACGTAACCCTTTACGACGAGCTCTTCATCACCTCCATAAACAAGAAGCATTTCCTTAGTCCTCTTTAGGTACTTAAGGATATTTTTTACTGCAATCCAGTGTTCCACTCCAGGATCACTTTGGTACATACCAGTCATACTAATGGCAAGGCACACATCAGGTCTAGTACACAGCATGGCATAATTGATAGAGCCTATGGTTGATGCATAGAGGACGACTTTCATCTTTTCTCATTCTTCTGTCATAGCTGGGCATTGAGTCTTACTCAACTTCATACCTTGCAACATGGGCAAGAACCCCTTCTTTGACTGGTCCATTTTGAACTTCTTCAAAACTTTGTCAAGGTGTGTACTTTGTGAAAGTCCTATCAGGCATCTTGATCTATCTCTATAGATCTTGATGTCTAATATGTAAGCTACATCACCGAGGTCTTTCATTGAAAAGCTCTTGTTCAAATAACCCTTTATGCTTTCCAAAAATTCTATATCATTTCCAATCAATAATATGTCATCCACATATAGTATTAGAAATGATACAGAGCTCCCACTCACTTTCTTGTAAATACAAGCTTCTCCATGAGCTTGAATAAATCCAAAAGCTTTGATCACCTCATCAAAGCGAAGATTCCAACTCCGAGATGCTTGCACCAGTTCATAAATGGATCACTGGAGCTTGCATACCTTATTAGCATCCTTAGGATTGACAAAACCTTTGGGTTGCATCATGTACAACTCTTCCTTAAGAAAACCATTAAGGAACGCAGTTTTGACATCCATCTGCCAGATTTCATAATCGAAAAAATGCAGCAATTGCTAACATAATCCTAACAGACTTCAGCATCGCTACGGGTGAGAAAGTCTCATCATAGTCAACCCCTTGAACTTGCCAAAAACCTTTTGTGGCAAGTCGATCTTTATAGACGGTGATATTACCATCGTTGTCCATCTTCTTTTTAAAGATCCATTTGTTCTCAATGGCCTTTCGGTCATTGGGTAAGTCCACCAAAGTCCTTAATTGTTTTCGTACATGGATCCTATCTCGGATTTCATGGCCTCTAGCCATTTGTCGGAATCCAGGCTCATCATCGCTTCATCATAGTTCGTAGGTTCATCATTATCTAACAACATGATGTCCAAGACAGGATTACCATATCAATCAGGGGCGGTACATGTCCTGGTCGACCTACGAAGTTCAGCAGTAGCTTGACTCAAAGTTTCATGATCCTCATCATTAGCTTCCTCTCTAGCTGGTGTAGGCATCACAGGAACATCTTTCTGTGCTGCGCAACTCTCCAGTTCAACAGAAGGTTCGATAACCTTGTCAAGCTCTACCTTCCTCCCACTCACTTCTTTCGAGAGAAACTCCCTCTCTAGAAATGATCCATTCTTGGCAACAAATATCTTGCCCTGAGATCTGTGATAGAAGGTGTACCCAATTGTCTCTTTAGGGTATCCTATGAAGATGCACTTCTCTGCTTTGGGTTCAAGCTTATCAGGCTGAAGCCTCTTGACATAAGCGTTGCATCCCCAAACTTTAAGAAACGATAGCTTAGGTTTCTTGCCAGACAATAATTCATACGGTGTCATTTCAACGGATTTAGACGGTGCCCTATTTAAAGTGAATGCAGCTGTCGCTAATGCATAACCCTAAAACGATAGCGGCAAATCGGTAAGAGACATCATAGAACGCACCATATCTAATAGAGTACGATTACAACGTTCAGACACACCATTACGCTGTGGTGTTCTAGGTGGCATGAGTTGTGAAATAATTCCACATTGTGTTAAATGCATACCAAACTCGTAACTCGGATATTCACCACCACGATCAGATCAAAAAAAAATTATCTTCTTGTTACGATGATTCTCTACTTCACTGTGAAACTCCTTGAACTTTTCAAATGTTTCAGACTTGTGTTTCATTAAGTAAATATACCCATATATACTCAAATCATCTGTGAAGGTCAGGAAATAACGATATCCACCATGTGCTTCAACACTCATTGGACCACATACATCAGTATGTATTAATTCCAACAAGTCACTTACCCGCTCCATTGTACCTGAAAACGGGGTTTTAGTCATCTTGCCCATGAGGCATGGTTCACATGCATCAAATGATTCAAAGTCAAGTGATTCCAAAAGTCCATTAGTATGGAGTTTCCTCATGCGCTTTCCACCAATATGACCTAAGCGGCAGTGCCACAAGTATGTGGTAGTATCATCATTCACTTTGCATCTTTTGGCATTAATATTATGAACATGTGTATCACTACTATAAAGATTCAACAAGAATAGACCATTCACATTGGGTGCATGACCATAAAAGATATTACTTATATAAAAAGAACAACCATTATTCTTGGATTTAAATGAATAACTATCTCACAATAAACAAGATCCAGATATAATGTTCATGCTTAACGCAGGCACCAAATAACAATTATTTAGGTTTAAAACTAATCCCGGAGGTAGACGTAGAGGGAGCGTGCCGACGGCGATCACATCAACCTTGAAGCCATTTCCAATGTGCATCGTCACCTCGTCCTTAGCTAGTCTTTGTTTATTCTGCAGCTCCTGTTTTGAGTTACAAATATTAGCAACCGAACCAGTATCGAATACCCAGGTGCTACAACGAGCACTAGTAAGGTACACATCAACAACATGTATATCAAATATACCTTTGTTGACGTTGCCAGCCTTCTTATCTGCCAAATACTTGGGGTAGTTCCACTTCCAGTGGTCATTCCCCTTGCAGTAGAAACACTCAGTGTTAGGTTTAGGTCCAGCCTTGGGTTTCTTCACGGGAGCGGCAACTTGCTTGCCATTCTTCTCGAAGTTTCCCTTCTTTCTCGTACCCTTCTTGAAACTGGTGGTCTTTTTGACCATCAACACTTGATGCTCTTTCTTGATTTCTACTTTCATGGTCTTAAGCATCGCGAAAAGCTCAGGGAGTGTGTTCTCCATCCCTTGCATGTTATAGTTCATCACAAAGCCCTTGTAGCTTGGTGGCAGTGACTGGAGAACCCTGTCAATCGCTAGTTCATCGGGAATACCAACTCCCCACTGATTGAGATGATTAGCGTGCCCAGACGTTTTGAGTACGTGCTCGCTAACGGAGCTGTTCTCCTCCATCTTACAGCTAAATAAATTGTTCGAGGCTTCATACCTCTCCACACGGGCGTGAGCCTGAAACACCATTTTCAGCTCTTGAAACATCTCATATGGCCCGTGGTGCTCAAAACGTTTTTGGAGCCCTGGTTCTAAGCCGTAAAGCATGGCACACTGAACTATTGAATAGTCATCAACCCTTGCCTGCCAGACGTTCATAGCATCTACAGTCCAAGGAGCGGGTGGGACACCTAGCGGTGCATCAAGGACATAAGCCTTCTATGCAGCAGTGAGGATAATCCTCAGATTACGGACCCACTCCGCATAATTACTTCCATCATCTTTCAGGTTTTGTTTCTCTAGGAACGCATTGATCTACAACATATTTGAAAAGACATTTAGACTATGTTCATGATAATTAGTTCAATTAATCAAATTACCAATGAACTCCCACTTAAATCAGCATCCCTCAAGTTGTTAAGTGACACATGATCCAAATCCACTAATCCAAGTCCGATCATCATGTAAGATGGGGTAGTTTCAATGGTGAACATCTACATGTTGATCATATCATCCATATGACTCATGTTTAACCTTTTGGTTCTCGGTGTTCCGAGGCCATGTCTGTACATGCTAGGCTCATCAAGTTAACCAAAGTATTTCCGCATGTGTCAAACTGGCTTACACCTGTTGTATGCGAACATAGAGTCTATCACACCCGATCATCACGAGGTGCTTCGAAATGACGAACTTTCGCAATGGTGCACACTAAGGGAGAACACTTTTACCTTGATATTAAGTGGAGGGATCAACTTATAATGCTACCGTCATTCTAAGCAAAATAAGATGCATAAAAAAGAAACATCACATGCAATCAATATGTGACATGATATGGCCTTTTTCTTCTTGCGCTTTTGATCTCCATCTCCAAAGCACCGGCATGATCTCCATCATCACCGGCATGACACCATGATCTCCATCATCTCCAAGGTGCCCTCATGTAGTTGTCTCCGCCCACTATTGCTTCTACAACTATAGCTAACTCATAGCAATAAAGTAAAGCAATTACATGGTGTTTAATGATTGACACACAGGTCATACAATAATATTAAGACAACCCTATGTCTCCTTTCGATTGCCGTACTCATCGACATGCAAGTCATGAACTATTACAAAACATGATCATCTCATACATCACATATATCAAATCACGTCATGGCCATACCACATCACATCACATGCCCTACAAAAACAAGTTAGACGTCCTCTACTTTGTTGTTGCAAATTTTACATGGCTTCTAGGGGCAAAGCATAAGAACCGTTCTTACCTATGCAAAGCCACAACGGTGATATACAAGTAGCCTTTTAACCTTCTATAAGGACCGCCGTTGTCAAATCAGATTCAACTAAAGTGGGAGAGACAGATACCCGCCAGCCGCTTTATGCAATACAGGTTGCATGTCAGTCGTGGAACCGGTCTCTTGTGCGAGGACAAGTAAAGTTGGTCCGGGCCGCTTCATCCCACAATACCGCCAAATCCAAAACAAAAAAGGAAGTATGGAATCTGAACAATAATGCCCACAACCAATTTGTGTTCTGCTCATGCATAACATATATGCATAGACCTAGCTCATGATGCCACTGATGGGGAAAGTTGCATAGAAAACAAATAAAAATCCTACGAAACACCCAAGATCTATTCTATGGAGATGCTACCAACGAGAGGGGAGTGTGTCTACATACCCTTGTAGACCAAAAGCGTTAACGATCTAGAAATCATGGTTGGCGTAGTCGTACTCCCTCACAATCCAACCCGATACAAGCACCGCACGAGTGGCACCTCCGAGATGTGCACACATACGGCTCAGTGATGTCTCCGCTTTCTTGATCCAACAAGTGAGGGTGGAGAGGTAGATGGGATCTAGGCCAGCACGATGGTGTGGTAGTGGTGGTGGCGGCAGAACTGCAGCAGGGCTTCACCAAGCGCCATGTGGGGGAGGAGGGAGGAATTGCGGGGAGGGCGGCGGCCAGGAATTAGTCCCCCCTAGTGCGCCCCCTCCCCTCTGTTTATATAGGAGAGTGTGGCCAAGGTGGCCCCCTTCCATCCATATGGTAGGGAAGGATCTCCACAATAAATGTGTATCATTCCCTTCCCTCTATTCAAGATATGATATCTCCACATAAATGCAAGATAATCACATACCTCAATTAGAAGATTCATATCAGGACCTTCCTAAAAATGACACCAAGCAAGATAGGAAGGTTTGGTGCAGCCCCTGTGTGGCCCATGCGCCATGGCATGGTGGGCCCACTATGGGGGCCCCGGAACATTTCTCCAGAACTCTGGTACTTTACCAGAAAATTCCTGAACTTTTCCGGAACCCTGAAAAACACTTTCCTTATATGAAACTTTATCTCCGGTCCATTCTGAAGCTCCTCGTGATTTCCCGGATCCTATCCGAGACTCCGAACTATCTTCAGTCTCACCATTATGAATATCCCATTACTACCCTAGTGTTACCAAACGTTAATTGTGTGACCCTACGGGTTCGAGAACATGCGAACTTGATCGAGACAACTCTCCGACTAATAATCAATAGCGGGACCTGGATTTCCATAATGACTCCCACATATTCAACGAAGATCTTTATCGGTTTGAACTACAATGTCGAGGATTAAAACAATCCCGTATTCCATTCCCTTTGTCTTGCGATATATTACTTGCCCGAGATTCGATCGTCCTTATCACCATACCTAGTTCAATCTCATTATCGGCAAGTTCTCTTTACTCGTTCTGTAATACAATATCCCTGTGACTAAACATATTAGTCACATGTTTGCAAGCTACTTAGGATGTTGTATTACCGAGAGGGCCCAGAGATATCTCTCCGTCACATGGAGGGACAAATCAGAGTCTTGATCCATGCAACCCAACTAGTACCTTCCGAGATAACTGAAGAGCACCTTTATGATCACACAGTTACAAAGTGATAGTTGATACCCACAAAGCATTCTTCCGGTATTAGGGAGTGGCATGATCTCATGGTCTAAGGAACAGATAGTTGACATTAATAAAGCTATGGCAATTTGAACTTAGTGACACAATCAGATGCTCAGCTAATGATTGGGTCTGTCCTTCACATCGTTCTCCTAATGATGTGATCTCATTATTGAATGACAACTTATCTCTATGTTTAGGAAACCTTAGCCATATTTAATCAACGAGCTAGTCTAGTAGAGGCTCACTAGGGACATGGTGTTTGTTTATGTATCCACACTTGTACTTGAGTTTCCGGCTAATACAATTATAGCATGGAGAATAAACACTTATCAAGAACAACGAAATATGATAATAATAACTTTTTATTGCCTCTAGGGCATATTTGCAACATTAGGCGCCTCCCTTAGGCACCCACCTTAAAGGGCCACCTACAGTAGGCACCTAGGGCCCCTGGGCCTCTCCAGGTGTGGGACCCAGCCCCCCTGATCCTCTGGTTCTGTGAAACTTCCTCCCAAAAATTTTTTTGTGATTTTTCGGGGACTTTTGGTATTTTATTTTCCTAAAATTCAAAAATAGCAGAAAGCATGAACTGGCACAGGGCACTGAATTAATAGGTTAGTCCCTCAAAAAGCTTTAAAAACATTGCATAATTAAAGGATAATAGGCATGAAACATACAAAAATTATAGATACGTTGGAGACATATCAGTGATCACCCCATTGGGGCCTGGCATCTTTAGCTTCAGGTGTGCGTAGCATGGGATAGCCATGAACTTAGTGTACGCAGGCTGTCCAAGTAGGGCGTGATACACCCCTTTGAAGGGGATGACCTCAAAGAGCAGCTTTTCATCCCAAAAGTTATCCAGGATTCCGAAAATGACCTTGCTGCCCCTTTTTCCCGAAAATGACCTTGCTGGGCCTTTCACCCCTTTGAAGAGTGATCTAACCCAGTGGCAGGGCCTTTTTCCCAGAATGATTCTATGGAAGTGAATCAAGGTCGGCCGTAGGCAAGAGAAGGGGATATCCATCTTCTCCATCGTCTCGGCATATAGGATGTTGATCCTGCTGCCAACGTCCATGAGCACCTTGGTCAAGTGGCAGCCTTGGATGATTGAATCAAGGATCAGGGCAGACCTCCCTGGATGAGGGATATGGTCCGGGTGGTCTGACTGGTCGAAGTGTATCAGCGAGTTGGACCAATCCAAATATTGTGGTACACCAGTTACCATTGCCATGACCTCCCGCAGCGCAAGCTTCGAGGCTCGTTTGGACTCGCGGCCTCTGAAGATTGTGTTCACCTTCTTCACCACTTGAGGGAATGCTTTGGAAGCCCTGCCGCCATTGGCACCACCACTGATTTCGCCACCCCCACCGCCATGTTTGGGGTTGGGGTCCTCACGGTCATCATCATCATTGGATGGCGGCTTCCCGCACTTCTCATTGGTGAACCGGTTGTTGATCTTGCACTCCCTGTTAGTGTGCGTAGCCTTGAAGTCTTTGGTACTATGGTGGGTGCATGGTCCATCCATGATTTCATTATAACTCCGACCTGGGCATTTGGCTTTTGGCTCCCACTTTCTGGTCTGCTTCTTGCCCAGACGGGCTTCATTGCGGGGGCCATTGGAGTCATCCGTAGTGACAAGTTCGGAGTCCTGCTCGGCGTCCTTTTGTTTGCGGTTACGATTGTGGTTGAGGTTGTGGCTTCCCTCCACATTGGAGGAAATGGGTGCATATAGCATGGGGATGGCCCTCTGGCCTGCACGCATGCTTTCTTCGCCGATCGCATAGTCATTGGCAATTTGCATGAGGTACGCGATGGTGGTGATATTTTTCCTACTTACCTACACCCCATTATTGAACGATAGGATGGCCTGCTCATCGGAGGCGTCCTTCAATGAATTGCTATAACAACCAACATGATAAGGTTTAAGTCTCCGTGCTTACCATGCCAGCCCCTAGATTGATTCGCTCTCATACATGGTACCAATGAAATACCAAACAGAACTGCATCATTAACTATTACATTGCAGGATGTAGACTAGCATAGTTTAAACCACTAGCCAGAGCTCGTTCAAATAGAGTAGCATTACAAAGGAAAGTAAATAAACTCCAATGAGTCACATCTTCTATAGGGGAACGTGCTACACAACAACAACAAATACCACACATGAACAAGCCCAGGATCACTAAGGAGGTACAAGTAATGATGATCTCACCAATAATCCAAGCAGCAGAAGAGGAACAAGAAGTTGGTGAAGCTCGCCGATTCCCGTAGCTAGGTTATACATCCCAGCTGCGAGAAATTTTCTCCAAAATGATTCACCGATCTAGTGTGAAAGTAGACAACACCTCTTAGGTATCCAAGCATATCGATCTAGCAGAACGGCAGCACTCCATGGAACCAGCATGAAAAACTACGGGAAGAACTAGAGGGAGAAGCAACCTAGCGGCATCCAATCAAGATCAGATCTACACCGAGAGAGAAGAGGGCAACAACACGCAGTAGAGGGGGGGTCCGCCAGAGGCTTGGGGTTCCATCTCCTGGTGTGCCCCACCCCCCACATAGGTGGAGGGGGAAGGCGGTCGGCCGACCTAGAGAGGCTGAGTCATCTTAGGGCTCTCCCCCGGGGTGGCTTGCCCCCCAAGCAAGGGGGCGGCTGATCTGGAGCCTTGCGGTGCCATCCCCCTAAGGCAACCGGGGGGAGGTGTAACACCCTGGTTTTCGCTCCCTGTTTTTTTTCCTTCGCGGGATTTGACTCCCGTCTTTTTTCTCGATGTTATCGGATTTCTCTAGCTCTTGGGTAGCTGAAGATGGTCATTCAGCCTTGCCTTCCCGATCCAACCAGCGATTCTCTCCAGTCCAACCTTGCCACCCAAGTTATTTTCTCAGGGTTTTGCCACCGAAACCCTACCTTCCGAGTTGCCGGAAGGGAAACCCTAATTCTTCCTGTTACAAAGGAACCCCAATTTCCTTTGATCTGTTGCCTCCCAAACTTTTCCCAGAGATCATCCTATCTTTATAAACCCTGGATATGTAAAAATATTGCCAAGTCATTTGCAATATTTTTCATTTATAATTAATTCCGTTTTCTGCTAGTTAAAGGAATTAAATCCAGGAAAATATCTATCCATCTCCAAAGCTCATGAAAACTTGTGGAGGTATTCTTTGTGATCATATTGAGCTCCCATAAAAATATTGGCCATAATTAAATAAGGAAAATTACATTTTCCTATTTAATGCCAATATTGCATTTTGGGCAGATTCTAAAGGAACTACCATTTTGGTAGCCAGGAAAATTCCCAAATAAATTGTGGAGCTTATTCTATCCATATCTTCTCCATTTCCATCAAAATCCAAAGTTCCATAGTTCAAAGTTTGAGCACAGAATCCATTTGCAAATTCTGTCCAGTTGGGCAAATTGCAAAGGAAGTGCTTGGACCCTTGATCCATTTGAGCTGAATTTTTTCATGGTGATTAACATTGATAAATAACCCATGGAAACCAAAAATCAGCTCAATCCATCTATCCATTATTCCCCAGCAATTTTCCCAAGTTTCTGTCCATTTGGAAGCTCGGTGAAGGAAGTACCACTTTGGTATATCCAAATGAGCTGAAACTTTTCCAGTACCTTCATACTTCCAAATGATCACTCTCTAAAAAATTTCATCTGATTTCATCAATCCATTTGAGCACAGCTACAAGTTCTAGTTTCTGGACCAATTTTTGTGTTACAAAGGAAGTATGTGCAAAGCTTGTCCAAATGGCCTAAAATTCTTCCAGCATATGGTCCTTCCTACCCTATCTCAGTTTGACAAAGATCTAGCTCCTCTTCTTCATCCATATCTCCAGAATAGTCCACATAAGTTTGCTGCTAGAAACTTGTTTTGCAAGTTTTTCTCACTCCAGAACCTTTCAGTCGATTCCAGCCTCAGCTCTTATCTATTTGAGTAGTGGGAGACTTGTTTGGCAAGGTGTGAGGAGAAGTAGCGTGCCAGAGCACGTGGCACCCGTGGTGACCACGCTTTGGACAGACCAAAAAGGTGGTCAGCGCATTGTTCTCATCGGCAGGCCAGCTCCGGCGTGTCCTGACGTGTCAAACGGCTCCGCGGCGTCCACCTGCCCCTCTCTAGCACCTTCTCCCCTCTTCTCCCTTCCTCCTCGCACCACGGCGATCGCCGCCGCGACTCTGTTCAGCCTATGACCTCTGTACTCTTCCGCTTCGAGCTCTCTCGAAGCCACCACCTCCTTCTCCACGTTCCCGAAGGCCTTGCCGACATCTTCCCCTCCCTCCGCGTGTCGCCAGAGCTCTAGTGCCCGGCTAAGATTGCCACGACGGCATCCTCATCCGCACGCCATGGCCGCCTATAAGTAGGCCTTGGCCGAGCCCCTCCTGAGAACCCACACCACCCCCCAGCAGTCTCTCCTCCCTCCCTAGAACCCCCAGGCTCCGGCCCGGAGCTCTCCTTCTTCCTCTCCGGTGAGAACTGCCGCCATGGCCGTGGCCTTCTCTCACCCAAATTGGTGCTACCCGCGCCGCTCCCTCCCTCCAAACCTCACCAACGACCCTCTTTGGATGCGGCGAACCTCCCCACATCTTCGCCTTCTCATCGGAGTAACCAAGAGCACGGCTTCCCGAGCGGCCGACGGCCTTCATCGTTGGTGTCCGAGCCGCCGTCGGCACGGCCCTCTCCGGCGCACGTGCTGCACCAGGGTGGGTGCGGTGCTGCTTCCTGAGGCCGCCGGTGCTTTCCCCTCAGCCGGAGACTATCGGAACCGGCCAGCCCCATCGCCGGCGTCGCCCCTCCCCTGTGCTCCTCTGTTCTGTCGAGAATAGAGGGAGGAGAGAGAAGACCTACAGTCGGGCCCGATCTGGCAGCGACTTGGCCCCTCCCTCTATTTTTTTAAGGGAGCAGCCACAGGTGGCCCGGCCCATGTGAACAGCAACAGCAGCCGCAACGATTTCAGCCCACAGCAGCCAGGTGCACAGTGCACTTTCCTCTTTTCCAGAAAAAAAACTGCCAAGGGCCTTTGTGTAAATATTTATATTACAGATGGGTCGCTGGTAGTCAATCGTCTATATCTTTTCGCTCGTGACTCCGATGGAGGTGAATCCAACGCCCACTTCTTCATATCTTCGAGCCTGGTCCGATGAGGTCACTTTCATAATGGTTGCACATTCTAAAAATGACCATTTTGCCCTTGCCTTCAAACAGCCCTCCGAGAGAGAACGGTTTCCGGCGATCATTTCCGCGGGCTTTCCGCACCTTCTCCCGGTGGATCCTTCACTCCCAGGCAAGCCGACCATCTGATATATGCCCTAAAGCATTGCTCTATGTTATTCTTGTGTGTTTAACCTAATAATGATGTCCGTGCAAGAACTACTTAAATTCATGTTAGTTTGTATTCATCGCTTACATTACTTGATCATGTTTATCATTACCGCACTAATGACTCATTATGATGTTATACGGAGATAGGTTGTTATGTTCATGCAGTTGTTACCTCATACATAGTTACCACCAGGTCAAATTACTCATAATGGATATACCTGCCAGTTAAGTACTTGCTAAAACTGAACCTAGTTGGTTGATCCTGAGCCACCTGTCCGGGCTTATTCGTGCAACCACATGTGCCGGTATGGGATGGCCTTGACTTGGTCTGGCTTCGTGCTCTTTCACCGGTACATCCATACAGGGAAGGTTATGCGTGCGCGCTACCCTGGCTCGGTAGGCGACGATAACCTTATGAGCCCAGTTGTTTATTTGCGCGCGGTCCCCGTTTGGGACTGTTTGTTGGGCCACGACGGTGGCATGTGTCACGAGGTGACACAGGGGCCACCCAGGGCTTGACTCCGGGGTAGGATGATTGCCAGTGGTACGATGGGAGAGTCACGGGTCAGGCAGGTTTCGTTGGAGCAACGCTGGTCCACCCGAATAGGATCACGAGGTCAGGTGCTCCATGGTGTGGGTAAAGTGTACAACCTCTGCAGAGTGTCAAATCTAATCGAATGGCCGCGTCCATGGTATTGGATAGTCCGTCCAGGCCTCACTAGGTGGTCAACCATAATAAAGATAATAATGATGGAAGAACTCATCAGGAGTATGGTAAGTTAGCCTTGGAATGGCGATGAGATGAGTGGTCGGATGACCACATGATTTGGGTTGGATTTGGATCAGATTCAGATTGGATCATGAGAATGTTCGGAGTATGGATTGTTTACCTGATATGCTTTACTTTACTGTACTTTACTTAGTAGACACCTTGCTGGATAAACCTGGTATGACCTGATAATCAATATTGCTAGCTAGTTATGCCATGCCATGATAATTAATATTGTTCTAATAACAAATGCATGCTTGAATGCCATGGATCACTTTGCTTGGTGTATATGTTAATTGGTTTGCTTGCGAGTACATTCAAAAGTACTCAGCGGCCTTCAATGTGGCCAGGTTCACGTAAGGATCTGTCGTCGAAGACCGGAGCGTTCGTCTGCTAGGAGAGTAACCCAGTCATATCCCTGTGGATTGGAGCCACACACCAGGACCATGCTGCCTTAGATAGAGCTTTTTCGTTGCCATCACTCTTGTAACATATCATGTAAGACTGATATATCCATTAATAGAAATGCCTGTGTTCATGATACTTGTTGTAAACGTGCATGCCAGAGTGATTTCATGGGCTGGTATGCGTGGCAACCGTCTGGCTACAGTGGTAATCAGGCGGGGCGCCACAACGGATGGTATCAGAGCAGCCAGGCTGATCGTAGGTTATCCTAGCCAGACTTAATTTCCTCTTTATTAGTAGAATGCCCAGATGGATTTCAGCCATCTTTGCCAGACAGGCATGGCTACTATTGATCATAAGGCAACCCCATAGGTTTTGGCTCCATCAGACCCCAACTCTCGTGGCCTTTGCCTCCGGTAAGAAATGCTCGCACCCGGCAACGACCCGTGAGCCCTGAACCCCTAGGTAAACCAGATATCCCTACCCTGCTAGCTAACCCTGGCATTTCTCTTCTTAACTCTAGTTTCCTTTGGGAAACGCCTATAAATTCTATCTCTGCCCAACAACCTTAGGATCATTAACTAAGCCATTTTGGCTATGGTCGTGAGTCGAGTGTGATGTTCCCAAAGGAAGTAGTAGGAGCTTGACACCAGTGCTACCAGGAGCATTGTGTGGTTTTGTTTCTAAATCCTTAGAGGTACATCGAGTGCGCTATACTAGTTATACTAGTGGATCTTTGGCCACGTGTGTAAGGTCCGCAACATTTGAGCTTTATTTGCTTTTGGTTTTTGCGGTTCTTGTTTCTTTTGTCAGTTCTGCCTCTTCGCTCCGACTAGATCCATCCGCAAGAGCTCCCTAAGAAGATCAGCATGCAACTAGGATAATACCCAATAATCCCAATCTAGCAAGAGTCAAGCCAAGTCAATTGCTCGATATTCAAAACAGTAACACCGGATCTGTCAAGAATGAAGAATGGGTTGGAAGCAGAATCTATGTGCAACGGACAAGGCCAGAATATACCTGAGAAAGTTGGCCTCAGAATAGATCATGCCTAAGGAGTAGTCAGATGAGTTACCAAGAATGAACACCAGCAAGGACAAATTACTCCATCCGCGATACAAGGATTATTTCAGTCAGTGAGGTGGACTGAGTCTTTTCTCCATGGACTCAAGAACCATTTATTACCCACCGAAGACATATTTCAAGAATGTGAATATGCCAAGAGCAACAACAACACTCTGGCAGTGGATGCACATTTCAAAGCATATTCTGGAATTCACCAGTGCAAATACAAAATTTTTTGGGCACTATTAACAAGGTTTGCAAGGAATATGGATGAGTTCATGGTTGCCCAGAATCACTGAGCTTCCAAGCATCCGGAATCAAGGAGCGCCTAACATGATTGGAAACTCAGCTATACCAAATGGAATTATCCGTGAACTGCTTGTTATCAACAACACTTAACTTAAATACAAAGGGTATTCCGAATTAATTAACAACAAGGGGTCTGTATCAGTTGTGCAGCCTTTACAGCAACAATGATCAGACCAGCAGACTGACTAGAGATGTGCATGACCAACGGAATATCTTCAGTCGAGGTATGGCCTATATTAAGTTTTGGCTCCGCTATGAGTAAATTCCGGATACTTCGAAAGGAAGCCAGAATCAGCCATAGATCCGACTGCGTACACAAGGCTTCTGGGATAAGGAACCCAGCCTTCCTCCGCAAGCTATCAGAAGAAGCTTACGGTGCAAGACTCCCAATCTTCCTCGGTACACCACTTGGTGAGAAAAATCTTTTGGGATGCAACACTCCCATTTTCCACAGCATGCTACCACGGAAAGCTTTTGGCATAAGGCACCTAACCTTCTGCAGTAAGCCACATGAAGGAAAACTTCTGAGGTATGATACCCAGCCTTCTTCAGTACACTACCCTGGCAAGAGCTCCGAGCATAAGGAATTCAGCCTTCTTCAACACACCGTCATGCCTACAACAAGCTTGTTAGGAGCACGAACCAGTCTGGGCACACATCCGCCTCAGAACTCAGTGGTTATGAAAGGATTTATCCTACACCTGCATATGTTGTGAGCATGCAGTCCAGTGGATCAGTTCACGCGAGCCACTCATCGGGAATGGCTGTGTTCGGAGAAACATTGGCCCCATAGTTCAAAGAAGAATATGAGCACATCAACCCCTACGAGATATGCAAGAGTAAGTTGTGAGAACAAGCTCGACAAACCAGGAAAACAATCAAGGAGTCGTGTTGGCAGGTCATTACAGGTCCATCAAAGGAATCATCAAGAACAAAGAAGTGGTGGACAAACAACCTCTGTGACGGTCAGCAAGATACAGCTTCACGGACGGAGTGACATTGATAATACTTGTTAGACTCTTGCATATACGGCCGCAACAATGCAGCCAACATCTCATACTCATCCTAAATACGGGCCATCAACCAAGACAAGAGGCTATGCTCCAAAAGATACACCGGATGATAGCCATACTATGTTCTGCTTAGTGGTCATAGCAAGGACTACAGAGGCTATATATGACAGAGTTCTCTCCACGAGCGATAGAGTTTGAAACAAGGCATTCAGATAGAATAGCTGAAAGCACAAGCACATCAGCATCAACAGCTCGTAGACATCCTGACATCATTGGAATAAGAGATTACTGTCTATGATTACTCTGTGATCATGCCTAACATTTTAGTTGAGGATATAGTAGCAATAGCTCGGTCAGTATGTTCCTTGAATTGTGGATCACCTAAGGACAAAGTCAGAATACCGAAGACACAAGGAAATGTTAGTCCAGAACCCGCAGCCAGACTAAGCATTCTGACACAACAAAAAGAAAGCCACTCCCATTCACTCAAGACCATACGAGCACGTGAGCCTGGTACAAGGAAAGGATGTCTTACCCATGACAGTCAGGGTACGAAGCATCGCAACCAAACCCGAAGCAGTTACTTCCAGGCTATGGAAACCAAGTTGTTTGCTGGTATTACCCACTACCCCACCCAGCAACACCACTACCAGGACAAAAGGTACAACTGACAGGAAAGAGAAGGATTCAAGGAAGCTGTGTGAAAAGACTACACAGGGTCCATTAGAAGAGGCAGTTGAAAGGTCAGTGAACCAACGAAGACAAGATCACTGATGGATCCAAGTCGCACACAGGTGAGTCCCCCTTCACCGAGAGGTAAGCCTGGAAATCTTGAGGACGAGATTTTCTTATGGGGGGCAGGTTTGTAACACCCTAGTTTTCGCTCCCTGTTTTTTTTCCTTCGCGGGATTTGACTCCCGTCTTTTTTCTCGGTGTTATCGGATTTCTCTAGCTCTTGGGTAGCTGAAGATGGTCATTCAGCCTTGCCTTCCCGATCCAACCAGTGATTCTCTCCAGTCCAACCTTGCCACACAAGTTATTTTCTCAGGGTTTTGGCACCGAAACCCTACCTTCCGAGTTGCCGGAAGGGAAACCCTAATTCTTCCTGTTACAAAGGAACCCCAATTTCCTTTGATCTGTTGCCTCCCAAACTTTTCCCAGAGATCATCCTATCTTTATAAACCCTGGATATGTAAAAATATTGCCAAGTCATTTGCAATATTTTTCATTTATAATTAATTCCTTTTTCTGCTAGTTAAAGGAATTAAATCCAGGAAAATATCTATCCATCTCCAAAGCTCATGAAAACTTGTGGAGATATTCTTTGTGATCATATTGAGCTCCCATAAAAATATTGGCCATAATTAAATAAGGAAAATTACATTTTCCTATTTAATGCCAATATTGCATTTTGGGCAGATTCTAAAGGAACCACCATTTTGGTAGCCAGGAAAATTCCCAAATAAATTGTGGAGCTTCTTCTATACATATCTTCTCCATTTCCATCAAAATCCAAAGTTCCATAGTTCAAAGTTTGAGCACAGAATCCATTTGCAAATTCTGTCTAGTTGGGCAAATTGCAAAGGAAGTGCTTGAAACCTTGATCCATTTGAGCTGAAATTTTTCATGGTGATTAACATTGATAGACAACCCATGGAAACCAAAAACCAGCTCAATCCATCTATCCATTATTCCCCAGCAATTTTCCCAAGTTTCTGTCCATTTGGAAGCTCTGTGAAGGAAGTACCACTTTGGTATATCCAAATGAGCTGAAACTTTTCCAGTACCTTCATACATACAAATCATCACTCTCCACAAAATTTCATCTCATTTCATCAATCCATTTGAGCACAGCTTCAAGTTCCAGTTTCTGGACCAATTTTTGTGTTACAAAGGAAGTATGTGCAAAGCTTGTCCAAATGGCCTAAAATTCTTCCAGCATATAGTCCTTCCTACCCTATCTCAGTTTGACAAAGATCTAGCTCCTCTTCTTCATCCATATCTCCAGAATAGTCCACACAAGTTTCTGGATCAATTTGGCTAAGATCGCCACGGCGGCATCCTCATCCGCACGCCATGGCCGCCTATAAGTAGGCCTTGGTCGAGCCCCTCCTGAGCACCACACCAACCCCCAGCAGTCTCTCCTCCCTCCCTAGAACCTCTAGGCTCCAGCCCGGAGCTCTCCTTCTTCCTCTTCGGTGAGAACCGCCGCCTTCTCTCGCCCAAATTGGTGCTACCCGCGCCTCTCCCTCCCTCCAAACCTCACCAGTGACCCTCTTTGGACGCGGCGAACCTCCCCACATCTTCACCTTCTCACCGGAGTAACAGAGAGCACGGCTTCCCGAGCGGCCGACGGCCTTCGCCGCTAGTGTCCGAGCCACCGTCGGCACGGCCCTCTCCGGCGCACGTGCTGCACCAGGGTGGGTGCGGTGCTGCTTCCTCAGGCCGCCGGTGCTTTCCCCTTGGCTGGATACCATTGAAACCGGCTAGCCCCGTCGCCGGCGTCGCCCCTCCCCTGCGCTCCTCTGTTCTATAAAGAACAGAGGGAGGAGGGAGAAGACCTGCAGCCGGGCCCGATCTGGCAGCGACTTGGCCCCTCCCTCCATTTTTTTAAGGGAGCAGCCACAGGTGGGCCAGCCCAGGTGAACAGCAATAGCAGCCGCAGCGATTTCGGCCCAGAACAGCCAAGTGCACAGTGCACTTTCCTCTTTTCCAGAAAAAAAACTGCCAAGGGCCTCTGTGTAAATATTTATATTACAGATGGGTCCCTGGTAGTCAATCGTCTATATCTTTTCGCTCGTGACTCCGTTGGAGGTGAATCCAACGCCCACTTCTTCATATCTTCGAGCCCGTTCCGATGAGGTCACTTTCATAATGGTTGCACATTCTTAAAATGACCATTTTGCCCTTGCCTTCAAACAGCCCTCCGAGAGAGAACTGTTTCCGGCGATCGTTTTCGCGTGCTTTCCGCACCTTCTCCCGGTGGATCCTTCACTCCCAGGCAAGCCGACCATCTGATATATGCCCTAAAGCATTGCTTTATGTTATTCTTGTGTGTTTAACCTAATAATGATGTCCGTGTAAGAACTACTTAAATTCATGTTCGTTTGTATTCATCGCTTACATTACTTGATCATGTTTATCATTACCGCACTAATGACTCATTATGATGTTATACAAAGATAGGTTGTTATGTTCATGCAGTTGTTACCTCATACATAGTTACCACCAGGTCAAATTACTCATAATGGATATACCTACCGGTTAAGTACTTGCTAAAACTGAACCTAGTTGGTTGATCCTGAGCCACCTGTCCGGGCTTATTCGTGCAACCACATGTGCCGGTATGGGATGGCCTTGACTTGGTATGGCTCCGTGCTCTTTCACCGGTACCTCCATACAGGGAAGGTTATGCGTGCACGCTACCCTGGCCCAGTAGGCGACGATAACCTTGTGAGCCCAGTTGTTTGTTTGCGCGCGGTCCCCGTTCGGGACTGTTTGTTGGGCCACGACGGTGGCACGTGTCACGAGGTGACACAGGGGCCACCCAGGGCTTGACTCCGGGGGAGGATGATTGCCAGTGGTACGATGGGAGAGTCACGGGTCAGGCAGGTTTCGTTGGAGTA
The DNA here is from genome assembly GCA_036873465.1 of Thinopyrum obtusiflorum. Classification (NCBI taxonomy): domain Eukaryota; kingdom Viridiplantae; phylum Streptophyta; class Magnoliopsida; order Poales; family Poaceae; genus Thinopyrum; species Thinopyrum obtusiflorum. Next base: position 35,910 of record JAAAWM010012246.1, read on the forward strand.
ACACTGGTCCACCCGAATGGGATCACAAGGTCATGTGCTCCATGGTGTGGGTAAAGTGTACAACCTCTGCAGAGTGTCAAATCTATTTGAATAGCCGCGTCCACGGTATTGGATAGTCCGTCCAGGCCTCACTAGGTGGTCAACCATAATAAAGATAATAATGATGGGAGAACTCATCAGGAGTATGGTAAGTTAGCCTTGGAATGGCTATGAGATGAGTTGTCAGATGACCACATGATTTGGGTTGGATTTGGATCAGATTCAGATCGGATCATGAGAATGTATGGAGTATGGATTTTTTACCTGATATGCTTTACTTTACTGTACTTTACTTAGTAGACACCTTGCTGGATAAACCTGGTATGACCTGATAATCAATATTGCTAGCTAGTTATGCCATGCCATGATAATTAATATTGTTCTAATAACAAATGCATGCTTGAAAGCCATGGATCACTTTGCTTGGTGTATATGTTAGTTGGTTTGCTTGCGAGTACATTCAAAAGTACTCAGCGGCCTTCAATGTGGCCAGGTTCACGTAAGGATCCGTCGTCGAGGAGACGGAGCATTCGTGGGCTAGGAGAGTAACCCAGTCAGATCCATGTCGATTGGAGCCACACCAGGACCATGCTGCCTTAGATAGAGCTTTTTCGCTACCATCACTCTTGTAAGATATCATGTAAGACTGATATATCCATTAATAGAAATGCCTGTCTTCATGATACTTGTTGTAAACACGCATGCCAGAGTGATTTCCTAGGCTGGTATGCGTGGCGACCGTCTGGCTACAGTGGTAATCAGGCGGGGCGCCACAGGAGGCGGGGGCAGACCACTAGGACTCTTCCAGAATGTTCTATAAGGTTCTGGAAGCTTCCATCACCATCCGATACATATAGAGACACTCCCGGGACCTCCCGAAACATTTTGTGGACCATTCAAAACACTTTTGGAACCCTCTTATCTCATTCTCGATTAACTCATAGTTTTCCTACATACCTTTGGTCATTAAGCATGTGACCCTACAGACTTGAAAATATGAGAACATGTCTGGAATACCTTTCGGTCAATAATTATTAGGAGGATCTGGACACCCTTATTAATTCCCACATATCAACGAAGATCATTATCGAGCGAACCATTTGTTACCGCATACAATTCCTTTTGCCTCACGATATGTTACAAAAACCTGAGGCAAGACTTTTTCGGTATCCCCGTGATCAATACCTTGATCACGATACCTAGTTATCCTCTTTACAGGTTTCCATTCTTTTCTCATTTCCGTATTCCGATATCCCCGTGACTAACACCTTAGTCACTATACCTGGCCAGGCATTACTGGACACTGTAATACCAAGTGGGCCCAGATTGTATCTCTCCATCGCCGGAGGGGCAAATCCCAGTCTCGACACATCGAGCACCACGGAATACTTTTTTGGTGTACCCAAAAGTCACCTTTAATATTACCAGTTACGGAGTAACATTTGGCAACCCCAAAGTAACCATCTAGTGTCTAGGTCTATGATATTCTCATGGTCTATGGATGCAAGTAAACGTTAACACTTTATACGAAAATACCGACAACATATTGACAATGTGATCTCACAGTATTTCATAAGTTGGGTCTATCCAACACCATTTTTACCCTAATAATGTGTTCTCATTATTGTTGGCATCCTTGTTACATTAACAATGCCCATGATCAGGAAAATAAGATCATGAACAAAACATGAGCTAGTCCAGAGGCCCGACTAGGGATCTATTTGGAGTTTATCTTTCTACACAAGCAACAGGGGATTCCTCCGAATTCACATTCAAGAACCATTGCAATTCTAGCATAGAAATATAAACTCAATTATGAAAACAGAAATAGAATAATAAAATCTTTATTATTACCTCCAGGGCATATTTCCAATAGTCTCCCACTTGCACTAGAGTCAATAATCTAGTCAATACCTAAGCTCCTAACACCTATGGCATTTTGTTGTTGCTTATGCTTTGCTTGTGGTAGGGGCTTCATCAATGAATCTGACACATTCAGGTCCGTGTGTATCTTGCATATCTTTTCGTCGCCTTGCGCCACCAATTCACGAATTATGTGGAATCTGCATTGTATATGTTTGGATTTCTGGCCGGATCTTGAATCCTTTGACTGAGCTATGGCACCACCATTATCACGATAGAGCTCCATAGGATCCAGCGTCCTCGGAACCACACCAAGCTTTGTGACAAACTTGTTTATCCAAAAGCCCTCCATTTCCGCTTCCGAAGCGACTATATACTCCATCTTCGATGTAGAATCCGCCACAGTACTCTTCTTGGAACTCTTCCACCTCACCGCACCACCATTTTGTGTAAACACAAAGCATATTCAAGATCGAAAATCATTCAGATCCATGGTGAAGCTTGCATCAGTGCAACCCTTTACAACGAGCTCTTCATTCCCTCTGTACACGACAAATATGTCTTCGGTCCTGTTAAGTTACTTTAGGATATTTTTCACTGCTCTCCAGTGATCTACACTGGGATCAGTCTGGTATCTACTCATAACACTTAGAGCATAGGACACATCTGGTCGTGTACATATCATGGCGTACATGATTGATCCAATTGCAGAAGCATATGGACTATTGCTCATGCGTTCTTGGTCATCAGCCGTCTTAGGACACTCACTCTTGCACAAAACTTTTCCTTGTGACATTGGCAAGAACCCCTTCTTGATTTTCCATACTGAACATCTTTAGTATCTTGTCAATATATGTACTTTGGCTTAGCCCTATCTAGTGGTTCAATATATCTCTATAAATCTTTATGCCCAATATGTATGCTATCTCGCCCAAGTCTTTCATCGAAAAACTATTTTTCAATGAAGTCTCAATCATGTCAAGAAATGATATGTCACTCCCAATCAACAATATATCATCCACATAAAATATTAGAAATACTATTCCGCTCCCACTTACTTTCTTGTAAACACAAGCCTCTTCGCCATTCTTGATGAAGCCAAACACTTTGATGTAGGGTAACGCGACAGAAAACACACAAAAAATCTGACCTACGCACCATCCCAGGACCACTATGAAGATGCATACAAGATTTTGATCTAATCGTTACCAACTTGTCACGCAGCGGAAGTAGAGTTGGCGAAGGTCGTAGGTGCAGATCCCCGTAGCTAGGATTTTACATCCTCCCAACCATGAGGATGTACTCCCTCGGATAGCACTTTGGCTAGCTCTCGGACAGAACCTCGGATAGTCCCCCGGACAGCCATTCGGGAGGGACTCTCAGAATCATGGATGGTCACTTGGACAGCCCTTAGGGAGGCACCCTCGAACTAAGATCAAAACTATAACCTCTCTACCAGGTTGCACATAAACGGTGTCAGCTATCCGGCAGGGCTTCGCCGTCCAGAACTGGTTCCACCGGAACCCAGACAGCCTTTCGGCTCTATAAAACTATTTCATGTGAGGGAGAGAAGAATCCAGATCATTGCATGGCATTGTGTATGAGAGATTGAGTGAGTTTGGAGAGCCCCTTCCACCTCTATTTATTGTGTGAGGCAAGGGGTAGGGTGGCACTTGGAAATACCAATATGCCCATGCTTTATGTCCTACAGAAAGGTCAAAATGGGGTGGCAAGTCGAGCTCCATGGAGGAGCTCCCCATGGCTAGCCACCATGTGTGGGGCCCCCTCAAAAGGGGTTCCCACCTTTCCATGTCATCCCTCAAGATCTTTTGGGAAAAGCCCTAAAAGGTGGCTTTCCAAAAAGCAACCAAATAGTGTTTCCAGTATTCATGAAAATATTTTTCCGCGACTGATTAATAAAAAAATATTTGTGAAGGTCCAGAACCTTTCTGGTACCCCCTAATATAATTCTGGATGCATTCCGAAACATTTCCGGTATTATGATTTTCATCTCCGAAATATTTTCGGTAACTTCGAAACATTTCCGGTTTTCTCTCCAAAACTTTTTCGTTGTCTCCGAAACTTTTCTGATGACTTTCTCTCAGACTCCCTATCTAGTATTCAGTAGATAGATGACCCTTAAGCATGTGACCCTATAGGTTCGGTGAAGTATAGACATGACCGGAACACTTTCCAATCAATGATCAATAGCGGAACCGTGGACATCCATATTAATCCCTATACCCACATGAATGAATATTCGAGTGAACCTGTAGTTTGCCATGTGCTATTCCTATTGCTTTGTGATATGTTATAAACACCCGAGGTGAGACTTATCGGCATCCCCGTGAATTGACAACTTGTCCACTATGCCAGTTACCTTGTTACCGGTTTTGTTCTCTTTTCTTGTTTCCGCGTTCCGGCATCCCTGTGATCAGATCACATTGTGTCTGGCCAAACGATAATGGATATCGCAACACCGAGAGGGCCCTAAGAATATCTCTCCATTGTCAAAGGAGCAAATCCCAATCTTGAGCTATCCAGTTCCTTGTCATACTTTTCCGTGAACCCATAAGCCGCCGTAATAGCCACCCTGTTACAGATAAAGTTTAACAAACCCTAAAGTTCACGAAGCAAGTACGAAGGAACTTGATACTCTCATGGTATAAGGAATTATGCAAATGTGAACTCTCCCTGTGTTATTAATCATTTACTTGTGACGAATGTATCTCACAGCATAACACCAATTCGGGGCGATTCAACACAAGTTTTCTCCTAACATTGCGCCCTCAAAGTTGCCGGCATAGACATGCCCATGATTAGGAAAACATAATCATCATGCAATACTTGAGCTAGTCTTAGAGGCTTGACTAGGAATAAATTTTACCGTTTATTATCCCACACGTGCATATGAGTTTTCCTCCGAGCCTCGTGGTTATTGCAAACTCGAGAACCATAGCAGTTATAGCACGGAATATAAACATAATTACAAACATGGAGATAAATAATAACATTTATTATTGCCTCTAGGGCATATCTCCTACAGACTCCCACTTGCACTAGAGTCAATAATCTAGTCAATGCTAATGCACTTTACACCTATGGCATACCGGTGTAAAATATGCTTCGCTTGTGGTATAGTCTTTCTCCAACGGATCTGACAACTTCAGGTCCATGTGTACCTTTGCATATCCTCGCGTTTTCATGCTTTTAGAAAATTCCTATTTTTTGTGGACTTGGCTTTGTATATATGTGAATCACTGGTCGAACCTTGATTCCTCAGACTGAGCTATGGAGCAACTATCTACAATAGTGTTCGATTGACCAAAGCCTCTTGGAAGCATACTAAGGTCATGAATGAACTATATGATTCAACATCTTCTTTGTCACTTCTAAAGCAGCAACATACTTAGCCTCCATTATAGAATTTGCCACAGTAGCTTGTTTGGAATGATTCCAACTTACTGTGCTACCAGATCGTGTATTACACAAAACCCTTAAATTTAAATTGAAAATTGCTTGGAGCATTGATGAAGACTGTATCGATGTATTACATTACAATGAGCACTTCATAATCTCTACTTGCGAGAAAACATGTCATCAGTGCAACTTTGGTGCTCAATGACATTTTTCACTGTTGTCCTTTGATCAATACTTTGATCACTATGGTATCTTACTCGCAACTATTTGGGAGTACTAGACATATCTGGTTGTTTTACATACCATGGAATACATGCTTAATCCAAGCACAAATGTGTGTGGAATCTGCATCATGTATTTTGCTCATCAGTGTTTTAAGACACAAAGTCTTGCTAAAACTCTTTCCATGTGACTTCGGCAAGAATCACTCCTTGGCGTTCTTATGCTAAACTGTTTTAGCATCTTGTCAATATGTATTCTGGCTTAGCCCTATTAGGAAATTCTATCTCCATATATAATTATGCCTAATATCAAGGCTATCTAGCCCAAGCTTTTCATCGAAAAACTATTTTTCAATGAAGTCCAAATTCGTGTCAAGAAATTTATATTATTTACAATCAACAATGTGTCAAGCATACAAGGTTTTAGAAATATTATCATGCTCCCACTTACTTTCTTGTAACCACAAGCATCTTTGCTATCCATTGATGAAGTCAAACTATTTTGACTATTTCATCAAAACGAAGATTCCAACTCCATTATGCTCTCTTCTATCCATTGCTGGAACTCTGAAGTTTGCACACTCACTAGCATCCTCTGCATCGACAAAACACTTTTGACTGTATCACATGCGAGTCCCAGGTTGTATTTCCATCTCATGGAAATCCTTTTGGCATCCATGTATCATATCTCATGATTGTAATATGTATTAATTGCTAGTTTAACCCGAACCGACTTTAAGCATCGCTATGGTGAGACAATCTCGCTGTAGTCAACTCCTTGAATTTGTTATAAATAACAAGTCGAGCTTTATGGATAAAACATTTTTATCCATATCAGTTTTTAGTTCCATTAATATTCGTTAGACTCTGAGTCTTCTGAAGGATTTATCCAGATCTAATCTTGAATCATTTATATGGATACTATCTCAGATTATATTGGCATTTAGCCAATTCCGGAGTCAGGGCCCATCAACGCTTCCTTGTGCATCGTAGGTATAATGTTCCAAGGTTTCTTTCCTATGAGCTCATGATGAAGATACTGTTATCTCATCTGGTTGAACTGTTCTGACACTCACCTTTTTGCAAGAACCATTTTCTTCAAAATCATACCGCTCTTTCTAGCAAACCTTCTGCCTTGGTATAGTGATGGAGGAATACCCAATAATTTGGGATAACCTACAAAGTAGCACTTGTCTGATTTGGAACAGGTTTGTAAAATACTTTACACAAGCCCCATATTCCAAATGTTAAGAAAAGACATAACATGGTTGGGCGTACCATGCCATGGCGTCATTTCAACATATCTGATGGTGCTCTTTTAAGTGTAAAAGCCGTAGTCTCTAAAGCATTACTTTAAAAGGGATAATGGCAAATTGATTTATGTCATCTTTGATCTTACCATGTCATAAATGGTTTGATTACATCTTCACAGGCATTCCACTCACAGTGGTGTTTTGGGAGGTGTAAGTTATGAAACTCTTTTCACAACTCATCAGACATTCGCTAAAGTTGTAACTCAAAATTTTCTTTCCACAATCTAATGGCAGAAACATAATTTTTCTTGTTACAATAATTTATACTTCATTTTGAAAACCTTTTGAATGATTTCAAAAGATCCAGACTTATGTCTCATTAAGCAAATATCCATATATCTACTTTAGTCATTACTGAAGATAGATAAATCCACTGCTAGCAACAACATTTATCGGACTACACACATCAAAATGTATGATCACCAATAAGTTCGTTGCTCGTTCCTTATGGCCTATGAACGGAATTTCGGTCACTTCACTTTTCAGACGAAAGTTGCAAGTGTCAGATGATTCATAATCAAATGACTTCAAAATCCATCATTATGGAATTTCTCCATGCGGGTTTCTCCAATGTGACCAAACGCAGTGCCACCCAAAGGTGGTATTCTTTTAGTCTTGCGACATTTAGTGTCAGTGTTATGGATGTATTATATTATCATCAATATTCATAACATACATCCCATTCATAATGGAAGCATGGGCCTTATGTTATTCATAACACCGAACAATAATTGTTCTCTTATGAACAACCTTCTTGCAACATACTTTATGCAATTTGCTAGAGTGTATGAAACTCCAAAAATGAATTATGAAAATAAATAGAGAGGTAATACACCGATGGAAGGTATAGTAACTTTTACTATGTTCCCAACGCGTATCTAAACCTTATTACTGGCAAGTCTTTTAGGCTGTAGTTGTTCTTGCATCGAGTTGCAACAGAATGCAATCGAGTGGGTATCTCTGTGATCAACTTTTAATCACAATACCCAAGAATCAGTGATTAACATGTTTAATCATAATTCCCAAGAATTATATCTTTGACCAGACTTCCATAGATCTATAACTCGTACATTCATACATGAGCTGGACATTTCAGTCTTCTTTCTTTTTGCCTTTATACTTCTAATAGTTTTACTTCAAATATTTCTCCTACTCTCAAAAGAAGCACCCAACTTTAAGAGTGGCGTCAGGCCCGGACTTCCTAAGCGTGTAAGTCTTACTGACACCCTTTTGACATTTCCATTCTCTTTATGTTGTTGTTTTATTCACCTTCATCACATGACAGGCATTCTGCTGGATCCCTCTCTTATCAGTTAAATGCATAGTAAACACTTCACTAATACTTTGCAAACAAATATTGCTTTGGATATCTTATATCTTTTAGCCTTCGTTTGTATCTTTAACTAATTTTCAATTCCAAGATTATTCCATAACTATCCCAAACTTTCGAAGTTCGGGTCACATGGAAGCAAACATATTGCACTTGACTGTAATGGAATTCTAGCTTTTGGATCGATGGACTAGAGTCACATCATCCATAGCTTTAGCGGGAGAATACCAAAAACATGCGATAGGACAAAAGTCCTTCTCAGCAATTCTTAAGGACAATCCTCACATTATGTTACCAATCATAAAGTCTTAACCAGATATTTAATAGCTATTCAACTTTAATAGGGAAGGTGGAAACGCAAGCCAATATTCTATAACTATTATGCAAATTTCACTTAGACAATGTTCATAATTAATTGCACTGAGAATTTAAACAAGTTAATTCTAAAATGTACCCCCACTCAAATAAATATCTCTCATAATTGATTGTGAATGATACAAGACCCATATTGTAATTCAACGCCAAGGATGTATCCATCTCAAGTGACGAAAATTGCAATCGGTAGGCCAATTTGCCAGTCACATCTCTGTGTGACTCTTGTTCATCTTTCAATGGGCGTGCTCCGAGCTCAGGACGATCCCCCAGAACATCAAGACAACCAAGTGATCTTGCTGCGAGGTCTCAACTCACCTGCCTCACACTTATCTAATCATTCGTACCCATGTATCCATGTGCTACCCCGAAGAGATAGGTGTCGTGACGGTGCTACACTTGGGAGAACACTAACTACTTGATATTTTAAGTGAAAGATCACCCTAATAAAAGCGACTACCATGTAATCAAAAGACTACAAATACCAGGGATAAACATCTCAGGCAATTCATAATAGCATGATATGGTATAGTCCCTTCTTTCGAAGAAGGATTCATCGTCTTCGCAAAAATCCAAAAAAAAATGTTGCCATGGCAGCAGTTTCAAAAACTGCTGCCGTGGCAGAACTTTTCTGCCAAGGCTTGTTTCTTTCTTTTTCTCTGTCTTCGGCTTTTTCGTCGGTGTCCACCTTCGCAAATCTTGTCACCGCCTTGTCGATTCAATAAATAATACTGCTATCTCTATAGCTAATAAAATAGTGCATTACAACAAGGTTGACACGCATGTCATTTGAAGTGACAATCATATGGCTCCAGCCATCATGCCGAATCATTACACGCAGGTCATGGTAATTAACTTACATCATATAGTCATCTCATACATAATCAAATTAAATATGATGAAGACTATACCACATCTCATGCACATCCTGCAAAACCAAGTTAGACGCCTCTAATCGGTTCATACAAGATTTTATATTTACGTGGCTTCTAAGGTTTCAAATGAAACCGCAGCTACCAATGCTTATCATCAAGTATGATTATTTAAGTCACTAGATTAACTTTGCGGGGCATATGAAACATGAGATAATAAAATCTCGAGCCCCATACTGAACTTCGTCATACACAAGAACCCCGTGCAGATCTTATCTGCATTACCCGTTAGTCTGCGAAACATCCATCTTTCTTTAACTATGGTAGAACCCAAAGAAATGATAGCATTATGTTGATCTGTCAACCAGCATACTCAGGAGCAGCATGGAAGGACCGCGGATTGCCAGAACTTCATAAGATTCCACCATGCCGTCAAGATCAGGACTACGCAAATTCAAGGGAAGCAACAAGAACATCGGGTAATAGATTTCATCTACTAACCGCACAAATAATTTTCAGCAATAGAACTCATCTGCTACAAAATTATATTGTGCAATACCCATACATCTCATTTATTCTAGATCATAACATGCATCTATGCATAGCACGGCTCATGATGCCACTGTAGGGTAACGCGACAGAACACAAAAAAAATCTGACCTACGCACCAGCCCAGGACCATAATGAAGATGCATACAAGGTTTTGATCTGATCGTTACCAACTCATCGCGCAGCAGAAGTAGAGTTGGTGAAGATCGTCGGTGCAGATCCTTGCAGATAGGATTTTACAACCTCCCAACCGCGAGGATGTACTCCCTCGGACAGCCCCTCAGGCGCTCCCTCGGACAGCCCTTCGGGTGGCTCTCGGACAGAACCTCGGACAGTCCCCGGACAGCCCATCGGGAGGCACTCTCAGAATCTTGGACGGTCACTCAGACAGCCCTTCGGGAGGTGCCCTCGAACTAAGATCGAAACTACGACCTCACTACCAGGTTGCACACATACGGTGTCAGATATCCGGCAGGGCTTCGCCGTCAAGAACTGGTTCCCACCGGAACCCAGATAGCCTTTCGGCTCTACGAAACTATTTTGTGTGAGGGAGGGAAGAAGCCAGATCATTGCATGGCATTGTGTATGAGATATTGAGTGAGTTTCCAGAGCCCTCTCCACCTCTATTTATAGTGTGAGGCAAGGGGTAGGATGGCACATGGAAATACCAAAATGCCCATTCTTTATGTCCTACATAAAGGGCAAAATGGGGTGGCAAGTGGAGCTCCATGGAGGAGCTCCCCATGGCCGGCCACCATGTGTGGGCCCCTCTCAAAAGGGGTTCCCACCTTTCCATGTCATCCCTCAAGATCTTTTGGGAAAAGCCTTAAAAGGTGGCTTTCCAAAAACAACCAAATAGTGTTTCCACTATTCATGAAAATATTTTTCCGTGACCGATTAATCCAAAAATATTTGTGAAGGTCCAGAACCTTTTCGTTACCCCCTAAAATAATTTTGGACGCGTTCCAAAACATTTCCGATATTATGATTTTCATCTCCGAAACATTTTCGGTAACTCCGAAACATTTCCGGTTTTCTCTCTGAAACTTTTCCGTCATGTCTGAAGCTTTTCCGATGACTTTCTCTCAGACTCCCTATCTAGTATTCAGCAGATAGATGACCCTTGGGCATGTGACCCTGTAAGTTCGATGAAGTATAGACATGACCGGAACACTTTCTGATCTATGATCAATAGCGGAACCGTGGAGATCCATATTGATCCCTATACCCACATGAATGAATATTCGAGTGAACCTATAGCTTGCCGTGTGCTATTCCTGTTGCTTCATGATATGTTACAAACACCCGAGGTGAGACTTATCGTCATCCCCGTGAATCAACAACTTGTCCACTATGCCAGTTACCTCGTTACTGGTTTTGTTCTCTTTTTTCATTTCCGCGTTTCAGCATCCCTGTGATCAAATCACATTGTGTCTGGCTAGACGATGATGAATACCGCAACACCGAGAGGGCCCTAAGAATATCTCTCCATTGTCGAAGGAGCAAATCCCAATCTTGAGCTATCTAGTTCCTTGTCATACTTTTCCGTGAACCCGTAAGCCTCCGTAATAGCCACCCTATTACAGATGACGTTTAACAAACCCCAAAGTTCATGAAGCAAGTACGAAGGAACTTGATACTCTCATGGTCTAAGGAATTATGCAAACGTTAACTCTCCCCGTGTTATTAACAATTTACTTGTGACGAATGTATCTCATAGCATAACATCAATTCGGGTCGATTCAACACAAGTGTTCTCCTAACATTGTGCCCTCAAAGTTGCCGGCATAGACATGCCCATGATTAGGAAAACATAATCATCATGCAATACTTGAGCTAGTCTTAGAGGCTTGACTAGGAATACATTTTACCGTTTATTATCCCACACATGCATATGAGTTTTCCTCCGAGCCTCGTGGTTATTGCAGACTCGAGAACCATAGCAGTTATAGCACGGAATATAAACATAATTACGAACATGGAGATAAATAATAACATTTATTATTGCTTCTAGGGAATATCTCCTACATTTGACCACTTCATCAAAATGAACATTCCAACTCCTCGATGCTTGCTTCAGTCCATAGATAGATCTCTGAAGTTTGCACACCTTTCCAGCATCCTTTGGATGGACAAAACCCTCGGGCTGTATCATATACACATCCCCGGTTAAATTCCCTTCAAGGAAAGCCATTTTGATGTCCATCTACCATGTCTCATAATCAAAATATGAAGCACTTGCTAGAAAAATCCAAATGGACTTAAGCAGCAATACGGGAGAGAAGGTCTCATCATAGTCAACTCCTTGAACTTGTCAAAAACCCTTTGCAACAAGTCAAGCTTTATGGATGTAAACATTTCCATCCATGTCTGTTTTCTTTTTATAGACATGTTCACATTAGATAGGCTTTATGCCTTCCAGAGTGTCTACCAAGTTCCAAACTTGATTTTCGTACATGGAGTCTATCTCGGATTTCATGGCGTTGAGCCATTTCCCAGAGTCAGGGCCCATCATTGCCTCTTTGTATCTCACAGGTTTGTTGTTGTCTAACAACCATACTCCATTCTCATACCTTGGAAGTTTCAAATTAATTCTACCTAACTTGCATGGTTCAGCTGCAGTCTCGAGTGAAGTCTCTACATCACATGTAGGGGCTCCCATATCAGTCAGAGCGGGGAACTCCAAAACAACTTTTAGGTGCTGCTTCATATTGCCCTTATGACGATGATTAACTAATCTCGTCGAGTTGCCCTGTCCTCCCACTCACCCCTTTCGCAAGAAACTCTTTCTCAAGAAACACACCATTTTTTGCGACAAACACTTTGCCTTCACTGTTGTGATAGAACTAATACCCAATTGGTTGTTTGGGATAACCAACAAAGTAGTACTTATCTGATTTGGGATCCAGCTTATTAGGTTGTAAATGTTTTACATCTGCATCGCATCCCCAAATTTTAAGAAAAGAAAAATTGGGCTTCTTCCCATTCCATATCTCATATGGTATCATTTCAACAGATTTTGACGGCGCTCTATTCAGTGTAAAAGCAGCGGTTTCTAAAGCATAACCCCAAAAAGATAATGGCAGTTTGGTTAATGACATCATCGATCTGACCATGTCCAACGAGGTTTGATTACGTCTCTCGGACACTCCATTCCTTTGTGGTGTTCTGGGAGGCGTAAGTTCTGAAACAATTCCGCAACTCTTCATATGCTCGCTAAACTCATAACTCTAATATTCTCCTCCGCGGTCTGATTGCAGAAACTTGATTTACTTGTTATGATGGTTTTCTATTTAATTCTGAAAATTCCTTGAACTTATCAAAGGTTTTAGACTTATGTTTCATCAAATAAATGTAACCATATCTACTCAAATCATCCATGAAAGTAATGAAGTAGAGGAATCCACTGCTCGCAGCTACACTCATCGGACTACACACATCCATATGTATGATTTCCAACAAGTCAGTCGCCCATTCCATATGGCTTGAGAACATCGTCTTAGTCATTTTTTCCATTAGACAAGGTTCGAAAGTGTCAAATGACTCATAATCAAATGACTCTAAAACTCCATCACTATGGAGTTTCTTCATGCACTTTTTGCCAATGTGGCCCAAATGGCAGTGCCACAAATAGGTGGTATTTAAATCATCAGTCTTGTGACATTTAGCATCAGTGTTATGGATGTGAGTATCACTATCAAGATTCATAATAAATAACCCATTCACAATGGGAGCATAGCCATAAAATACATTATTCATAAAAATTGAAGAACCATTAATCTCTGACTTAAACGAATAACCATCTTGCAATAAACATGATCCAGATATAATGTTCTTGCATAAGGCCAGAACAAAGTAACAATTACTAAGCTCTAATATAAATCCCAATGGTAGATGTAGAGGTAAGACCATAGGAGATATGCCCTAGAGGCAATAATAACAGCTATTATTTATTTCCAAGTTCGTAATTATGTTTATTTTCCATGCTATAACTACAATGGTCCTTAAGTCCGTATATCCATAAAGTCTTAGAGAGAAACCCATATGCATGTGTGGAATAATAAATCGTAAAATGTATTCCTAGTCATGCCACTAAGACTAGCTCATGCATTGCATGATGGTCATGTTTTCCTAATCATGGGCATGACTATGCCGGCAATTTTGAGGACACAATGTTTTAAGAACACTTGTGTTGAATTGACCCACATTGATGTTATGCTATGAGATGCATTTGTCATTTGTTAATGGTTTTATAACACAAAGAAAGTTAGCGTTTGCATAATTCCTTAGACCATGAGAGTATCGAGTTCCTTCATGCTTGCTTCATGAACTTTGGGGTTTTGTTAAACATCATCCGTAACAGGGTGTCTATTACGGCGGCTTTCGGGTTCATGAAAAAGTATGACAAGGGACTTGATAGCTAAAGATTGGGATTTTCTCCTCCAACGATGGAGAGATATTCTTTGGGCCCTTTCTGTGTTACGATATCCATCATCGTCTGGCCAGACACAGTGTGATTTGATCACAGGGATGCCGAAACACGTGAACGAGAAAAGAGAACAAAACTGGTAACGAGGAAACTGGCATAGTGAACAAATTTGTTGATTCGCGGGGATGCCGATAAATCTCACCTCAGGTTTTGTAACATATCGTGAAGCAATAGGAGTAGCGCATGGCAACTATATGTTTGCTCAAATATTTATTCGTGTGGGTATAGGGGTCAATATGGATGTCCACGATTCCGCTACTGATCATTGATCAAAAAGTGTTACGGTCATGTCTAAACTTCACCGAACCTATAGGGCACACACTTAAGGGTCATCTATATAGTAAGTTCTAGATAGGGAGTCAGAGAGAAAGTCACTGGAAAAGTTTCGGAGACGACCGACAAGTTTCAAAGAGAAAACCGGAAATGTTTCAGAGTTATCGGAAATGATTTGGAGATATATATCATCCTACCGAAAATGTTTCGGAACATGTACAGAATTATTTTAGGGGGTGCCGGAAAATGTTCTGGACCTTCGGGAATTTTTCCGGATAAATCGGTCATGAAAAAACATTTCATGAAAAGATATCATGAATAGCGGGATGAATAGTGGAAACACTATTAAGGGAAAATTTCTCATGAATAGTGGAAACACTATTAGGGGATGATGCAGACATGGTGATGCAGGCAACACTATTTGCTTTTTGGAAAGCCACTTTTTATGACTTTTGGTGGAAAATATCTGAGAGCATTTTGCTATTTTCCCCGTAGCCTCTCACCCTATAAATAGATGTGGAGAGGTCTCTGCGTGGGCACCCCAAGTTCTCTCTTGAGTTCTCATACAATGGCATGCAATGATCTGCCCTTCTCTCTCTCCCTCCATGAAATAGTTACGTAGCCGAAAGGGTTGTCTAGTCTTCGGTAGGGCCTAGTTCTGTACGGCGAAGCCCTGCTGGATAGTAGACACCGTATGTGTGCAACCCGATAGAGAGGTCGTAGTTTCGATCTTAGTTCGAGAGTGCCTCCAAGAGGGCTGTCCGAGGGACCGTCCGAGGGACTGCTTGAGGGCCTCCCGAAGGGCTGTCCGAGGGACCGTCCAAGGGGCTGTTCGACGGCTTCCCGGAGGGATGTCTGAGGGACTGTCTGAGGGAGAAAATCCTCGCGGTTGGGAGGTTGTAAACTCCTAGCTGTGGGGATCTGCACCAACGATCTTCACCAACTCTACTTCCGCTACACAACAAGTTGGTAATGATCAGATCAAACCTTGTATGCATCTTCATAGTGGTCCTGGGCTGGTGCGTAGGCCAGAATTTTTTTCCTGCTGCGTTACCCTGCAAAGATGTCATCGGCTTTGACAGCAACTTTTACTATGTTCCCGACACGCATCAACACCTCATCATTTGCCAGTCTTTTAGGCCTTTGCAGCTCCTACATTGAGTTGCAAATGTGAGCAACGATCTGATATCCAATACCCAAGAATTACAGTGAGGATCAGCAAGGAAAACATCAATAACATGTATGACACTCATACCTGAGCTAGACTTTCCAGTCTTTTTCTTCTCTTCCAGATATTTCTTGCAGTTTCTCTTCCAGTGCTCCTTTTCCGTACAGAAGAAACATTCAGCATCATAGGAGGCACCACCTTTGGGCTTCCCAGGCATGTCAGTCTTACTAGCACCCTTGGATTTACCTTTCTTCTTGGGCTTACCCTTCTTCTTGAAACTGGTCATTTTGTTCACCACCATCACATGGTTGGCGTCCTTCTGTATTCCACTTTCTGCAGTTTTCAGCATGATGAACAGTTCACCCAATGACTTATCTATCCCATTCATGTTGTAATTCATGATAAAGCTACCATAGCTCGGTGGGAGGGAAACAAGGACCATATTAGTGCCCAATGATTGGGGAATAGGAAAACCTAGTGCATTTAGCATTTCTGTGTACCTAGACAATTTGAGTATGTGCTAACCCACTGAACTGCCCTCTGCCATCTTGCACTCAAACATGGCTTTAGATATCTCATATCTTTTAGCCCTGGTTTGTTTATGAAACAAACCATGTAGCTCATGGTTTATCTCATAAGCTCCATAATTTTCAAAACATTTTTGAAGTTCTTGTTCCATGGCGGCAAGCATGACACATTGTACTGCTATGGAATCATCACTTTTGGTTTGGTAAACATTTACCTCCATCTCTGTGGCATCTTCACCGGGTGCATCACCAAGAGTTTGATGTAGAACATATTCTTTCTTGGCACTCTTGAGGACAATCCTCAGATTGCAGTGCGAATCCGCAAAATTGTTCCCAGATGAATTCTGTTTTTCTTTCTCAAGCATTGTAGCTAAAGGGAAGGTGGTATTGCGTGCAATTTTATCTAAAATGAAAATGCAAATACACTTTAGACATTTGTTTATAATTAAGGCAACTCAAATTAACATTTAATTAGAGTGTGCTCCCACTAAAATCAATATCCCTCATAATTGATTACAAGTGATTCAAGATCAATGGCTCGCTTATTCTACCATTGATGTGACATCACTGATGACGAAATAATGAGAACGGTAGGTTAACATGCCAATCATATCCCCATATGACTCTTGTTCATCTTTCGATGGGTGTGTTCTGAGCTCAAGACGATCTTACAAAACTCCTCAAGACGATCTTACAAAACTCCTCAAGACGATCTTACAAAACTCCTCAAGACAACCAAGTGCCTCGCTGCAAGAATAGTTCACGCCTGTCTCATACATGGCAAGCCTATCGTACCCATGTGACATGGCACACCTCAAAATGACAATCATTCCAGATGGTGCTACACTTGGATAAACACTAACTACTTGATATTTTCTATGAGGGGTCACCCTATAAAACATCACAGGCAATTCATAATTTAGTGATATGGCATAGCCCCTTCCGTTGAAGAAGTTTGGATCATCGTAGAAGCAGTTTTCACAAAATCCTGCCATGGCAACATTTTTTAGCAAGAAAGGGCTGTCCTCGCAGCAGTTTTCATTTTTGCCGACATGGCAATGTTTTTCAGAAAGAAAACGCTGCCATGGCAGTAGTTTCGAAATTCTCTGCCATGGCAGCAGTGTTTCAACAGAAAAATCTGCCGTGGTAGTAGTTTCAAAATCTTTGCCATGGCAGCAGTCTTTCAAAAGAAAACTCTATAGTGGCACAACTTTTCTGCTGCCTTTGTAGAACCTTTCTACTTGGCTTGTCTTCAACATCTTTTGGCGTAGAAGTCCTCCACGTACAGTGTTGCGTCGAGGTGCATCAATGGATGATTGTCACCACCATGTCCTTCGCAATTACTACTAATGTATTACATGGCTTTCTAGTTGACAAGCAGGTCAAATACAATAAATAATGACAATCATATAGGCTCCTACCGATTGTCGTACTCACAACACGCAGGTCATGACTAAATATTACAAACATATTGCATCTCATACAATCACATTGCTTCACGAAGGCTATACCACATCACATGCATACCCTGCAAAAACAAGTTAGACACCTCTAATCATTTTTTCTACATTACGTGGCTTCTATGGTTATGTATGCAAACCGTTTGCTACCTATGTCACCATAAGCATGATTACTTCTTGTTGTTATTTAACTTTAGGGGTGTATGGAACACGAGACTTAAAAAAATCTTGAGGCTAATACTAAACTTAGTTAAATGCTTGACCCCCGTGTAGATCAAATCTACAAGCCTGGCCTTTTGCAAAATCTTTCTTTCTCAACTAAAGTAGAGCCCAAAGATGTCTATAGCATACCTTTGTTCTGTCAATTAGTATACACAAGCACAACATAAAAGAACCACGGAAAGCCAGACCTTTGTAAAAAATACACAATACCATCAAGATCAAAAATTTGCAACTAGAAGGGAAACAAAAATAACATCAGGTAATAGATCTCATCTACAACCCCGCACATCACTTGTGTAATGCCCGCATAGCTCATATGCTCTAGATCGTACTTGCAACTATGCATAGTACCGCTCATGATGCCACTGTACGGGAACATGCTATCCAACAACAAAATTACCGCGCACAAACAAGCCCAGGATCACTAAGGAGGTACAGGTAATGATGATCACACCAACAATCCATGCAGCAGAAGAGGAAGAAGAAGTTGGTGAAGCTCGCCGATTCCTGCAAGTAGGTTATACCTCCTAGCCATGAGAATTTTCACCGGAACGATTCACCGATCTAGTGTCGAAGCAGACAACACCTCTGAGGTATCCACGCATACCGATCTAGCAGCACCACAGCACTTCATGGAACTAGTACAAAAAATTGAGGGAAGAATTAGAGGGAGAAGTAGCCTAGCGGCGTCCGATCTAGATCAGATCTAGACCGAGAGAGAAGAGGGCAGCAGCACACTATATATATATATAGGTGGAGGGGGAAGGGGGTCGGCCGACCTGGGGAGGCTGAGTCCTGCTAGGATAATCCCCTGGGGTGGCTTGCCCCCCAAGCAAAGGCGGGTCTGACCTGGAGCCTTTGGGGCACCTTGGCCCCCAAGGCAGTAGGGGGCAGCCCACTAGGACTCTTCTAGAATGTTTTGGAAGGTTTTAGAACCTTTCGGACCCTTCCTGAAGCATCCATTACCTTCCGATACATACCGGGACACTCTCGGGAATCACCGGGACACTCCCGGGACCTCCCGAAACATTTTCAGGACCATCCAAAACACTTTTGAAACCCTCTTATCTCATTCTCAATTATCTCATAGTTCTCCTACACACCGCTAGTCGTTAAGCATGTGATCGTATAGGTTAGAGAATATGTGGACATGTCCGAAACACCTTCCAATCAATAATTATTAGCGGGATCTGGACACACATAATAATTCCCACATATCAACAAAGATCATTATCGAGTGAACCTTTGGTATTGCATACAATTCCCTTTACCTTGCGATACTTTACAAAAACCTCAGGCGAGATTTTTACGGTATCCCCGTGATCAACACATTGATCACTATACCTAGTTATCCTCGTTACATGTTTGTACTCTTTTCTCATTTCCATATTCTTGTATCCCTGTGAATAACACCTTAGTCACTATACCTAGCCAGGCGATGCTCGACACCGTAATATCGAGTGGGCCCAGAGTGTATCTCTCCATCGCCGGAGGGGCAAATCCCAGTCTCGACATATCGAACACCACGTAATACTTTTCCGGCATACCCAAAAGTCACCTTTATTATTCCCCAATTATAGAGTAACATTTGGCAACCCCAAGGTAACCATCCCATATCTGGGTCTATTATATTCTCATGGTCGTCTAAGGATGCAAGTAAACATTAACACTTTATATGAAAATACCGACAACATATTGACGACGTGATCTCGTGGTATTTCATAAGTTGGGTCTATCCAACACCATTGTTAGCCTAACAATGTGTTCTCATTATTGTCGGCATCCTTGTTACATTAACAATGCACATGATCAGGAAAACATGATCATCAACTATAAATGAGCTAGTCCAGTGGCCTGACTAGGGATCTGTTTGGCATTTATCTTTCTACACATGCAACTGGGTTTTCCTCCGAATCTCACATTCAAGAACCATTGCAATTCTAGTATAGAAATATAAACTTAATTATGAACATAGAAATGGAATAATAATATATTTATTATTGCCTCTAGGGCATATTTCCAACATCTTTGCCACAGGCGAACCATGTCGAGTGGAGACTCGCGACTCTACATATGATCACTCATCATTAGAATCAGCTGCAACATAATACGTTGCAGCCACAAGGGTCAATACATTGCATGTATTGGCAAGTGTCACAAGAATGAATACAACAGACCTATCTCCACCTACATGCATTTGGGGTAAGTGCAGGGTGAGTTTGTCATTTGCAGAAAGCAATAATATTTTTATCCTAACTTTGTATTAATTAGTTGGTCTACTCTAAATATACTGGACATACTGCATCACTCAGTAAAATCCTAGACCTGCTGGCTCAAACCCAATGGAGGCCCGTTACCATTGGTTGCTTCCAACAGAGGTCATACTCTCATGTTTACCCATCAAGTTTTAGCTTAGAAAATTAAAGTGATGAGACCTTCCAACAGGTCCAGGCCAAGCTGCTCAAAGTTGTCGATAACTGTGGACACGGTAATCATAACCAGTTTTTACACTCTTGAGAGGTTTGTGTAGTTTACCCGCATGACCCAGTCAAACCCATTTGCTACTAGCCTCAAATTGTAGAGTTGCCAGGAAAAGACCAAGCCAAAGCTTTTGGGAAGTTGTTCTCTGAGTCCACCTTGTATCACCCATACACCTATCAACACCTGCATCTACTGGTCATACGGTATCAGGTCTCCACAACTTACTTAGCTAAGCCAGAGACCATATGACATGTGGCTACATATGGAAGCTACTAAACTTGTAACATGTCCAATCTCTTTGAACCGGGGTGGCGGACCCCACCAATAACTGCACTCCGATGACTAAACAGCAAATCCACACTGACGATTCATTAACTTAAGTTGAGTTTATTAATCATAGAACAACATAGCTTCCACGGTTGATGGGATCCCACCCCGTTATAACATAGCATGGCTAAGCAGTGTAACTACATCATTGGCGACATGGAACAGGTGAAAGATCATATGGCTATCCTACTAGGTTTCATACCAAAGCATATTAGTAGCATAGTACCATACTCACACCCTATCATGGCATACTACATACATAGTAAAAGTAGGATACAAGATCAATGTTCCACTTGCCTTGGTAGTTGTTGCTGAAGGTACACTCCTCACAGGTGCAGATGTTACACTCCTCGCAATCTATACGTTAAAATAGCATAACCATAAATAACAACATCATAACCAAATAATTAATGCAAAAGGAAAACTTGCATGAATAGCAACAAGAATCAAATAAGAACTCATAATAGTATTATATTAGCTACGGGTCAATGCATGATTCAACTTGCACAAGGAATCATTGAATTTGGGTGTGTGGCTTGTGAGCTGTGATCAAACAAGGTTCATATTCAAATTTGAATTTGATAGACCCTAGTTGAATTCAAAAAGTTTGAAATGTGGGTTCAACATTTGAATCAATGTGAAAAAAGATTCATGACAAATGGACATGTGGTTTGAGAGATACGGCATTTGAAAGTTTGAATTCAAATTTGAATAAATTCAAGTTTGACAGGCTAGGGTTGGTCTCAAAATCGTCTAAATGGATACTGCTCAACATTTGAATCAATTTGCAAAAATATTCAATGAATTTGGACGCATGGATTGAATTCTAGATTCAAAGTGATTTGAATTCAAATTCAAATATTTGAAACATTCAAACATGGCTAATGTGGTTCTACTGGACACTTGTGATCAATAGGAACACAAATTAAAAAAGAATTAATGAATTTGGAACCACTGATCAAAATATATGATCAATTCAATTTCAATTTGAATTGGTTCCAAAAATCCTGCTATGGCAGCCTTTTTCTAAAATGAAACCAAATTTGGTTCTTACTAGAATAATTTGATGGAAATTTGAAACTAATGGTTCTATTTGAAAGAGGGCATCCTAAGGATCATTTTGCATAAAGAACCACTCCAATTGGATTTATCGTTTACAAATTAGGCCCTAAAACAAGGTTCAAATTCAAATTTTCAAAAGTTGAAACAAATGGTACTGTTAGATGAAGCACTCCATGAGGGTCAATATGCAAAAAGAATCAACTCATTTGGCACTACTGGTGAAAAGATATAAAGGCTCTAAGGTACCAGGGCTTTTCTGCAAAACTGCCAAATTGATAGAGTTTATTTAATTATAGAAAAATATTTCAGATAATAATATTAATCTCAGCCATTGGATCAAGAGATGATGGATACCTCTGGTTAAAAGGTATTGGTTCATTTAAATTAAAACGTGACCTTCAGATCTTAGGGGATGGACAGTCCAGAAGAGGCCACATGGCCCTAGGGTTTTCATCGGCCGAAATCATCGCCGGAGATGGAGATGAAGGGGGCGGCACTATGGTATCAATGCGTGTGAGCTCTACAGAGGATCTGGAGTTGTGTGGATCTTACCTACGGACATAGCGGTGGACGGCGGTGACGATGGTGGTCGTGGGGATGCCGGGGGTCATCGGAATCACCGGGAATCTCTCGCCGGGGTCGTGCATGACGGCTGTGAGCTTCGGGTTTGTGGTGCTCCTTGTTGGAAATATGCCCTAGAGGCAATAATAAATGTTATTATTTATTTCCATGTTTGTAATTAATGATTATTTTTTGTACTATAATTGCAATGGTTCTCTAGTCTGCATATAAATGAGATTCGGAGGAAAACCCATGTGCATGTGTGGAATAATAAACAGCAAGTAGGTTCCTAGTCTCGCCTCTAAGACTAGCTCATGTGTTGCATGATGATCATGTTTTCCTAATCACGGGCATAGTTAAAGTAACAAGGATGCTGGCAACAATGGGTACACATTGTTGGCAAAACAATGGTGTTGAATAGACCCAACCGATTGATAATTAGATATACTACGAGAACATGTCATCATGAGTTATTAGTATTATCACACAGATGTTAACTTATGCCTAATTCCTTAGGCCGTGAAAGTATCGATTACCTTCTTGTTGGGCAGTGTACTTTGGGGTTCTTCAAATGTTACCCGTAACAGGGTGATTATGACGGCAACTTTCAGGTGCATCAAAAAAATGTGTCAAGGGATTTTATAGCTCAAGACTGGGATTTTCTCCTCCGACAATGGAGAGATATTCTTAGGGCCCTCTTAGTATTATGGTATCCATCATCCTCAGGCCAGACACAGCGTGATATGATCACGGGGATGCCGGAATATAGAAACAAGAAAAGAGAAGAAAATCGGTAACGAGGATAACTTGGTATACTGATCAAGAGTTTCTTCACATGGTACCGATAAGTCTCGGCCATGGCTTTTGTAAAGTATCGCAAAGCAAAGGGAATAGTGTACGGAAACTAAGGTTCGCTTGAAGAACAATTCGTGCAAGTGTACGGGTCAACATGGATGTCCACAGTTCCGCTATTGATCATTGACCGAAAGGAGTTTTGGGTCGTGTCTGCACTTTACCAAACCTGCGGGGTCACATGCTTAAGGTGCACAATTTTTTTGAGTATTAGAAGTGTTAGGAGATTGAGAGAAATTCACCGGAAAAGTTTCAGGAATGTTGAAAATGTTTTGAAGAGAGAACCGAAAGTGTTTCGGAGAAAACTGGAAGTGTTTCAGAGAAAACTAGAAAAGTTTGGGTGAAGCTAAAAGGTTCCGGAGACCCTAAAAGACCACAAGAAGACTTGGGAAGGTTCTGGCATTTTTCGAAACCTCCTGAAATATTCCAAGGGTGCCATGGGCTAGTCTCAAGGCAAGGCCCAAGTGGAAGGGCAGCTGCATGGGCCCTAGGGGCCCAATAGTGGGGCGCCACCCAGGCTTGGTGGCCAAGCCACCTCTTGGCGGCTAGGGTTTGGGGTGGGGCCCACCCTTTGGTGCACCGACATAGGAGGAGGCAACCCCTCCTCGAAGGCTGCCCACCCCTCCCTGCACCTATAAATAGAGAGAGGCCACCCCCTCCAAACGCATCTCTTTCTGCGTGAAGGCTGCCCCATCTCTCTTTCTTTCTCACGGAATTGTTCTGCTGTCAGGCAGCTCCACCTCCACCTCTGATTCTCTGGCAAAGTTTCGTTCTAGACGGCGAAGCTCTGCTAAATTGGTATGTCCGTACAGGAGGATACCGACAGAGAGAACATGTATTCGTGCGAGTAAATTCTCGTGGCTGGGAGGATGTAAATCCTAGCTGCGGGAATCTGCACCAACGATCTACACCAACACATCTTTTGTTGCACTCTTCTTGGTAAAGACTAGATCCAATCTCATATGCATCTTCATAGTGATCTTGGGAGTTTGATTCGTTGGGCGGTTTTTCTTGTTTTCTACTATGTTTCCCAACAGTGGCATCATGAGCGATGTATGAGTTGATGCAGGTTGTGATCTAGAGCACATGAGATGTGCTTCCCTTGAATTTGTGATTTTTCTGATCTAAGCAGCATGGTGAGGTTTTGTTACAAAGTTTTGGCTATCTATGGTCCTTCTATGCTGCTCATAGTATACTGGTTATTAGACCAAAGGTTTGCTTCATTTCTTTGGATCTGATCTTAGTTAAGAAAGATGGAATTTTGCAAACTAGAGGGCTTGTAGATGTTATCTACACGGTGGTCATGTGTTTAATGAAGTTTAGCATGGGGCTCAAGATTTTTCATTAAGTCTAGTGTTTCATACACCCTGCATGTTAAACTAGCAACTTGAATAATCATACTTGATGATGAGCGTAGGTAGCTAACGGTTTGCTTCAAAACCCTAGCAGCCACAATAAAATTTGCATAAACCGATTAGAGGCATCTAACTTGGTTTTACAGGAATTGCATGTGATGTGGTATAACCTTCATCATATTAATGAGATGCTATATGATGTAATTTATTAATACCATGACCTGCATGTCATGGTACGGCATGATGGCTGGAGCCATATGATTGTCACTTTAATGACATGCGTGTCAAATTACATGTAATGCATTTTTTTATTAGCTATAGAGATAGCAATAATTTTTAGTGCAAGTATATGGTGGTGATAAGGTTTTTCACGGTGGACCGCAACGCAAAAGCCGTACGCGACGAAGGAGTTCTTCGGTGAAGAAAGGTTGAAGAAATGGGCTAAGGCCGAAAAGTTCTGCCACATCTGTAAAAACAGGCTGCCATGGCAGAGTTTTCGAAAATGCTTCCACGACAGTGTTTTCTGCTGAAAACTATTTTCTACTCAAATCTGCTGCCATGGCAGCATTTCTAAATCTGCTGCCATGGCGGCAGAAAAAGGTTGCCATGGTAGACCTTTTGCAAAATTGCACGAAGTTGGCGCGGACTTCTTCAGTTGAAGGGGCTATACCATACACACTTTTTTGAATTGGCTGTGATGTTAATCCATTTTCATGTACCCTGTTTGATGCGCGGTAGTCATGTTTTATAGGGTGATCTTTCACATAAAAATATCAAGTAGTTAGTGTTCTCCCAAGTGTAGCGCTGTTTGGAATACGTGTCACTTCGAGGTGCACCATGTCACATGGATACAACAGACTTGAACCGTATGAGGCGGGTGCGGTCGGACCGCACAGCGAGATCACTTGGTTGTCTCGACATTCAGGCAAGGTCGTCTTGAGCTTGGAACACCCATCGAAAGATGGAAAAGTGTCACATGGAGATGTGATTGGCAAGTTGGCCTACCGATCAAAAGTTTCGTCATCAGTGATGTCACATCAATGGCGAACAATTCAGACACGGATCTTGAATCACTTAAATCAATTATGAGAGATGTTGGTTTAAGTGGGAGCGCACTTTAAAATTAAAGTTGTTTAATTATTAGTGTAATTAATTATAAACAATGTATAAGTGAACTTGTGTTTATCGTTATAGATCCAATGGCCCGCAACACACCGTTTAACTGAGGCCCGATGCTAGAGAACGAAAAGTTAGCTGTGAATGGAAGCAACTATGCGGACTGGGTCCGTACCCTAAGGATTGTCCTCAGGAGTGCTAAGAAAGAGTATGTTCTAGATGATGCTCTTCCAGAAGCTCCGACGGCTGATGCTCCGGAAGATGAAAGGAATGTCTATGCGACCAAGTTGGATGATAGCACCGTAGTACAATGCCTTATGCTCACTTGCATGGATCCAGAGCTGCAAAAGCATTTTGAAGACACCAACACTTCCGACATAGTCGTGTCGCTGAATGCTCTGTCTCAGAAACAAGCAAGAGCACGAATGTTATGAGATAACGAAGGCCTTGTAACAATGCGAGATGGCAGAGGGTAGCTCGGTAGGTGAACACATAATCAAAATGGCTGGTTACGCATAGAGGTTGGCAGCCTTGGGCTTTTCGATCCCTAAAAGGCTAGGAACCGATCTTGTCCTTGCTTCACTCCCCCTGTCTTATGATGGTTTTATCATGAATTACAACATGAATGGGATGGACAAGACTGCAAATGACTTGTTCGCTATGCTCAAAACTGCAGAGGCTGGAATGCAGAAGAATGCCAAACATGTGATGTTGGTGAACAAGACCACCAGTTTCAAGTAGAGAGGCAAGGCCAAGAAGGGAAAGGGCAAGGGCACCGGCAAGACTGGCACCAGGAAAAGCCTAAAGGCGGCTCCACTAAGGACACTCAGTGTTTCTTCTGCAAGAAGAAATCTGGATCGTCCAGCAAAGGTATAAGTGCTATACATGTTATTGACGTATTTCTTGTTGGTCCTAACTGCATGTCATGGGTATTTGATACCGGATCGGTTGCTCATATTTGCAACTTGATGCAGGGGCTGCCGAAGGTTCGAAAGCTAGCAAGGAATGAGGTGCACATGCGCGTTGGGAATGGTGTCCAGATCTGTGCTCCAGTCGACGGCGTTATGCCCTTGCGTCTACCTTCAGGATTTATCTTAGAACTGAATAATTGTTATTTTGTTCCGGCATTGTGTAGAAACATTATCTCAGGATCGTGCTTGATACGTGATGGATATTCTTATAATTTGGAGAACAACAGTTGTTCCATTTATTTTAAGAATATGTTTTATGGATTTACGCCCATTGTGAATGGGTTATTCATTTTAAATCTTGAATGTGCAAATGATGTCTTTAACGTAGAAGCTAAACATATTAAGAAGACAGATACGAATACCACTTTTATGTGGCACTGCCGTCTTGGCCATAGCAGACAGAAGCGCATACAGAAGCTTCATAATGATGGAGTTTTACTATCATTTGATTTTGAATCATTTCACATGTGAAGCTTGTCCGGTAGGAAAGATGACCAAGACGCCGTTCGTGGGTCATCCTGAATGGGCAGGTGACTTATTGGAAATAATACATTCTGATGTATACGGTCTGATGAGCACACCGGTGCTCGGTGGTTACCTTTACTTTGTAACTTTTACTGTCGACTTAAGTAGGTATGGTTATATCTACTTGATGAAGCATAAGTCTGAAACCTTTGAAAAGTTTTAAGAATTTAAGAATGAAGTGGAGAATCATCGTGACAGAAAGATTAAGTTTTTGTGATCAGATCACTGAGGAGAATATTTTATGGAGTAGTTTATTAGTAGTAGTCCGAACTCGGAATGCCGAAGAAGCATTGTAAAAAACTTTAAGCCTAAACTACTGCAAGTATTTTGTTTGCCAAGATGAGTTGGTCTGAAGATTATTTTTGTGTTTCTGTCGTGCCTTAATCTTTTCAGCATCCATTTTCGTGTATTGTGCCAACCAGCTTTCGGCTTCAATGTCCTCGGCAGTAATTAGGGGAAACTGAGGCTACAACGAAGGAGTGCTTCAGGCGCCAACTTAGCCAAACTAACAAAAACTTAGGGCGAATCAAGAAGGAAGGCAACCCGGCTATATCTAAAGATGCAAGTCATAAAATCATCGCAAGAAAAGTGGAAAACGACTAAGAAGAAAATACTTCAGCCACGAAATGGCATAGATTAAGGTAAAGGCTTTAACAGCCCCCATGTTCGGCCTGGGGGAACAAAATCAAACTGCCACGCAAAAACCAGACTTGGGTAAAAAAATTAGCACGATCAAAAGAATCAAATAAAGGCACAAAAGAGAATATAAGATACCACAACTTGGGGGAACAAACTTTA
The DNA here is from genome assembly GCA_036873465.1 of Thinopyrum obtusiflorum. Lineage (NCBI taxonomy): Eukaryota > Viridiplantae > Streptophyta > Magnoliopsida > Poales > Poaceae > Thinopyrum > Thinopyrum obtusiflorum. The sequence continues at coordinate 64,076 of JAAAWM010012246.1, forward strand.
TTTAATTCATATTGTAATGTCTGGGATCAAGCTAAACAATAATTTAAAATAAGATAAAGATAACAAGAGCTAAGCGTAAAAATGACGTAGCAGAGTGATGGTCCAGGGGTTGGGCTCGAGGCAACCGTCCTTCGCGTCCCGGATCCGATATGCTCCTTCGACGAGAACTCTGTCAATAATCCAAGGACCGTCCCATGTGCGGGAGAGCTTGTCCTTTCCGTTCTTGTCCTGAAACCGACATAAAATGAGGTCGTTGATGTTGAATGCCCGGCCTCGTACTTCATGAGCTTGATAGCATCGAAGCTGCTACTGCTAGATGGCCGACCTGGCTACCGCGATGTCCCGGGCTTCATCTAGGGCATACACATTGTCCTGGTGCTCCAGCTCTGGAACCTACTCTTCATACTGATGTATCTGTGGAGCGTCGTGTGCGATGTCGCTGGGGTGGATGGCTTCAGCACCGTAGACCATAAAAAATGGTGTGTAGCAGGTAGATCGGTTGGGCATGGTCATCAAATTCCAGAGGATGGAGTCAAGCTCCTCGACCCACTTCCCGTCAACCTTCTCTAGGGATTTGACCAACCTCGTGTTGATACTGCCGAGGACCAGTCCGTTGGCACGTTCGACCTGCCCATTGGTCTGCAGATGATACACGGAGGCATAGGCTAGCTTGATATTGCACTTTTCGCAGTAATTCTGGACCTTTTCTGATGTAAAGTTTTTCCCGTTGTCCATCATTATGCTATGGGGTATGCCATAACGGTGAATCACACCGAACAAGAATTTAATGACCGGCTCGGAAGCTTGACTGGTGACTGGCTTTGCTTCAATCCACTTGATGAACTTCTCGACCATGACAAGGAGGTAATTATTACCACCCTTGCCGATACGCAGAGGTCTGACCATGTCCAGCCCCCAGACCACAAATGGCCAGGTTATGGGAATTGTTTTAAGGGCTGTAGCTGATAAGTGGCTGGGTTTAGCGAAAAGCTAGCACCCCAGGCATTTTTGGACAAGGTCCATTGCATCTGCTCTTACCGTAGGACAATAGAAGCCAGCATGGTAGGCCTTGCTCACTAGGGTCTGAGGAGCCGCGTGGTGACCACAATTGCTGAAGGGAATCTCGTGCAGGAGTTGCCGACCCTCCTCGGGAGAAATACATCATTGGAAAACTCAAGTAATGATGCACTTGTATGGCTCTCCTTCGTGCTCGGCATAAGCGGCAGCTCAGCAAACTACGTGTCGGGCTTCCGTCTGGTCCTCGGGTAATTCCTTACGCTGAAGGTAGGCGATGATGGGCTCAGTCCTTGCAGGGATAACCGCCATGATCTCATGGGCCGACGAGGTAACCTCTACTTCCGAGCACCTGGTATCTTCGATATCGGGCTCTAGATCCACGGGCATCACATGGCCGGGGTCTGAGCCGCCGGTCTCGATGACCGGCTCCTTCCCGAGCTGCAGCTTGATGGACGGCTTGAAAAACCACTTGAGGAACATGTTTTTAGGCATAGGGTCACACCGTGCGCCCATCTTGGCCAGTATATCGGCCTCCTGATTACTATCGCGCTGGATGTGGTGCAATTCCATGCCATCAAACTGAGGCCACATCTGCATACCTGCATCTCTATGTGCCATCATCCTTGGGTAGTTGGCATCAAAGTCGCGGTTGATCTGCGAGATTGCGAGGTTGGAGTCACCTCGGACCTCTAGACATTAGATCGCCATGGATACGGCCAACCAAAGATCGTGCAGCAGTGCCTCATATTCTGCAGTGTTATTGGAGTCTGTATATATAATCTGGACCACGTACTTCATCATGTCGCCGGTTGGCGAGACGAGGATGATGCCAGCCCCCAAGCCAGCCAACATCTTGGATCCGTTGAAATACATGACCCAATTTGTATAGGTAGCATTCTCTTTAGGGAGCTCGGCCTCCGTCCATTCAGCGATGAATCAGCCAACACCTGGGACTTGACGACCTGACGTGGCTGATATTGGATCTCAAAAGGTAAGAGCTCTATGGCCCACTTTGTGATCTGATCTATGGTGTCCCGGTTGTTGATGATATCGCCTAGGGGAACTTGAGAGGCCACAGTAATAGGGCACTCCTGGAAATAGAGCTGGAGTTTCCGAGAAGCCATTAAAACTTCATATGCGATCTTCTGGTAATGAGGGTACCTCGTTTTACACGGGGACAATACCTCAAAAACATAGTAGACCTACCTTTGCACTTTTATACGCGTGACCTTCTTCTTCCCTTTCCACGACGAGCACAGCACCCACCACCTGGTTGGTGGCCGATATGTAGAGCAACATCGGCTAATTGACATGCGGTGCAGCAAGGATTGGGTTGGTCGCCAGGAGCGCCTTGATTTCTTCCAAAGCTTTGCTGGCCTCGGGCGTCCACTTGAAGTCGTCTGCCTTCTTCAATAGCAGGTATAGGGGAAGCGCCTTCTCCCCAAGCCAAGAAATAAATTGGCTTAAGGAGGCAACACATCTGACCAGTCATTGGATGTCCTTTAGCTTCTTCGGCTTCTTGAGCTTGGTGAGTGCTTTGATCTTGTTGGGATTTACTTCAATCATGCGCTGGGAGACAATGAATCCCAGCAACTTCCCGGATGGTACGCCAAAGACGCACTTTGCCAGATTAAGCTTTATGTTGAATGTGCGGAGATTCTTGAAGGTCTCACGCAAGTCGTCAATGAGGGTGTCATCTTTCTTGGTCTTGATGACCACGTCATTGACATAGGCCTTCGTGATTGTTCTGATCTGTGGTTGCAGACATGTCTAGATCACCTACTAATACGTGGCTCCTGCACTCTTTAGCACGAAAGGCATTGTGATGAAGCAGAAGGGCCCGTAAGGTGTGATGAATGAGGTGACCTCTTGATCGGAAACCTTCATCCTAATCTTGAGGTACCCGGAGTATGCATCCAGAAAATAGAGCAGATCGTGCACGGATGTTGCATCAACGATCTGGTTGATGCGTGGTAGAGGAAATGGGTCCTTTGGGCACATCTTGGTGACTTCTTTGAAGTCAATGCAACAATGCCAAGATTTGTCCTTTTTTGGCACCATGACCAAGTTTGACAACCAGTCCGGGTGCTTGACTTCTCGGATGAAGCCGCCTTACAGGAGCTTAGCTAGCTCCTTACCGATAGCTTTACGCTTGGGCTCCGAGAACCTGTGCAAGGCCTGTTTCACCGGCTTAGAGCCGGGAATAATATTCAAGCTATGCTTCGCAGATTCCCTTGGGATCCCTGGCATATCGGAATGATGCCAGGTGAAGATATCCCAATTCTCATGGAGGAAGTCATGGAGCGCACTTTCCTATTTGGGATCCAAGCCAGTTCCCATCGAGGATGTCTTGGTCGGATTCTTGGGGTGCACCTGGAACTTGATGATGTCGTGGCCGGACTGGCATGAGCTCGACTTCATGCACTTGGTGAGAATGACATCGTCATTGCCGACCTGGGTCCGCATCTCGGCCAGCTCCTCGGTTGCCAAGGCTTCAGCTTGGGCCTCGGCCGCAAGAGCCAAAGTTTTCTCGTCGATTCTTAGAGACCGCTCAACATTGCCATAGATGGTGATAACCCCCTTTGGGCCCGGCATCTTAAGCTTCATATATGAATAGTGCGGCACAGCGTGCAAACGTGCTCCGACCTAAGAGGGTGTGATAAGCACTTTGGAATGGGACTATGTCAAAGCTTAATGGCTCCAGATAATAGTTGTCGGGAGTACCGAACACCACGTAAAGCGTGACCCTACCCGTGCATTGAGCCTCCATTCCCGGGATAATACCCTTGAATTTGGTCTTAGTGGGCTCGATGCGTGATGAGTCGAACTACATCTTTTTCAGCATCTTAGCCTAGATGAGATTTAGACTGCTGCCGCCATCCATCAAGACCCTGGTGAGGTGGAAACCGTCAACTATGGGATCCAGGACGAGCGCGGCCATTCCGCCGTGGCGGACGCTGGTCGGATGATCAAGACGATCAAAGGTGATCGGGATTTCCGACCAGGGGTTATATTTTGGTTCCGCGGGCTCCACAGCATAGAGTTTACAAAGGGCACACTTCTGTTCCTTCTTGGTGGTGTGAGATGCATATATCATGTTTACATCCTTCACCTCGGGCGGGAACTATTACTGGCCGCCATTGCCCCGTACGGGTTGCTGCCTGTCCCCGTCATCATCATTGCGTGACTTAGGCTTGTCGGGGTTGCTGTTTCTGATCTGTAAGGCTTGCTTGTTGACCCAGCAATTCTGGTTAGTGTGGGTTGAAGGCCGGTCTGCAATCCCGGGGTGGATGGCGCAAGGCCGGTCCAAGATTTTGTCAAGGGCAGTGGGGTCACCTCCGCCCTTCTTGCCCTGGAACGGCTTTTTCTTTGAACCACCCTGCTGGCACTGGTTATTGAATCTAGTGTTGACCTCATCTTCTTCTTCATCATCACCGGAGAATTGTTCTGGCGCTTATTCTTGCGGTTGCGCCTAGACTTTCGGTTCCCGTCCTTTACCTCGGACAGACCGGGGTCGTCGCCCTCACTCCTCTTCTTCATGATCCTTGTGTCCTCACTAGCGCAGAATCTGGTCATCATCTCCAGGAGCTCAGGCATGGTCTTGGGCTTGTAGTGACTGAGGTCCCTCACGAGGAACTCAACATTGGCACCGTGCTTGAACGCGGTAATAGCCTCAGCATCGTTGCAGTCGACGATCTCATTTTTCTTCTTGAGGAATCGGGTCTTGTAACTATGTATTGATTCCATTTTCCCCTGCCTTATATTGCCCAGGTCACTGGCATCCGCAGGTCAGACATACGTACCTCAAAAATTTGCCATGAATTCGGCCTGAAGTTCTACCTAGCTCCCGATTGAGCCGGGCTTGAGGTGTGCAACCAGGCCCAAGCTGATCCTTTCAACATAAGGGGCAAGTGCTTCACGGCATGGTAGTCATTATCGTTTGCCACCTAGACCGCAAGGATGTAATCACCAATCCATATCACGGGATCCGAGGTGCCATCACACTTATCAGAATTCGTGATCTTGAAGTTCGACGGGAAGGGGTGCACGACGATCCAATTAGAGACGCAAGGAGGGCACAAGGTAGATGGCCCCCCTACTCCTCGGATAGCATCAATGGTGTGACGTGCATCGTTGATGCCACGAACTTATCATATTTGGGGAAACTCGACTGGTGCCAATTCCTGGCCTGCTCGCACAGCCAAGACGCCTGCCCGACTGACGTTTCGTAGTGGCGCGGACGATGTGGTGCGTTGCGCCTGTAGGAGATATGCCCTAGAGGCAATAAAAATGTTATTATTTATCTCCATATTCGTAATTATGTTTATATTCCATGGTATAACTGCTATGGTTCTCGAGTCTGCAATAACCACGAGGCTCGGAGGGAAACTCATATGCACATGTGGAATAATAAATGGTAAAATGTATTACTAGTCTGGCCTCTAAGACTAGCTCAAGTGTTGTATGATGGTTCTATTTTCCTGATCATGGGCATGACTATGCCGGCAACTTTGAGGGCACAATGTTAGGAGAACACTTGTGTTTAATCGACCTGGTTGATGTTATGCTATGAGATATCTTTGTCACAAGTTAATGGTTAATAACACAGAGAAAGTTAACGTTTGCATAATTCCTTAGACCATGAGAGTATCGAGTCCCTTCACACTTGCTTCATGAACTTTGGGGTTTGTTAAACGTCATCCGTAAATGGGTGGCAATTACGGCGGCTTACGGGTTCATGGAAAAGTATGACAAGTAACTTGATAGCTCAAGGTTGGGATTTGCTCCTCTGACGATCAAGAGATATTCTTTGGGCCCTCTCAGTGTCACAGTATCCATCATCGTCTGGCCAGACACAGCGTGATTTGATCACGGGGATGCCAGAACAAGGGAACGAGAAAAGAGAACAAAACCGGTAACGAGGTAACTGGCATAGTGGACAAAAGTTGTTGTTCCATGGGGATGCCGATAAGTCCCACCTCGAGTTTTCGTAACATATCACGAAGCAACAGGAATAGCACACGGCAACTACAGGTTCACTCGGATAATTCATTCGTGTGGGTATAGGGATCAATATGGATGTCCACGGTTCCGCTATTGATCATTGATTGAAAAGTATTCCGGTCATGTCTATACTTCACCGAACCTACAGGGTCACACGCTTAAGGGTCATCTATCTGCTGAATACTAGACAGGGAGTCTGAGAGAAAGTCACCGGAAAAGTTTCGAAGACGACGGAAAATTTTCGGAGCGAAAACCGGAAGTGTTTCGGAGCTACCGATATTGTTTCGGAGAAAACAAAATGTTTCGGAATAGAACCATCATACCAGAAATGTTCTAGAGAGTGTCCAGAATAATATTAGAGGGTGCCGAAAATGTTCTGGGACCTTCCGGAATTTTTCAGAAGAAATAGTCGCGGAAAACATCTTGTCCCAGCGTGAGGGGACAAGATCCCAAGAAACGTGGGGGCTGTTTTGGGGGCGCCCCCTTTAGGGGGATGCCCCTTGTGGCTGGACAAATGTGTTGGGGGGCCATGGTGGGGGGCAAGCCCCGCAAATGGTGGAGCTGGTTGGGACGGGGTGGGGCCTCATGTTGGGGCACCATGGACAAGGGAACATGTTTTCCCCTTGTTTGGTGGGAACATGTTTTCCCCTTGTTTGGTGGGTGCATGTTTTGTGGGCTGAAATTTTAGCACCCCTCCACCCCTCCCACCACTATAAAAGGAGGAGAGGTGCTCTCCAAATAACTCCAACTCTCTCACAAATGCCATGCATGATCTGGCTTTCTTCTCTCCCTCCCACGAAATAGTTTCGTAGAGCCGAAATGTTGTCTGGGTTCTGGTAGGAACTAGTTCTGGACGGCGAAGCCCTACTAGATAGCTAACACCGTATGTGTGCAACATGGTAGAGAGGTCATAGTTTCGATCTTAGTTCCAGTTTGCCTCCCGAAGGGCTATCCGAGTAACCGTCCGAGATTCTGTGAGGCCTCCCGAAGGACTGTCCGAGGATCCATCCGGTGAGAACATCCGAGGGACTGTCCTGAGGCCTCCCGAAGGGCTGTCCAGAGATCCGTCCGGTGAGCTGGCGAGGGAGTACATCCTCACGGTTGGGAGGATGTAAAATCCTAGCTGCGGGGATCTGCACCAACGATCTTCACCAACTCTACTTCCGTTGCGCTACGAGTTGGTAATGATCAGATCAAAAACCTTGTATGCATCTCCATAGTGGTCCTGGGGTGGTGCGTAGGTTAGAAAATTTTTGTTTTCTGCTGCGTTACCCTACAGTGGCATCATGAGCCGTGCTATGCATAGATGCAGGTTATGATCTAGAATACATGAGATGTATGGGTGTTGCACAATATAATTTGTAATAGATGAGTTCTATTGCTGAAAATTATTTGTGCGGGTAGCAGATGAAATCTATTACCTGATGTTCTTATTTCTTCCTTGGAATTTGTGTATTTCTGATCTTGATAACAGCATGGTGGAATTTCAAAGTTCTAGCAATCCGCGATCCTGATTGATCAACGAAGTGCTAACAGTTCATTGAATTCCACCGTAGTTAGAGAAAGCTGAAATTTCACAGACTACAGGGCAATGCAGATATGATCTGCACGGGGGTCATGCGTAGGACGAAGTTCAGTATGGGGCTCGAGATTTTATTATCTCGTGTTTCATACGCCCCGCAAAGTTAATCTAGAGACTTGAATAATCACACTTGATGATAAACGTTGGTAGCTTCGGTTTGTTTCGAAACCTTAGAAGCCACGTAAAATAAAATCTTGTATGAACCGATTAGAGGCGTCTAACTTGGTTTTGCAGGATGACATGTGATGTGAATATGATGTAGTATAGTCTTCGTCATATTTAATTTGATTATGTATGAGATGACTATATGATGTAAATTAATTAACATGACCTGCGTGTCATGATTCGGCATGATAGCTGGAGCCATATGATTGTCACTTTAAATGACCTGCGTGTCAACCTTGTTGTAATGCATTATTTTATTAGCTATAGAGATAGCAGTATTATTTGATGCATCGACAAGGCGGTGACAAGATTTGCGAAGGTGGTCACCGACGCAAATGCCGAAGATGAAGAAATTAAAGACTTCTTCGTCAGAAAGGGCTATACCATATCATGCTATTGTGAATTGCCTGAGATGTTTATCTCTTATGATGCACCCTATTTGATTGCGTGGTAGTCGCTTTTATTAGGGTGATCTCTCACTTAAAATATCAAGTGGTTAGTGTTCACCCAAGTGTAGCACCGTCTAAATCACGTATGTTTTCTGGGTGCGCCGTGTCACACGGGTACGAACGATTAGAGAGGTGTAAGGTAGGTGACGGTGAGACCACACAGCAAGATCACTTGGTTGTCTTGAAGTTCAGGCATGACTGTCATGAGCTCGGAACACACCCATCAAAAGATGAACAAGAGTCGCATAGAGATGTGATTGTCAAGTTAGCCTACCAGTTGAGATTTTCGTCACCAGTGGTGTTACACCAATGGCGAACAATTGATACATGGGTCTTGTATCACTTACAATCAATTATGAGAGATATTTATTTGAGTGGGAGCGCACTTTAGAATTAACTTGTTTAATTCTAAGTGCAATTAATTATGAACATTGTCTAAGTGAAATTTGCATAATAGTTATAGAAGAATGGCTCGCATTTCCACCTTCCCTATTCAAATTGAATAGCTATTATATATCTGGTTAACACTTTACGGTTGGTAACGTAATGTGAGGATTGTCCTCAAGAGTGCCGAGAAGGACTTTGTCCTATCGCATGCTTTCGGTATTCTCCCGCTAATGCTATGGATGATGTGACTCTCATCCTTTGATCCAAAAGCTAGAATTCCATTACGGTCAAGTGCAATATGTTTGCTTCCATAAAACCCGAACTTCAAAAGTTTGGGATAGTTATGTGATATTCATGGAACTGAAAATTAGTTTCAGTCAAAAACAAAGGCTAAGAGATATGAAATATCCAAAGCAATGTTTGTTTGCAAAGTTAAGTAAAGTGTTTACTATGCATTAGACTAATAAGAGAGGGATCCAGTAGAATGCCTGTCATGTGATGAAGGTGAATAAAACAACAACTTAAGAGAAAGGAAATGTCCGAAGGGTGTTAGTAAGACTTTCACGCATAGGAAGTCTGGGGCTGACGCCACTCTGAAGTTGGGTGCTTCTTCTGAGAGTAGGAGAAATGTTAGAAGTAAAACTGTTAGATGTATGAATGTCATACAAGTTGTAGATGTATGGAAGGCTGGTCAAAGAAATAGTTCTTGGGAATTGTGATTATAGTGTTAGTCGTTGATTCTTGGGTATTGTGATTAAGTTCGAACACAGGAATACCCGCTCGATTGCATTCTGTTGCGAATCGATACAAGAACTACTACGGCCTAAAAGACTAGCCGGTAATGAGGTTTAAATGCACGCTGGGAATGTAGTAAAAAGTCACTATACCTTCCATCGGCGTATTACCTCTATATTTATTTTCAGAATTCATTTTTAGTGTTTTATACACTTTAGCCCATTGCATAAAGTATGTTGCAAGAAAGTTGTTCATGAGAGAACAATTGTTGTTCGGTATTATGAATAACATAAGGGTCATACTTTCATTATGAATGAGGTGTATGTTATGAATATTGATAATAAAATAATACGTCTGTAACACTGACGCTAAATGTCTCAAGACTAAAAGAATACCATATATGTGTGGCACTGCATTTGGTCACATTGGAGAAACCCGCATGGAGAAATTCCATTATGATGGATTTTGAAGTCATTATGATTATGAATCATCTGACACTTGCAACTTTCGTCCGGAAAGTGAAGTGACTGAAATACCGTTCACAGGCCATAAGAAACGAGCAACGAACTTATTGGTGATCATACATTTTGATGTATGTAATCTGATAAATGTTGTTGCTAGCAGTGGATTTTTCTATCTTCAGAAATGACTAAAGTAGATATATGGATATTTACTTGATGAGACATAAATCTGAATCTTTTGAAATCATTCAAAAGGTTTTCAAAATGAAGTAGAAATTATTGTAACAAGAAAATTATGTTTCTGCAATTGGATCGCGGAAAGGAATATTTTAAGTTACAAGTTTAGCGAATGTCTGATGAGTTGTGAAAAGAGTTTCATATCTTACACCTCCCAGAACACCACTGTGAGTGGAATATCCGTGAAGATGTAATCAAACCATTTATGACATGGTAAGATCAAAGATGACAAAAATCAATTTGCCATTAACCCTTTTAAAGTAATGCTTTAGAGACTGCGGCTTTTACACTGAAAAGAGCGCCATCAGATCTGTTGAAATGACGCCATGGTATGGTACGCCCAACCATGTTATGTCTTTTCTTAACATTTGGAATATGGGGCTTGTGTAAAATATTTACAAACCTATTCCAAATCAGACAAGTGCTACTTTGTAGGTTATCCCAAATTATTGGGTATTCCTCCATCACTATACCGAGGCAAAAGGTGTGCCACCAAGAACGGTATGATTTTGAAGAAAATGGTTCTTGCAAAAAGGTGAGTGGGAGGACAGTGCAACTCGACGAGATAACAGTATCTTCATAATCAGGTCAAAGAAAAGAAACCTTGGAAGTAATTCCAGAGTTTCCTACTGCGACTGATACGAAAGCCTCTACATGAGATGTATGGACTTCGGTCGAACTTGCAGCTGAACCACGTAGGCAAAACTCGTGCAAACCTCTTAGGTGCACAAATGAGATATTTATGTTGGACAATAGTATACTTACGATACACAAGGAAGCGTTGATGGGCCCTGACTCCGGAATTGGCTAAATGCCAATATAATCCGAGATAGTATCCATACAAATGATTCAAGATTATGTCTTGATAAACCCTTCGGAAGACTTAGAGTCTAACGAATATTAATGGAACTATAAACTGATACGGATAAAAATGTTTTATCCATAAAGCTTGACTTGTTACTTATAACTAATTCAAGGAGTTGACTAGAGCGAGATTGTCTCACCGTAGAGATGCTTAAAGTCGGTTTGGGTTAAACTAGAAATTAATACATATTTCAATCATGAGATATGAGACATGGATGCCAAAAGGATTTCCATGACATGGAAATACAAACTAGAACTTGTATGTGATACAGTCCAAAGTGTGTTGTCGATCCAGAGGATGCTAGTGAGTGTGCAAACTTCAGAGTTCCAGCAATGGACAGAAGAGAGCATAATGGAGTTGGAATCTTTGTTTTGATGAAATGATTAAAAGGGTTTGATTTCATCAAAGGATAGCGAAGATGCTTGTGGTTACAAGAAAGTAAGTGGGAGCATAATAATATTTCCAAAAAAAATTGTGTGCCTGACACATTGTTGATTGGAAATAATATAAATTTCTTGACACGAATTAGGACTTCTTTGAAAAATAGTTTTTCAATGAAGTGCTTGGGCTAGGTAGCCTCGATATTAGGCATAATTATCTACGGAGATAGAATTGCCTAACAGGGCTAAAGCCAAAATACATATTGACAAGATGCTAAAACAGTTTACCATTAAAACGCAAAGGACTGATTCTTGCCGAAGTCACACGGAAAGAGTTTTAGCAAGACTCGGTGTCCTAAAACACTGATGAGCAAAATACATGATGGAAGTTCCACACACTTTTGTGTCTGGATTAATCATATATTCCATGGTATGTAAAACAACCAAATATGTCCAGTACTCCCAAGCAGTTGTGAGTATAGATACCAAAGTGATCAAAATATTGATCATAGGACAGCAGTGAAAAAATGTCGTTAAGTACTAAAGTAACACTGATGACATGTTTTCTCGCAAGCGAAAATTATGAAGAGTTCATTGTAAGAAGTTACAAAGATACAGTCTTCATCAATGCTCCATGCGATTTTCAATTTAAGTTAATGGTTTTTGTGTAATACATGATATGGCGGCACAGTAAATTTCAATTGTTCAAAACAACTTACTGTGGCAAATTCTATAACAGAGGCTAAGTATGTTGCCACTTTCGAAGCGACAAAGAAGATGTTGAATCATACGGTTCATTCATGAACTTAGTATGGTTCCAAGATGGCTTTGGTCAATGGAACACTATTGTAGATAGTTGCTCCATAGCACAGTCTGAGAAATCAAGGTTCGACCAGTAATTCACATATATACAAAGCCAAGTCCACACAAAATATGAATTTTGTGAAAGCATGAAAATACGAGGATATGCAAAGATACACACGGAACTGAAGTTGTCAGATCTGTTGGACATCAGACTAGACCACAAGCGAAGCATATTTTACACCGGTATGCCATAGGTGTAAAGTGCATTAACGTTGACTAGATTATTGACTCTAGTGCAAGTGGGAGTCTATAGGAGGTATGCCCTAGAGGCAATAATAAATGTTATTATTTATCTCCATGTTTGTAAATATGTTTATATTCCGTGTTATAACTGCTATGGTTCTCGAGTCTGCAATAACCACGAGGCTCGGAGGGAAACTCATACGCACGTGTGGAATAATAAACGGTAAAATGTATTCCTAGTCTGGCCTCTAAGACTAGCTCAAGTGTTGTATGATGGTTCTATTTTCCTAATCATGGGCATGACTATGCCAGCAACTTTGAGGGCACAATGTTAGGAGAACACTTGTGTTGAATCGACCCGAGTGATGTTATGCTATGAGATATCTTCGTCACAAGTTAATGGTTAATAACACAGAGAAAGTTAACAGTTGCATAATTCCTTAGACCATGAGAGTATTGAGTTCCTTCACACTTGCTTCATGAACTTTGGGGTTTGTTAAACGTCATCCATAAATGGGTGGCAATTACGGCGGCTTGCGGGTTCATGGAAAAGTATTACAAGTAACTTGATAGCTCAAGATTGGGATTAGCTCCTCCGACGATGGGGAGATATTCTTTGGGCCCACTCGGTGTCATGGTATCCATCACCATCTGGTCAGACACAGCGTGATTTGATCACGGGGATGCCGGAACACGGAAACGAGAAAAGAGAACAAAACAGGTAACGAGGTAACTAGCATAGTGGACAAAAGTTGTTGTTCCACAGGGATGCCGATAAGTCTCACCTCGGGTTTTTGTAACATATCACGAAGCAACAGGAATAGCACACGGCAACTAGAGGTTCACTCGGATAATTCATTCGTGTGGGTATAGGGATCAATATGGATGTCCACGGTTCCGCTATTGATCATTGATCGGAAAGTGTTCCGGCCATGTCTATACTTCACTGAACCTATAGGGTCACACGCTTAAGGGTCATCTATCTACTGAATACTAGATAGGGAGTCTGAGAGAAAGTCACCGGAAAAGTTTTGGAGACGACGGAAAAGTTCCGAAGAGAAAACTGGAAGTGTTTCGGAGCTACCGAAATTGTTTCGGAGAAAAGAAAATGTTTTGGAATATAACCATCATACCGGAAATGTTCCGGAGAGTGTCCAGAATAATATTAGAGGGTGCCAGAAATGTTCTGGGACCTTCCGAAATTTTTCAGAAGAAATAGTCACGGAAAACATCTTGTCCCAGCATGAGGGGACAAGATCCCACGAAACATGGGGGGCTATTTTGGGGGCGCCCCCTTTAGGGGGCAACCCGTTGTGGCTGGACAAATGTGTTGGGGGGCCACATGGTGGGGGGCAAGCCCCACAAATGGTGGAGCTGGTTGGGAGGGGGTGGGGCCCCATGTTGGGGCACCATGGACAAGGGAACATGTTTTCCCCTTGTTTGGTGGGAACATGTTTTCCCCTTGTTTGGTGGGTGCATGTTTTGTGGGCTGAAATTTCAGCCCCCCTCCACCCCTCCCACCATTATAAAAGGAGGAGGAGAGGTGCTCTCCAAATCACTCCAACTCTCTCACAAATGCCATGCATGATCTGGCTTTCTTCTCTCCCCCCCAGGAAATAGTTTCGTAGAGCCGAAAGGCTGTCTGGGTTCTGGTAGGAACTAGTTTTGGACGGCGAACCCCTGCCGGATAGCTGACACCGTATGTGTGCAACTTGGTAGAGAGGTCGTAGTTTTGATCTTAGCTCGAGTCTGCCTCCCGAAGGGCTTTCCGAGTAACCGTCCGAGATTCTGTGAGGCCTCCCGAAAGGTTGTCCGAGGATCCATCCGGTGAGACCATCCGAGGGACTGTCCTGAGGCCTCCCGAAGGGCTGTCCGGAGATCCGTCCGGTGAGCTGGTGAGGGAGTACAACCTCGTGGTTTAGAGGTTGTAAAATCCTAGCTGCGGGGATCTGCACCAACGATCTTCACCAACTCTACTTTCGATGCTCTACGAGTTGGTAACGATCAGATCAAAAACCGTGTATAGATCTCCATAGTGGTCCTGGGCTGGTGCCTATGTCGATTTTTTTTTGTTTTCTGCTATGTTACCCTACAGCGCATGTCCTGATAGATCGTCCAAGGAGCCTCGTCCTCGGGTGGTGTCAGGTGCCGCTCCCTGGGGCGGGAGTTCGACCTCTCCCCATGTCAGGACGCCGAGCTTCCCACGTTGCGAGATGCCTCGGCGTGGTTTTTTGAGTGATGTCCCGCCGCCTCCGGAGTGCATTTTCCAGTATCGGCCCACCGGCCGTCACGGCACGGAGGCCGATCTCCTGCATCGGGGTGCAGGTTTTTTGCCCATGTGCGTTTAGAGACAGCACTGTGGTCGGCGACGGCGTCCAAGTCCTTGATCAGGTTTCGGCCGGGCCCGACTAGTGTTTTCCCTGGTGCCTTCGGGTTGCGATCACCCTTCAGGTCTTCCTCATACTGGAGAACCTGCTGCCAGTGATCCTCGAGGGCTTGAATCCGCCCGAGCAGCTGATTATTCTCTTTGGCTACTTTCCCTGCCGATCTGAGCAACCTCAGCCGAGCTTCATCGTGGTGAGGACTGCCAAACGATTTGTTTAGTATGTCCTCGTCATAGGGGCCAAACTCGCTTAGTGACCGGGGTTCCCCCTCCTTGTCACGTAATTCATCATGCAATGGGCTCTCCCTCTCGAGATCATAGTCGGCGTCATCCTCAGGGCCATTGTCGTTGCAGTTGCCCGGACTGGCGTTGGGTGTGTTCACCATGTAGCACTCGTAGGTCGAGGCCGCCTGCCACTTGCTTAAGGGCACCATGGCTGGTGGTTGGCTGTCCGCGGACTCGCCAACTTCCTCTTCCGTGTCTTCTGCCTCCCCGGTGGCTCCCTCGAGGACGTCTCTGAGATCTTCGACGTTGGAGATGAGATGGGTGGTGGGTGGGCCAAAAAAATCGACTTCTTTCGGCAGCTCCAAGATCCAATCTGACATCGAGATCGGGAGAACCGGCACTAGCTGTTTTGGGATCTGGCGAGATGCCAAACCCTAGAAGATCAGCTCTCCGCGGCAGTCCGTGGTGTACTCCATGTTGCCGAATCTGACGATCCGGCCTGGGGCGAAGGTTTTGACCTGTCCAAGGTGACCAGTCGAGTTGGCGATGAGGGTGACGCCGCCGAAGACGAACATCTGCCCGGCGGGAAGATCGCGCCGGAGCCGATCTGAGCGTTGATCTGAACTCCCATCGAGCCATGGCGTTCACCTAGCAGGACCTGCATGGGCCACCACTGTCGGAGCTAAATCTGGCAGATCCCTCGGTAGGGTATCCTAGTTAAGCGACTTGGCACGATGGTAACAGGAGCCAAGGTTTACCCAGGTTCGGGCTCTCACGAAGGTGATAATACCTTACGTCCTGCTTGTGTATATTGCGTTGGAGTGTATACAAAGTACAGGTAAAGTATCGAGAGATTGAATATGATCTACGACGAGCCTGGCCCCCAGCTTATATAACATACCGGGGGTCCTAGGGTTACAGAACTAGGCCGGCTACGTCAGTGGAGGTAGAGTCCTCCACGGCTCCAGTATCTTTGGATTGTACTCCAAGTCTTCCGGAATCTTCATGTAATCCGCCATGGGCCGCCCAAAGTGGCCCGGGACAGAACCGACCTAGGGTTCCATAGCCCGGCCCACCAGGCCGGGAACCGACGTGGCGAGAGCCCCCTCGGCCGGGACACCGACAGGGAAAGTTACCGCTTGCTACAAACTCCTGCACTTGGGACCCCAACTCGTTGTTAGGCTATATACCTAGCAATCAGCAGTGTACGAAAAGAATTATCTTCTCCCCTCTTGCTTTCATGCTTTTCCAGTAAAGTAATATCCATTATTATGATATATTTTTAATTCTTACATTTACTAATATAGCAAAAAAATGCTTCTCATCTTGCTTATTTAATAGTGTAACACCTCGCCGACATGCTAATACTTCGAGAAGAGGGTGATCAGATATTTTCTTGACTTACTAATTTGAAATGTTAGGGAACCACAAAAATATGTTCAGGTATTTTCAACAGAGATGCCCAGACTATGTACTTGCTTGGAACAATAACTACCCTATGTGATTTAGATAATGGTTATGTCCAACATCCTAGAGCGTTGTGTTTTTCTTCACATGTCTCCTCTATATTGTTATTTTTTCCCCACGCACAGCCAGCTATTGTAACAAAAATCTGTGTATAACAAAAACTTACAAATAGCTAGGGTCAACCTTGTGGACCACTTACAAAACATTCAGCATATTTATTTTACATTTTTGTAATTCCGTTGAGATGGTATTGCTATCATCTTAACTAAAGAGAATAATTGCAGCTTTGTTCCTTATAAATGCAATAATATTTGGCTTTATGCTGATTATAGTAATGCACCTTCATAAAGATGTGAAGTTTCAATCACATCACGTAGAAAATATTTGACTATCCTGAGATATTTTTAAGATATTTTATTTTAAAAGCTATATAAAAACTATAATTCAACCATTTCACACCAATTGCCACTTGAATTATGAATTAAATATGCCATTAATGTCCAAGTTACTTCTAAATAGGTCACATTTCAACATAACTTTATGATAAGTATCTAGCTTTCCGAGAAGAATAACCATGTATCTGTGTATCAAAATAAACCGACAAATACAAAAATTCATAATCCCTTAAGTAAATGGTAATGTTTGATTTGTGCATTATATATCTATATTGAATATTTACCAAACTTGCTAAATCATAGAAAAATATAATACATGATTAACATTCAGAGAAAGAGGAAAAGGGCTAGCTAGCTACTCCAGTCACATTTACATTCCACTACCTTAAAATAATATTTATCATTTTTATGTCCAATATTTCTGAAATCATTTGGACACATATTAAGTTCAAAATGAGGAAAAAGAGAGACGTGTTTTTGTATGTTGTTCAGGGCAATTTTATAATGTGGGATACTAAAAAAATAAAATATATGTTGCATACGTATAGGAGAAGACATCATATGACTCAGCTTTATTCCTAGAGAAATGCCATTCAACAAAGAATAAATAATAACTTATTGCAAGTTTGTTGCCAAAATATGAATTCTTAACTTTAAGCAAACTTTAGTGGAAGAAAAACAATTAACTGAGCATATTGGCAGGGTAAATGATAAAACACATATGTGGTTGTAAACATGTTGGGATCGGGCATGAATAGTTGTTGGTTCACATTATGTAGTTGCTGAACACTGACATCGAACAAGGTATATTGCTAAATGGAGCTCGGTATGGTACTAAAAATTCAAATATTTTTCCAATTCTATTAGCGTATTCATTCCTTTTTTGGCGGGGAAGTGTATTCATCCCTTTCAAGTATATAAGTAACTACATGTGTCTATAATTTTCTATAAGAAGCACATTATGTGGAAGCTAGCAAAACTTTTGGCCGTATTGAGTATTAATTCATTAGGATTATCATAGTGATAACCAAACTTCTTTTTCCCGGCAGAGGATAAAACAAACTATTCGGTGTCCATATATTACATGATCGACCTCATAGTGGGCTTGATCCAACGGCCAATTGAATTTATACAAGGGTTTATATTTTGGCCAATGTCGACAAGAACCATGCAAAAGATGGTTAGCCACAACCATTTTATATATGGATATACTACCATTTCCTAGATATTTTTTTTACTAACTTTGGATGCAGAAAACAATGGCACATCAAATTTTCCCAGCGCAAATGTTAATTTAAAACATAATTTGGATTTACTATTATTTCATTTAAGACAATGTCTTAAGAATTAAGACAAGGTGGCTGGTCAAAATACTTTTCAGATAAATTATGAGTTAGTCTACTTGCAATGCTACAAATTATCGGTACTACCAATTAGTCATGTCTACACCTAGACTATGCTAACAGTAGTGGAAAGCGGGGCTTTAGTCCCGGTTGGCGACGACCTTTAGTCCCGGGTCACCAACCGGGACAACGAAATTGGGACTAAAGGCCACCACCCTTTAGTCCCAGTTGGCCACAACCCGGGACTAAAGTCCCTCCACGTGGCCGCGAGCGCGCGCTAGGGGCTGGAGGAACTTTAGTCTGAGTTGGTGACACCGACCGGGACTAAGGTCCCTCCACGTGGCCGCGAGCTAGCGCCGGGGGCTGGAGGACCTTTAGTCCCGGTTGGTGACACCAACCGGGACTAAGGATTTTGTGTTGGGGTTTAGGGTTTTAGGGTTTATGGTTTATTTTTCCTTTTCATTTTGTGTTTTCCGTTCAATTCTTTTTCATTTCAAACATATTTTACGCTACTACATACTGTACACGTTATGCATATATAATATAATTTCTCGTACGACCATATATATATATATATATATATATACAATTTGGTATATACAATTTCTCCTACAATTTGGAGATCATTACATGCATGCAGGCATTAGCGGCAATGGTATTCTCCGCTTTTAGATATGACCTCCGTAAGCAAAAATCCTGCAATTTCCTCTTGAATTGCTCATATGCGGTTCTCTGGTAGGAGCTTCTCCCGCATCTCTTCCATCTTTAAAGAAGGATATCAATATGAATATATTAGTTGTGTGTATATATATTAGATCATCATAAAAAAATTGTGAATAGTGTTTATGTACCTGAAGTTGTCTTACATCTCTACGCCATTCGGTTGTCATGTGAATGTTCTCGCAAACGTAGTATGCACATAAATTAGTCCCCTATTTCTGCCTCATGCACTTTGCGAGAATAGAATTCAATCAGATAATAATCAAGCATGATAATGGTATTGAAACTAGAATTAAAGAGATATGCGGACCTAGCTAGTACTACTTAATTACCTTGGGCCGTCGCCAACGCAGCTCCGGTTTCCATTCACCGACAACATCATTGATGAACCGTTTCCAAACCCTGCCCGGCACAGAAAATGAATAAAGGAGTTATTAATTACTTGATATCAGGAAATGAATGAAAGAGGATGATATAGTGCGATAATGATTGAAATTACCTGTCGAGCAACTAAAACACCCTGGTGTATTCTCGAGGGTCTTTACCTAGTGAGTCCAGGGTTTCAACAGTTCCATCGTCAACTTTAATGATTAGCAGGATCCAGTGGAACCTGCGCACGTTTATATAAGCAGGCATGCATAACTCATCAACTACACTTAACATCGAGTAAGCAAAATAGAATTTGTAGTACAAGACAGTAACACTCACTTGAAGTTGTACGGAAATAGTATTTCTGTTCTGGTATTTTGTGCCTTCATAAACCTTAGCAAGTTTTTCTCTGAGTCTCGGGGGTGGTCTTGTATCATTTTTTCATTAATGATATATGGGTCAACGAACCCAATGTCATAGATTCCATCTTTTTTGCATTCGAGAATCTTCATTCTGCATAATAGCGTACAAAAGAATATAGTGAGGATAATTACAGGCAATGAACGAGCTGAGCTAGAGACTTAAATTACAGAAAAAATCACTTACAGACAATAGCAACTGACGATAGATTTGTCGAGTGCGTCTTGATTGTATAACTGAAAAATTTCTGGAAACTCAATGCATAGCTCATTTTCATAGAAGTAATGCTCTTCCTTGACTTTCACCATGAGCATCTCTCGCCCGTTCTTTACTTCTTTCATGTACCACTCATGCAATCTTCGCATTTGTGTTGATAGATGCGGGACCTGCTCAGGTCTGACCAGAGTATTCCCGGGGACATATTGCCATGCTACATCAGCCACGGGGACTTCCTCGGTGCCTAGGAGTTGATCAACACTGATACCAATGTCTCTAGCAGCAGCGTCGGTTACCTTATCGGTAATCACCTTGAGCAGGAGGATCGATTGCATTGCCTGTTCTCCGAGATGGGGAACTGTTTTCCCGCTTTTATTACTACTTCTACGTCTCGACTGCTGCACTTGTTCCTTATATGACTTCCTAATAGAGCGGTCATAGTCTGATGGCCTATTCTCCACATGTGCCGGGGGTCGCTCAAGAAAGTCCACAAAGTGATGTACGGTTTTCATAGGTATTATCTCCTTTGGCGGCTGGGACGGTTTCGGTGCAAAATGGGACTTCACTTCGGAAACCACGACCCTTTTGGTTTCCACATCAATCATATCGTAAGCTAACTTCTTTTTGGCAAGAGGCTCATCATTGGCTTTCTTCTTTATAGCTTTCTTCTGAATAGGACTAGTCGACGGAGCGGTGCTCTTCCGCTTTTGGCCCTGCTGGGACATAGGGGGTGGAGTCGGCTGACGCGGCGGAGATCGATATGGACTCGCGCTGGGATCCCTCTTGAGGTGGGGTGGACTTAGAGGTGTATTGCTACTTGGAGGAGTCGGTGGCCTTGGCACCGAGTTTGGAAACATGATGCATTCCTTTCTCCATACAATGACACCATGTATGACTTCTCCCAGTGTCTGCTCCCCTTCACCTCCAGGAATGTCAAGCTCTAGTGAGTCATATCCTGGCAGAACTTCATCCACCCCGACACGAGCATAGCCAGCTGGAATCGGATTGCCATGGATGGTTGCTTCAAGTGCATTCGATAAAGCAAAGCCGACCGCCACCTTCATGGATATGTTTTTCATTCTCTGGTGTAGCTCACAATTTGTCCTCTCTTTGATATCATCCATGGGGTAGCGAGCCAGCATTGCATCATTGGCCGGGACCCCCGTGGAACCCACACTGCTTTTCCACATAGATGGGACGGTACTATCCAATGCTGGATCTGCTTGCTCCTACTGCGGAGATGCCCTTTGCTGGCAAATTGTGTCCAGTTGCTCCTGCTGCTGCCTTAACAATGTTTCTATCTTCTGAAGCCGGCCTGCATCCCACTTCTTTTTTCTCTAACGGCTTCTACAAGTGTCGTTCCACTCCACCTATGCTTGGAACAACACCTTTGCCTCGTGTTCGTCCTGCGTGTTCAGGATTCTTGAGGGCACGTGTAAGCTCGTCATTCTCTCTCTCGGGCTGGAACAACCCCTTTTGAGCATCTTCTATTGCTTGAAGTAAAGCGTCCGAGGCTGTTTTAAGATCTGCCTTTTCAATAATCTGCCCTGTCGCTGGGTCCAACTGTCCCCCATGCACATAAAACCAATGCTTGGACCTCTGGGGCCAATCCGCTGTAGCTGGAATGACCCCTTCAGCAAGCATCTTGGCCTCAGCTGCTTCCCACTTAGGCACAGCTCTCTTGTAGCCACCTGTCCCCAGAACATGGTGATACTCTTGTTTCTCAGCATTTATCTTATTTTTTCTCGACCTTTCCAGAGCTTCATCCGATTCCTTGTACTTCACAAATGCGTCCCAGTGATCTTTTATCTTCTCTAGTGCTCCAGTGAATTCTGGAGTCTTCTTTTTTGCCTTCATGTAGTCATTGTATAATCTTTTCTTCCAGCTCTAAAATTGTGTGGCCATCTTCTTAAGAGCAAACTGCTTGACTTTCAACCGTTGGCCATCTGTGAGACCGTTTGGTAGGTTGAAATGTGACATGAGCGTACCCCAAAGCAAATTTTTTGATCTTTCGTCGACCTAACTAACTCCTCGATCTACCTTTGGCTTATTCCATTCTCGAATGGTGATCGGGATGTTCTCCCTAACAATAACTCTGCATTGATTTATAATTTTACAGTCATTCTGTTCAGGAGCAATCGGTTCGCCATCTTCTGCAACTTCATCGATGTTGAACTTTATGTCATCGCCCAACCTTTTGGCCCGGCCTCGTACCCTTCTAGGAGATTGGCTCGATCCGGAGGGTTAAAAGAAGAAAGATTTGTTAATATATATATATACAAATCAATTAATACATCTAATGATCACCAGAGGCCTAATATATATACCTCGCTGGACTTTGTTAATTGTCTAACATTTTCTTCACCATCATTGTTTGTTTGCCCTTTGTCTCTTGGTTCTCGCTCAAGTCCCTCACTGGAGTCATTCAGAAATTGTGAGCCGTCATCTGGTTCATTGTCTTGGTTTTGGGAGGAGCGTATGATGTTGAATATGTCCTCTTCATGGTCTCTGCCACTATCGTCGATAGCTTAACTAATCCAGAAGAAAGATAAAACAATTTAGTATTTAAATTAGAATGCATTCAATAAGCAAAAATTGAATCATAGTATCGAGAAGAACAATACCGGAGATGCAATCAATACATAGCAATGCAACAATATGATGCATGATCATGACATGGAGATATGATGTGGTTTGAGCTTATGCAACTAACATCAATTTGGATGAAGTCCATTTGAACCGAGAGGGAACAACCACCGGCAAACAAGAGGGAACACAATCAATGCAATGCAACAATATGATGCATGATCATGACATGGCAATATAATATGATTTGGGCTAATGTAGCTAGCAACAATTTAAATGGAGTTGGTTTGAACACAAGATTCAAATTCAAACTCCACATAAGGCATTTCAAATGCCATTTATTCAAATTGTCTGATACAGTAGTTTAAGTTTTTCAAACATGCATGGAAATGCCATAAACAGATTCTTCATATTTTTCTGATAGTTTTTCATATATAATTTATTTCCATTGGAGTTATAGATTATTTTCTATGATTTTTAGAAGTTTAGGGATTTTTCTGAAAATAAACAAATCATTTAAGACTTATTTAAAATCCAGAAATCATTACTGCGTCAGCTGACATCATCAGTTGACTAGTCAAAGTCAAACCTGATAGTGGGGTTCCACATGTCATAGGCACGAGGTTAACAGAGGGTTATTTAGTTTAAACCGCGCCATTAACGGTGGGGGTCCCACATGTCATACACCCAGGGGTTAGTCAAAGGGGTAATTAGCACTAATCTAATCACCTGACTAGCCGGGTCCACCGGTCAGTGACCCAGGCCGACGAGGTCATCGCCGGTGACCTCTGGACGCGGCGGAGTCCGACCTAGGGACCACGACAGCTGCAGTAGAGGCTACCAACGCATAGCCCGCGTTGATGCGCATCCAGGGGAGGCAGCAACGGGTCGCGGGGTGGCCGGAGTCGACGGCAGCGACGACCAGCGTGGCTTCTGTTCCTTCTCCCGGAGGAAGACGTATTTTCGGGAATATGCCTTCACTTAAAAATGCACGGGCCCGGAGTCCACGCAGCTGTCTCGCTGACGGGCGGGTCCCGCGGTCCCACTGGCAGGCTGGGGCATCATCTTCCTCCCGCGTGCTTCTGGCCGAGGCGGGGTGGTGCTCGACCGGCGGTTGCCGGTGACTCCGGCCACCGCTCGGGCTGTGTGACCACCCGTCGTGATTGGGGCGACAGGGCGCACCCGCCGGTGCACGGCATGGCCGCCAGGGAGCCCGGGAGAGCGCGGGGGCTCGACCGCGGTGGACAGCAGCTACGGCCGAAGATGGAAAAGCGGCGACGGTGCTCCGGTGGACAAGATGAAGGGCGGGATGGCTCCTAAGCGATCTTGGTGTTCCTCTAGTGATGGAATGGAAGGGTTGCGCGCCGGCTCTGCCAGGGAGAAATAGAGGCGGCACGCCGTCCGGGGAGAGGGTGTCCATCGTCGACGCACGCCGGTAGCGAGGAAGAGGGGCGAGCTCCGGTGACTCTAGAACAACGGCGGCGACATGGACGGCGACAGATCGAGGGGCTAAAGGGGGGAAATGCGGGAGAAGCTCACCGAGAGGACGTAGGCGAGCTCGAGGAGGGTTGGGGACGGCCGGAGTAGCGAGATCTAGCGACGGCGACCATGGCGGAGAAGACCGGCGATGGCGGTGAAATCTGGCAGCCTGGCGGCGGCGTAGTTCTGTTCCTCCTTCCGGGCGTTGGCTGGCACCGGGACACCAGTTATATACCCATGACCTTTAGTCCCGGCTCCAGCCACGAACCGGGACTAAAGGTCCTTTAGTCCCTGCTCTAGCCACGAACCGGGACTAAAGGCCAACCTTTTCGGCGGCCAAAATTCCGCGCGGGAGCTGAAACCTTTAGTCCCGGCTGGTTGTTGCAACCGGGACTAAAGGTGTCTTTCAATTAATTTTCATTTTGAAGAAATTATTTGACAGATTCAATTTTACAGATTGAAATTAATTCTTGTAAAATGCATAACAATTTGAAAACTAAACCAAATGAGTTGATTCAAATTTCTATGGATTCATCTTGAAGATTTCTATCAAGTAGTATCATTTTGACAGGAAGTTGCATAATTAATTTTGCACTTATTAATTAAATACAGTAATTGAAGACATTATTTTAAACATTAAAAATTCATATCTTCAGTTCTGTTAAGCCAAATGGAGCAAATAAGATGTCAAATTGTTTGTCTTAACATAACCTACACATTCATATTTTGTTTGGAAATAATTGCATTGATTAACTCCTTGTATAATTAAAATACTAAAAGGACAGGAATAATTGAAAATTCATAACTTCGTAAATAATTATTCAAAAATCATGTTTCAAATGCCAAAATGCCCTAGCTTTTTGGTTGGATTCCGACGCTCCAGAGTCCACCTAGGAACACCGAAAACACATATATACCCTAACTCTTACAAAGATTCCCTCCGGTTTGTCCGAAGTGGGACTTTCGAGCTGTAAGTCCAGAAACTCACTAGAGAGAAAGTGATGATGGTGAAGCCGGTCACATCCCAGAGTGGGATCTTGGGGTATAAAACGTTTTCTTCGCGTATGTCCCTTGCTTATGATTGCGCCGTAACCATGGAGAATCTTCATCATTTAACAGGATGCTTCGGTCAGTGTTCACTGTGAAGGGAGGAATTTCATCAAACTTATTATAATCTTCTGACATGTCTGTCTTGTCCTCCACTCCCACGGTGTTTCTTTTCCCTGAAAGAACTATGTGGCGCTTTGGCTCATCGTATGATGTATTCGCTTCCTTATCTTTTCTTTTTCTCGGTTTGGTAGACATGTCCTTCACATAGAAAACCTGAGCCACATCATTGGCTAGGACGAATGGTTCGTTTGTGTACCCAAGATTGTTGAGATCCATTGTTGTCATTCCGTATTGCGGGTCTACCTTTACCCCGCCTCCTGTTATATTAACCCATTTGCACCGAAACAAAGGGACCTTAAAAGAAGGTCCATAGTCAAGTTTTCCCATGTCTCCTCTATGTAACCATAATATGTGTCCTTTTTCCTATTGTTGTTTGTGGCATCAAAGTGGACACCACTGTTTTGGTTGGTGCTCTTTTTATCTTGGGCGATCGTGTAAAATGTATTCCCATTTATCTCGTACCCTTGGAAAGTCAATATAGCCGAAGATGGTGACTTGGCCAACAAGTACAACTGATCTCCAACAGTGGTGTTATTGATGAGATGTGTTTGCAACCAACCACCGAAAGTCGCCATGTGTGTACGTTTAATCCAGGAGTCAGACTGCTCCGGGTTCTTGGAGCATACAATATCCATGTGTTCCTCGATATACGGAGCCACCAAGGTGGAATTTTGTAGAACTGTGTAGTGTGCTTGAGTGAAAGAATGCCCGTCCATACTTATTACTGCTTTCTTTCCTAGCGTGCCTTTTCCACTCAGTCTCCCCTCATGCCACAATTGAGGAACACCAATCGGCTTAAGGTCAGGAATAAAGTCAACACAAAACTCAATAACATCCTCTGTTCCATAGCCCTTGGAGATGCTTCCTTCTGGCCTAGCACGGTTATGAACATATTTCTTTAAGACTCCCATGAACCTCTCAAAGGGGAACATATTGTGTAGAAATATGGGACCCATAATGGTAATCTCTTCGACTAGGTGAACTAGGACGTGCGTCATAATATTGAAGAAGGATGGTGGGAACACCAACTCAAAACTGACAAGACATTGGACCAAATCATTCTGTAACCTTGGTAGGATTTCTGGATCGATTACCTTCTGAGAAATTGCATTGAGGAATGCACATAGCTTCACAATGGGTACTCGAACATTTTCCGGTAGAATCCCCCTCAATGCAACCGGAAGTAATTACGTCATAATCACGTGGCTGTCATGAGACTTTATGTTTTGGATTTTTTTCTCTGCCATATTTATTATTCCCTTTACATTCGACGAGAA
Source organism: Thinopyrum obtusiflorum (assembly GCA_036873465.1). Taxonomy (NCBI): domain Eukaryota; kingdom Viridiplantae; phylum Streptophyta; class Magnoliopsida; order Poales; family Poaceae; genus Thinopyrum; species Thinopyrum obtusiflorum. The sequence continues at coordinate 90,455 of JAAAWM010012246.1, forward strand.
GCCAGACAGGACCTTCATACTGCTCAGGCATTCAAAAAATATTTCCTTCTCTTCTTTGGTAAGAGCATAGCTGGCAGGATCTTGATACTGCTTTGGATGCATGCCGTCTTTTTTGTTCATACATTGCTGGTCCTGTCGTGCCTCCGGTGTATCTTTTGTCTTCTCATACACGCCCAAGAAGCCTAGCAGGTTCACGCAAAGATTCTTTGTCACGTGCATCACATCGATTGCAGAGCGGACCTCTAGGACTTTCCAATAGGGTAGCTCCCAAAATATAGATTTCTTCTTCCACATGGGTGCATGTCCGTTAGTGTCATTCGGAACAGATTGTCCGTCAGGACCCTTTCCAAAGATTACTTTTAAATCCTTGACCATATCAAATATAGCATAACCAGTACGGTGGCCAGGCTTCTTCCGGTGATCTGCCTCACCTTTGAAATGATTGCCTTTCTTTCTTAAGAGATGCTTGATCGGAAGAAATCGATGATGTCCCGGGTACACATTCTTCTTACATTTATGCAAATATATACTTTTAGTCTCATCTAAACAGTGCGTGCATGCATTGTATCCCCTGTTTGTCTATCCTGGAAGGTTACTAAGAGCAGGCAAATCATTGATGGTTACAAACAGCAACGCTCGTTGGTCAAATTCCTCCTGTTTGTGCTCATCCCACACACGTACACCTTTTTTATCCCACAACTGTAAAAGTTCTTCAACTAACGGCCTTACGTACACATCAATGTCATTGCCGGGTTGCTTAGGGCCTTGGATGAGCACTGGTATCATAATGAACTTCCGCTTCATGCACAACCAAGGAGGAAGGTTATAGATACATAGAGTCACAGGCCAGGTGCTATGACTGCAGCTCTGCTCCCCAAAAAGATTCATGCCATCTGTACATAGACCAAACCATAAGTTCCTTGCATCAACTACAAAGTCCGAGAACTCTCTCTCGATTTTTCTCCACCGCGACCCATCAGCGGGTACTCTCAACATCGCGTCTTTCTTACGGTCTTCTTTGTGCCATCGCAACAACTTGACATGCTCTTTGTTTTGGAACAAACGTTTCAACCGTGGTATTATAGGAGCATACCACATCACCTTGGCAGGAACCCTCTTCCTGGGGCGCTCACCCTCAACATCACCAGGGTCATCGCGGCTGATCTTATAGCGCAATGCACCGCATACCGGGCATGCATTCAAATTCTCGTACTCCTCACCGCGGTAGAGGATGCAGTCATTAGGGCATGAATGTATCTTCTGCACCTCTAATCCTAGAGGGCAGACAACCTTCTTTGCTTCGTACGTACTGGCGGGCAATTCGTTATCCTTTGGAAGCATCTTCTTTATCATTATCAGCAACTTTTCAAATCACTTGTCAGATACACCATTCTCTGCCTTCCATTGCAGCAATTCCAGTGTGGTACCCAACTTTTTCTTGTCATCTTCGCAATTTGGGTACAACAATTTTTTGTGATCCTCTAACATGCGCTCCAACTTCAACCTCTCCTTTTCACTTTCGCAGTTTCTCTGTGCATCAACAATGGCTCGACCAAGATCATCAGTGGGCTCATCTGATGCCTCTTCTTCAGCTTCCCCCATTGTAGTACCATCGCATTCAGGGAACCTAGGATAGTTTTCATCATCCTCTTCTTTTTCATTGTCTTCCATTATAACACCTCTTTCTCCGTGCTTGGTCCAACAGTTATAGCCGGACATGAAACCGGACTGAAGCAGGTGGCTGTGAAGGATTTTTGAGGTAGAGTAATCCTTATTATTCTTACAGACACCACATGGACAACACATAAAACCATTCCGCTTGTTTGCCTCAGCTACACGCATAAAATTATGCAGGCCATTAATGAACTCGGGAGAGCGTCGGTCATCGTACATCCATTGCCGGCTCATCTTCATTACACAACATCGAAGTGACAAAATTAATACAAGTTCATCACATTAAAACCAAAGTAGAGTAGTGACCAAATGCTATTACTGCAAAAATATATACATAAAGTTCATACATACTTCTCGTAAAACAACATACAACTATCTAAAGCATTTAAATGCAACAACAAATGCGATCAAAATCGCAACTAAGGTAATAATTGATCCAACAGCATAATGATACCAAGCCTCTTTATTAATGGCATATTTTCAAATCTTTCTAATCTTCAAGCGCATTGCATCCATCTTGATCTAGTGATCATCGACGACATCGGCAACATACAACTCCAATTTCATCTTTCCTTCTTCAATTATTTTCAATTTTTCTTTCAAATAATCATTTTCTTTTTCAACTAAATTTAACTTCTCGACAAGAGGGTCTGTTGCAATTTCCAGTTGACATACCTCCTAGATAAAAATATCTATGTCAACTTGATGGGCATAATTGTCATAAACACGAAATGAAACAAATAGTTCTAAAAGATAATATACCACATCCGAATCATAAACCGGATGAGGGCCGACGGGGACGGATATGAAAACCATGGCACTATATATAACAAACAATCATACAAGTAAGAAAATTATACAAGTAACTATATAAATCATACAAATAAGATTTTTTTTTTACAAAAAGGATAAGAACAAGAGGCTCACCAAGGTGGTGCCGGCGACGGGACGGCGCGGGCGATCGACGGCGGTGAGGACGGGGACGGGAAGGCACTAAGTAAACCGCACCTACACATATGCAAACTAAGAAGTTAATTTGAGCTCAAATTGCATATAAATCAAATAAACTACCACATAATTACTCCCAAACTAAAACCCACAAATCACTATACTTATAGAGCATGAAATGAGCTAAACTAGCAATGAGAGATGAAAGGATGAAGTTGCTAACCTTTTAATTAGAACCCTTGGATAGATGGGGTGCCTCCAATCTTGACAAATCTTGGCAAAAATGGAGGATGAACTCGAGCTTGGGGAAGAAAACAGAGAGGACAGAAAAGCTTGGACTCGGGCTGGACGCTTTATATAGGGAAGACTTTAGTCCCGGTTGGATACACCAACTGGGACTAAAGGTCTATTTTTAGTCTTGGTTGGTGATACCAACCGGGACTAAAGGGGCTCGCAGGGGCCCCAACCTGCCGCAACACCTTTAGTCCCGGTTGGTATCACCAACCGGGACTAGAGGTCCCATTTGAACCGGGACTAATCCTGGCCGTGCCCCCATCCGCTCCTAGCCGTTGGAACCGGGACTAATGCTCACATTAGTCCCGGGCCCAAACCCGGCCGGGACTAGTGCTCCGGATGAAAGGTCAGTTTTCTACTAGTGTGAACAAATGAACGGGGGGGGGGGGGGGGGGGGGGGGGGGGGGGGGATATAAAGGTTATTACAATCGCTAGGATTGCATCTATTTTATTGAGGATTATAACAATATTGGTAGTTACAATAAATACCAAGACAAAAGTATATCAGTAACTTTTACACCACACTCTTACTGTGTAGAAAATTTACAGAATGTATTAATTGATGATTAAGATGTTGCCCGCCCATGTGCGTGGGCCAATCTGCTAGTTGGACACAAACAAAGTATATGAAATTGCAATTATAACTAATATTTAATCAGAAACGAGTCTAAACACCATACATGACTAGCTATTTATCAAGGACGGGTAGACATAGATTGCAATGTGCACTTCCCGTAGGCATGTTCCACTCGGGGTCCATTTTGCTTGGGGAAAATTTTGTTTTTGCCACTCTAGATTTTGCCAATTTTCCTTATGCCACTCTAGATTTTGACATTTCACTTTTGCCACTCTTAGTTTTTGACAATTATCACAATTGCCATTCCGTGGCAAAAACAAAAATTTTAGAGTGGCAATTGTCAAACGCTAAGAGTGGCAAAAGTGAAATAAAATTATTTTGCTTTTGCCACGAAATGGCAATTGTGATAATTGTCAAAAGCTAAGAGTGGCAAAAGTGAAATCTCAAAATCTAGATTGGCATAAGGAAAATTGGCAAAAACTAGAGTGGCAAAAACAAAATTTTCCCGTTTGTTTCACCTTGGCACCTTGGGCCCAAATTTTCAGGAGGGGAGCATGAGATGTGTCGAATGTCCATGGATGAAGTGGGTTGCATGGGACCCACAACCTTGGATGCATGTTTTATTTGGTAAGGCTACAATGCAAATCTTTTATACGCACGTGCACGTCAATTAGTCTTCGCATCTTCATACAGGCGTGTGCAAGTCTCATGTAATTCTTTTTTTCTTTTTTGAAAAATTACCCGAATCTATTATAAAAATTACGTCGAGAGCTCTAAACCTCCGAATGACCACTACCGCCACCAGAACGAGCCACCGACGCCGATGGTAGCTTGGAAGACTTCGTGTACATGCCCCTAAGGGCCAGCGCCCTAGAGCCGCAGTCGTCGACATTGAACCCTTGAATCGATTCAAGGCGCCTGACGCGAAAGGTCGCCGTCACACACGCACAGCGAGAAACCCTAACCTTGCAACCCCAAGAACACGACATGAATCTATGCGGGAGCTCCGTCGACTCCGTCCTGAGGGACGAACTCGAGGTGGATCGGAGCCCAGAATACTAGCTTGAAGATGAAGCGCCACTATTTACCCGAGCGTCGCTCGATGATAGCCGGGAACACTAGCTCGAAGATGAAACAAACATTGAGGGCTTCTTTGATTTGGAGGAAAATTGGAGAAAAAGTGGAGGGATAGGAATTTTTCAAGTAATAATGCTATTGTTCACCCCTTGTATTCACAAGAATGGATGGAAAGAAAATTACATGATTTTTCCTTTGATCTCGTCTACAAGGGAAGAGTACATGAATGAAAAAAATCCACCCAGAACTCATTTAAATTTTTTTTTTGTACAAGGAACGAAACAAACCATGTTCTAAACCTTATTCGTGTCGGATCAAGCAAATAATGGCAGCGAGAAGGTAGTTTTGAGCTGATAATGGACCCATTTACAATTCTTGTGGTCTCTTTTCCTACAAATCAAAGGCCCCAATCTTAGAGAGTTCCTATATTTTTAATCTTTTGACTTATGCATGTATTCCTATCATATTCCTACGTTTTTCCTATTCCTTCATTTTTTTTATCACATGAATCAAAGGGCCCCTGAAAATTAAGATGAAAACTTAAAATTTTGTGTCTTAAACCATACAATCGAACACAAATAATCAGCAAAATATTCATGAATTAAAAAATGATCCTGAATTTTAAAAAATAACGAATTTGAAATAATGTTCCTAACAAAAATGTGCCCGAATTTGAAAAATATTCCCAAATAAAAAAAAGAATTTGGAAAAAATGTTCATGATTAAAACTGTCCAGGAATTTTTAAAAATAATAGAGTTCACTGATTTAAAATTTACATGAATTTTCAAAATGTTCACAAATTTAAAAAACAGTTCTTGAATTTAACAAATCATCATGAATTAAAAAGTTGTTCCCGAATTTAAAAAAATTATTTGTGAATTTTGAAAACTCTGGAATTTTTAGAAAAATCATGAATTTAAAAATGACCAAGAATTTTTAAAAGTGTTCACAAATTTGATGTTTAGCAATTTTCAAAAATGATTGTGAATTTAAAAAATGTTCGTGAATTTCAAACAATGTTCAAGAACTTTTAAAAAGGTTTGGGAATTTAAAAAATATTCATGAATATGAAAAATTCAGGATTTTAAAAAAGTGTTTATGAATTTTAAAATGTTCTAAAATTTTCAAAAATGTTAATAAATTTGAAGTTTTTTCTCAAATTTCAAAATGTTAGTGAATTAAAAAATGTTCATGAATTTTAGAAAATGTTCACGAATTTGAAAAAATATTGGAAAACTTATAAATTGGTCACGAATTAAACAAAAGTCCATGAATAAATAAAATAGAAAAACATAACATAAAAAATGGAAGAAAACAATAGAAAAAAAGGACTAGTTGAGGAATGTTCTAGAACCTTCCTAGAACCGGTGGGAAAAAAAACTAGTGGGACGGCCCATATAGCTGTTAGGGTGCGCGTTTAGTCGACATTCCCCTCATTACGCGGGGAATAGAATTTGTAATGCGAGACGGTTCCCAGCGATTTTCTTTCTGGAGTTGGTTCCCCAAAAATTATGTTTCTGGTTTTTGTTATGGCTTTTTAATCTTGTTTTCGATATATCTTATTTTGTCCTTTTTGTTTTCTTCTTTTGGTTCCCAATGTGTATTTTTCCTCTTTTATTCTTCTTGTTGTTTCGCTTTTAATTATGTTAATCTTTTGTTCACCGTGTATAAAAAACGATCATGGTGTATTTTAAAAAGGTTTACATCATTATATTGTGAAAAGTTCAGCGCATATTTAAAAAATCTCCACCGTGGATTAAAAAAAATTGACGTGTGCTTTAAAGGTTGATCGCGTATTTTAAAAATATATTCAATGCGTATTTAAAAAACTTTATGATGTATTAAAAATGTTTTAATCTATCTAGAAATTGTTCATCATAAATTAAAAGAATGTTCATCGCTTTTGAAAATGTTAATCATGTATTGAAAATTGTTCATCATGTATCTAGAAACTGTTCATCGAGTATTTCAAAAATGTCCATCGTTTCTTTGGAGATGTTCATGATGAATAAATTTTTCTTTATTTGAAATGATGGAAACCCTGTATCTTGAACAGGATGAACATTTCTCTTTCTCATATTTTTTTCTTTTTTTGGTTCATTGTTTTGTTATTCCATTAACCTTCCCTTTTTCTTTTCTTGAACATTACAAAAATTATATGAACGGTTTTTAAAACACATGATGAATAATTTTTAATACATAATGAATATTTTTTATTTAGACTGCAAAAACATTTTAAATACAGGATGGATTTTTTTTAAACACATTGAACATTTGTTAAGGCATGAACACTTTTTTTCAAACTACATGAACAATTTTTTAAGTATGTGAATATTTTGTTAGAATGTGTCAACATTCTTTTTAAACTAGATGAACATCTTTAAATGTGTAAACACTTTTTTTTCACACAAATATTTTTTAAATACATGATGAACATTTTTGGATACACGATAAATATTTTTTAATTACACTATGAACATTTTCTGAAATACATGATGAACAGTTTTGGAGTGCACGATGAATTTTTTTAATACATGATGAACTTTTTTAAAATACACGATGAATTTTTGAATAAACAATGAACAATTTAAACACCCCTTAAATAATTTTTAATACACTTTGGACATATTTTAAAAATAAGAAAAATATATTTTCAATAATATATATTTTCAAACATTTAGAAGTATATAAAAAAGAAGAAAACCGAAAACACCCAGCAGAACCATACACACTATGTAGCATGTAGATGAGGCGACCAGGAAAAAAATGTATGGCTGTGCTAGGCTGCTAGCGAGCAACAGGGGCGCTGGAGTAAACCGGTAAGACGGGAATGCTTCATGGGCCAGGCACAAAACATGTCGATGTAGGCGAGACTAGCATCTGCTTGCTACAGTTGAATATAGACGCTCCCCTACCTGACGCTCTCTGCGCTAAATTGGTGGGCGAACGCACAAGGGCGCTCCTCATGGGCCGGCCCAGTCCAGCATGTTGCACTGTCTGTGTTAGCGAGCAATACCTTCGGCCTTTTAGGTGATGGGGAACGCGACAGAAAAAAAAATCCGCATAACGAACAGCCAAGGATCACTATGGAGACTGCATACAAGGTTTGATCTTTTCGTTACCGACTCGTAGCGCAGCGGAATTAGAGTCGATGACGATTGGCGGTGCAGATCCCCGCAGCTATGATTTACAATCTCCCAACCGCGAGTATGTACTCCCTCGTCTGCTCCCCGGAAGGTGTTGGGGAACGTAGTAATTTCAAAAAAAATCCTACGCACACGCAAGATCATGGTGATGCATAGCAACGAGAGGGGAGAGTGTCGTCCACGTACCCTCGTAGACCGTAAGCGGAAGCGTTATGACAACGCGGTTGATGTAGTCGTACGTCTTCACGATCCGACCGCTCCAAGTACCGAACGCACGACACCTCCGAGTTCAGCACACGTTCAGCTCGGTGACGTCCCACGAACTCACGATCCAGCAGAGCTTCGCGAGAGAGTTCCGTCAGCACGACGGCGTGATGACGGTGATGATGATGCTACTGAAGCAGGGCTTCGCCTAAGCACCGCTACGATATGACCGAGGTGGATTATGGTGAGGGGGGGCACCGCTCACGGCTTGGAACAATCAACTTGTGTGTCTATGGGGTGCCCCCCTCCCCCGTATATAAAGGAGTGGAGGAGGGGGAGGGCCGGCCCTCTACTATGGCGCGCCCTAGGGAGTCCTACTCCCACCGGGAGTAGGATTCCCCCCTTTCCAAGTAGTAGGAGTAGGAGAGAAGGAAGGGAAAGAGAGAAGAGAAGGAAGGAGGGGGCGCTGCCCCTCCCCCTAGTCCAATTCGGACTAGGCCTTGGGGGGCGCACGGCCTGCCTCAGGCAGCCCCTCTCTCTCTCCCCTAAAGCCCAATAAGGCCCATATACTCCCCGGCGAATTCCCGTAACTCTCCGGTACTCCGATAAATACCCGAATCACTCGGAACCTTTCCAATGTCCGAATATAGTCGTCCAATATATCGATCTTTATGTCTCGACCATTTCGAGACTCCTCGTCATGTCCCCGATCTCATCCGGGACTCCGAACTACCTTCGGTACATCAAAACACATAAACTCATAATACCGATCGTCACCGAACGTTAAGCGTGCGGACCCTACGGGTTCGAGAACTATGTAGACATGACCGAGACACATATCCAGTCAATAACCAATAGCGGAACCTAGATGCTCATATTGGCTCCCACATATTCTACGAAGATCTTTATCGGTCAAACCGTATAACAACATACGTTGTTCCCTTTGTCATCAGTATGTTACTTGCCCGAGATTCGATCGTCGGTATCTCAATACCTAGTTCAATCTCGTTACCTGCAAGTCTCTTTACTCGTTCCGTAATGCATCATCCTGCAACTAACTCATTAGTTACATTGCTTGCAAGGCTTATAGTGATGTGCATTACCGAGAGGGCCCAGAGATACCTCTCCGATACTCGGAGTGACAAATCCTAATCTCGATCTATGCCAACCCAACAAACACCTATGGAGACACCTGTAGAGCATATTTATAATCACCCAGTTACGTTGTGACGTTTGATAGCACACAAGGTGTTCCTCCGGTATTCGGGAGTTGCATAATCTCATAGTCATAGGAACATGTATAAGTCATGAAGAAAGCAATAGCAACATACTAAACGATCAAGTGCTAAGCTAACGGAATGGGTCAAGTCAATCACATCATTCTCTAATGATGTGATCCCGTTAATCAAATGACAACTCATGTCTATGGCTAGGAAACTTAACCATCTTTGATTCAACGAGCTAGTCAAGTAGAGGCATACTAGTGACACTCTGTTTGTCTATGTATTCACACATGTACTAAGTTTCCGGTTAATACAATTCTAGCATGAATAATAAACATTTATCATGATATAAGGAAATATAAATAACAACTTTATTATTGCCTCTAGGGCATATTTCCTTCAGTCTCCCACTTGCACTAGAGTCAATAATCTAGTTCACATCGCCATGTGATTTAACACCAATAGTTCACATTACCATGTGATTAATATCCATAGTTCACATTGCCATGTGGCCAACACTCAAAGGGTTTACGAGAGTCAGTAATCTAGTTCACACCGCCATGTGATTAACACCCAAAGAGTACTAAGGTGTGATCATGTTTTGTTTGTGAGAGAAGTTTAGTCAACGGGTCTGCCAAATTCAGATCCGTATGTATTTGGCAAATTTCTATGTCTACAATGCTCTGCACGGAGCTACTCTGGCTAATTGCTCCCACTTTCAATATGTGTCCGGATTGTGACTTAGAGTCATCCAGATCGGTGTCAAAGCTTGCATCGACGTAACTCTTTACGATGAACTCTTTATCACCTCCATAACCGAGAAATATTTCATTAGTCTTCTAAGGATAATTTTGACCGCTGTCCAGTGATCTACTCCTAGATCAAAATTGTACTCACTTGCCAAAATCAGGGCAGGGTATACAATAGGTCTGGTACACAGCATGGCATACTTTATAGAACCTATGGCTGAGGCATAGGGAATGACTTTCATTCTCTCTCTATCTTCTGCTGTGGTCGGGCTTTGAGTCTTACTCAACTTCACACCTTGGAACACAGGCAAGAACTCTTTCTTTGACTGTTCCATTTTGAACCACTTCAAAAACTTGTCAAGGTATGTACTCATTGAAAAAACTTATCAAGCGTCTTGATCTATCTCTATGGATCTTGATGCTCAATATGTAAGCAGCTTCACCGAGGTCTTTCTTAGAAAAATTCCTTTCAAACACTCCTTTATGCTTTCCAGAAAATTCTACATCATTTCTGATCGACAATATGTCATTCACATATACTTATCAGAAAGGTTGTAGTGCTCCCACTCACTTTCTTGTAAATACAGGCTTCACCGCAAGTCTGTATAAAACTATATGCTTTGATCACACTATCAAAGCATACATTCCAACTCCGAGATGCTTGCACCAGTCCATAAATGGATCACTGGTGCTTACACACTTTGTTAGCATCTTTTGGATTGACAAAACCTTCTGGTTGCATCATATACAACTCTTCTTTAAGAAATCCATCAAGGAATGCAGTTTTGACATCTATTTGCCAAATTTCATAAAATGCGGCAATTGCTAACATGATTCGGACAGACTTTAAGCATAGATACTAGTAAGAAACTCTCATCGTAGTCAACACCTTGAACTTATCGAAAACCTTTTGCGATAATTCTAGCTTTGTAGATAGTAACACTACTATCAGCGTCCGTCTTCCTCTTGAAGATCCATTTAATCTCAAAGGCTCGCCGATCATTGGGCAAGCCAATCAAAATCCACACTTTGTTCTCATACATGGATCCCATCTCAGATTTCATGGCCTCAAGCCATTTCGCGGAATCTGGGCTCATCATCGCTTCCTCATAGTTCGTAGGTTCGTCATGGTCAAGTAACATGACCTCCAGAACAGGATTACCGTACCACTCTAGTGCGGACCTTACTCTGGCTGACCTATGAGGTTCGGTAGTAACTTGATCTGAAGTTTCATGATCATCATCATTAACTTCCTCACTAATTGGTGTAGGCATCACTAGAACTGATTTCTGTGATGAACTTCTTTCCAATTCGGGAGCAGGTACAATTACCTCATCAAGTTCTACTTTCCTCCCACTCACTTCTTTCGAGAGAAACTCCTTCTCTAGAAAGGATCCATTCTTAGCAACAAATGTCTTGCCTTCGGATCGATGATACAAGGTGTACCCAATATTTTCTTTTTGGGTATCCTATGAAGACGCACTTCTCCGATTTGGGCTCGAGCTTATCAGGCTGAAATTTTTTCACATAAGCATCACAACCCCAAACTTTAAGAAACGACAACTTTGGTTTCTTGCCAAACCACAGTTCATATGGTGTCGTCTCAACAGATTTAGATGGTGCCCTATTTTAACGTGAATGTAGCTGTCTCTAATGCATAACCCCAAAACGATAGTGGTAAATCGGTAAGAGACATCATAGATTGCACCATATCTAATAAAGTATGGTTACGATGTTCGGACATACCATTACGCTGTGGTGTTCCAGGTGGCGTGAGTTGCGAAACTATTCCGCATTGTTTAAAATGAAGACCAAACTCGTAACTCAAATATTCTCCTCCACGATCAGATCGTAGAAACTTTATTTTCTTGTTACGATGATTTTCCACTTCACTATGAAATTATATGAACTTTTTCAAATGTTTCAGACTTATGTTTCATCAAGTAGCTATACCCATATCTGCTCAAATCATCTGTGAAGGTCAGAAAATAATGATACCCGCCGCGAGCCTCAACACTCATCGGATCGCATACATCAGTATGTATTATTTCCAATAAGTCAGTTGCTCGCTCCATTGTTCCGGAGAACGGAGTCTTAGTCATCTTGCCCATAAGGCATGGTTCGCAAGCATCAAGTGATTCCAAAATCCCATCAGCATGGAGTTTCTTCATGCGCTTTACACCAATATGACCTAAACAGCAGTGCCACAAATAAGTTGCACTATCATTATTAACTTTGCATCTTTTGGCTTCAATATTATGAATATGTGTATCACTACAATCGAGATCCAACAAACCATTTTCATTGGGTGTATGACCATAGAAGGTTTTATTCATGTAAACATAACAACAATTATTCTCTAACTTAAATGAATAACCGTATTGCGATAAACATGATCAAATCATATCCATGCTCAACGCAAACACCAAATAACACTTATTTAGGTTCAACACTAATCCCGAAAGTATAGAGAGTGTGCGATGATGATCATATCAATCTTGGAATTACTTACAACACACATCGTCACCTCGCCCTTAACTAGTTTATGTTCATTCTGCAACTCCCGTTTCGAGTTACTACTCTTAGCAACTGAACCAGTATCAAATGCTGAGGGGTTGCTACAAACACTAGTAAAGTACACATCAATAACATGTATATCCAATATACCTTTGTTCATTTTGCCATCCTTCTTATCCGCCAAGTATCTAGGGCAGTTCCACTTCCAGTGACCATTTCCTTTGCAGTAGAAGCACTCAGTTTCAGGCTTGGGTCTCGCTTTGGGCTTCTTCATGGGAGCAGCAATTTGCTTGCCGTTCTTTTTGAAGTACCCCTTCTTCCCTTTGTCCTTTTCTTGAAACTAGTGGTCTTGTCAACCATCAACACTTGATGCTTTTCTTGATTTCTACCTTCATCGATTTCAGCATCACGAAGAGCTTGGGAATCGTTTCCGTTATCCCTTGCATATTATAGTTCATCACAAAGTTCTAGTAACTTGGTGATAGTGACTAGAGAACTCTGTCAATCACTATCTTATCTGGAAGATTAACTCCCACTTGATTCAAGTGACTGTAGTACTCAGACATTCTGAGCACATGCTCACTAGCTGAGCAATTCTCCTCCATCTTGCAGGCAAAGTGCTTGTCAAAGGTCTCATACCTTTCGACATGGGCATGAGTCTGAAATACTAATTTCGACTCTTGGAACATCTCATATGCTCCGTGGCGTTCAAAACGTCTTTGAAGCCCCGATTCTAAGCCGTAAAGCAGGTGCACTAAACTATCAAGTAGTCATCATATCGAGCTTGCCAAACTGCATCTGCTCCTGCAATCGGTCTGTCACCTAGCGGTGCATCAAGGACATAATTCTTCTGTGCAGCAATGAGGATAATCCTCAGATCACGGATCCAATCCGCATTATTGCTACTAACATCTTTCAACTTAGTTTTCTCTAGGAACATATCAAAAATAAAACAGGGGAGCTAAACGCGAGCTATTGATCTATAACATAGATATGCTAATACTATCAGGACTAAGTTCATGATAAATTAAAGTTCAATTAATCAAATTACTTAAGAACTCCCACTTAGATAGACATCCCTCTAATCATCTAAGTGATCACGTGATCCAAATCAACTAAACCATGTCCGATCATCACGTGAGATGGAGTAGTTTTCAATGGTGAACATCATTATGTTGATCATATCTACTATATGATTCATGCTCGACGTATGTGAACGTAGAGCTTATCACACTCGATCATCACGTGGTGTCTCAGCACGAAGAACTGTCGCAACAGTGCATACTCAGGGAGAACACTTATACCTTGAAATTTAGTGAGAGATCATCTTATAATGCTACCGTCGATCTAAGCAAAATAAGATGCATAAAAGATAAACATCACATGCAATCAATATAAGTGATATGATATGGCCATCATCATCTTGTGCTTGTGATATCAATCTCCGAAACATCGTCATGATCACCATCGTCACCGGCGCGACACCTTGATCTCCATCGTAGCATTGTTGTCGTCTCGCCAACTATTGCTTCTACGACTATCGCTACCGCTTAGTGATAAAGTAAAGCAATTATAGGGCGATTGCATTGCATACAATAAAGCGACAACCATATGGCTCCTGCCAGTTGCCGATAACTTGGTTACAAAACATGATCATCTCATACAATAAAATATAGCATCATGTCTTGACCATATCACATCACAACATGCCCTGCAAAAACAAGTTAGACGTCCTCTACTTTGTTGTTGCAAGTTTTACGTGGCTGCTACGGGCTGAGCAAGAACCGTTCTTACCTATGCATCAAAACCACAACGATATTTCATCAAGTATGTGCAGTTTTAACCTTCACAAGGACCGGGCATAGCCACACTCGATTCAACTAAAGTTGGAGAAACTGACACCCGCCAGCCACCTGTGTGCAAAACACGTCGGTAGAACCAGTCTCGCGTAAGCGTACGCGTAATGTCGGTCCGGGCTGCTTCATCCAACAATACCGCCGAATCAAAGTATGACATGCTGGTAAGCAGTATGACTAGTATCGCCCACAACTCACTTGTGTTCTACTCGTGCATATAACATCTACGCATAAACCTGGCTCGGATGCCACTGTTGGGGAACGTAGTAATTTCAAAAAAAATCCTACGCACACACAAGATCATGGTGATGCATAGCAACGAGAGGGGAGAGTGTCATCCACATACCCTCGTAGACCGTAAGCGGAAGCGTTATGACAACGCGGTTGATGTAGTCGTACGTCTTCATGATCCGATCGATCCAAGTACCGAACGCATGGCACCTCCGAGTTCAGCACACGTTCAGCTCGGTGACGTCCCACGAACTCACGATCCAGCAGAGCTTCGCGGGAGAGTTCCATCAGCACGACGGTGTGATGACGGTGATGATGATGCTACCGACGCAGGGCTTCGCCTAAGCACCGCTACGATATGACCGAGGTGGATTATGGTGGAGGGGGGCACCGCACACGGCTTGGAACAATCAACTTGGGGGGGGGGGGGGGGGGGGGGGGGGGGGGGGGGGGGGGGGGGGGGGGGGGGGGGGGGGGGGGGGGGGGGGGGGGGGGGGGGGGGGGGGGGGGGGGGGGGGGGGGGGGGGGGGGGGGGGGGGGGGGGGGGGGGGGGGGGGGGGGGGGGGGGGGGGGGGGGGGGGGGGGGGGGGGGGGGGGGGGGGGGGGGGGGGGGGGGGGGGGGGGGGGGGGGGGGGGGGGGGGGGGGGGGGGGGGGGGGGGGGGGGGGGGGGGGGGGGGGGGGGGGGGGGGGGGGGGGGGGGGGGGGGGGGGGGGGGGGGGGGGGGGGGGGGGGGGGGGGGGGGGGGGGGGGGGGGGGGGGGGGGGGGGGGGGGGGGGGGGGGGGGGGGGGGGGGGGGGGGGGGGGGGGGGGGGGGGGGGGGGGGGGGGGGGGGGGGGGGGGGGGGGGGGGGGGGGGGGGGGGGGGGGGGGGGGGGGGGGGGGGGGGGGGGGGGGGGGGGGGGGGGGGGGGGGGGGGGGGGGGGGGGGGGGGGGGGGGGGGGGGGGGGGGGGGGGGGGGGGGGGGGGGGGGGGGGGGGGGGGGGGGGGGGGGGGGGGGGGGGGGGGGGGGGGGGGGGGGGGGGGGGGGGGGGGGGGGGGGGGGGGGGGGGGGGGGGGGGGGGGGGGGGGGGGGGGGGGGGGGGGGGGGGGGGGGGGGGGGGGGGGGGGGGGGGGGGGGGGGGGGGGGGGGGGGGGGGGGGGGGGGGGGGGGGGGGGGGGGTGGCTAGGAAACTTAACCATCTTTGATTCAACGAGCTAGTCAAGTAGAGGCATACTAGTGACACTCTGTTTGTCTATGTATTCACACATGTACTAAGTTTCCGGGTAATACAATTCTAGCATGAATAATAAACATTTATCATGATATAAGGAAATATAAATAACAACTTTATTATTGCCTCTAGGGCATATTTCCTTCAGATGGATCTCCAGGCAGCCCTTCGGGAGGCCTCGAGACAGTCCCTAGGATAGTCCCACCGGACAGTTCCTCGGACAGCCCTTCGGGAGGACCCCAGAAACACGGACGGTCACTCAGACAGCCCTTCGGGAGGCACACTCGAACAGCCCCTCAGGCAAAAAGGACGAACCTACGATCTCTCTACGGGGTTGCACACATACGGTGTCATCTATCCGGCAGGGCTTCGCCGTCCAGAACTAGTTCTCACCGAAACCCACACAGCCTTTCGGCTCTACGAAACTATTTCGTGGGAGGGAGAGAAGAAAGGTAGATCATGCATGCCATGTGTATGAGAGTAAGGAGTGAGGATGAAGAGCTCCTCTCCACCTCCTTACATAGGCCAAGGCAAGGGGTGGGGTGGGACCAGGAATTACCAAAATGCCCATAAGGTGAGCACACAACAAGGGCATAAAGGGAAAGCATGTGGTGCCCCAAGGGGGAAACCACCATGGCCGGCCCAACATCATGCCCCCCCCATGGTGGGGGGGCCCAACAACGCACCAATATGTCTCCATGAAACATGGATGCTCCCTAGACAAAAAGCCACCAAACAAGCAACCCTCGATTCGTGGGATCTTGTCCCCGCGCTGGGACAAGATGTTTTCCGCGATAGTTTCTTCTGAAAAAATTCCGAAAGGTCCCAAAACATTTCTGGTACCCTCTAAAATTATTCTGGGCATGTTCTGAAACATTTCCGGTATGGTGGTTTTCATCAGCGAAAAGCAACAACAGCGGTTCCGGCAGCTCCGGAACATTTCCGGGTTTTTTCTCCGGAAAATTCCCAGAAGTTCCCAGACCAATTCTGGCACCCTCTGAGAATTTCCAGGCGTGTGCTGAAACCATTTTGACCTAATAGTACATTCCGAAACAACTTTTCGGTTTTACCGAAACTCTTTCGGTGTTCTCTCTCCGGAACTCTTCCGTTGTCTCCAAAACTTTTCCGGTGACTTTCTCTCAGACTTTCTGTCTAGTATTTAGCAGATAGATGACCCTTAAGCGTGTGACCCTATAGGTTCGGTGAAGTATAGACATGACCCGGAACTCCTTCCGATCAATGATCAACATCGGAGCCATGGACACCCATATTGACCCCTATACCCACACGAATAAATATTCGAGTGAGCCTCCAGTTGTTGTGTGCTATTCCTTTTACTTCGCGATATATTACAAATACCCGAGGTGAGATTTATCGGCATCCCCGCGAATCAACACTTGTCCACTATGCCAGTTATCTCGTTACCGGTATTGTTCTCTTTTCTCATTTCCGCGTTCCGGCATCCCCGTGATCAAATCACATTGTGTCTGGCCAGACGATGATGGATACCGTAACACCAAGAGGGCCCAGAGATATCTCTCCATCATCGGAGGAGTAAATCCCAAACTTGAGCTATCAAGTCCCTTGTCATACTTTCTCATGAACCCGTAAGCCGCCGTAATTGCCACCCAGTTACGGATGACGTTTAACAAACCCCAAAGTTCATGAAGCAAGCATGAAGAAACTCGATACTCTCATGGTCTAAGGAATCATGCAAATGTTAACCATCTCTGTGTTATTAACCATTAACTTATGACGAATGTATCTCATAGCATAACATCAATTTGGGTTGATTCAACACAAGTGTTCTATCAACCATAGTGCCATCAAAGTTGCTGGCATAGACATGCCCATGATCAGGAAAACGTGGTCATCATGCAACACTTGAGCTAGTCTTAGAGGCATGACTAGGAATACTTTTTACCGTTTATTATTCCTCACGTGCACATGGGTTTTCCTCAAAGCCTTTATGGATATACGGGCTCGGGAACCACAGCAGTTATAGCATGGAACATAAACATAATTATGAACATGGAGATAAACAATAACATTTATTATTTGCCTCGATGGCATATCTCCTACATCAGGGAACACGTAATTTCACATATTTTAATTTCACTATAGTAACATATTTCACTATCATGTTTCACTTCCAATTCCATTTTATCATCATGTCTCTTTTTTATGTATAAAAAATATTTCACTGAAATGTCATACTTCCGTTGAAACCTCAAATATTTCACTAAATTGATATCATTTCTTAATATTTCACTGATCGCAAATATCACACATTTCGCTCGCTTCAGACTCCATTTCATTTTCAAGTCGTTTACACTATATGTATCTCATCTGACGTATTTCACTTGTCTCACTCATTATATTGTGTATTTTAAATTCACATAGTTCACCCATATCGATTACGTGTAATTAAAATATGTCATGTACCACGTATAGGACATTCATTGCATATATTTAATTAATTTTTTGTACGTGTTACTAATCAAATAGATCAAACAACTGCCACGCTCCTGTACCTATTTCCACTTTCACTTTTCCGAACTATTTAAGTTGTCACATTTGTTTCCCATATCTAACTTGTCCAGTTTCGATTTCAATTTTCACATTATTGAAATTTGCCACTGATCACATATGTCTCACTAATTCAAGTAGTCCCATGATTTCATTTTCTCTAATTCCAAGTTGTAGTTATTTCAAGTACACATGTTTCAAGAGCACAGATAACAAGATCACTATAGAATATTTCAAATATTAAAGTTATAAGTAATTTGCATGGTGTGCGATCGCGGGATATGTCACATAACTGAAATTGAAATGCGAAATTTTAGGATCTTGATTACTCATAGAATGATATCTTGCAAAATATGTTGCATTTACAATACGTTACAGTAGAAGCCTCTATTCAAAATGTTGATATAAAGAAGCTAGGACTGAAATTGTTATACCACGTGACACACAAAATGTACTATTTCGCATTCATAGTAGTACAAGGCATATTCTCTCGAAATCAGTCAACTATTCTTCTCCTTTTCATTGATCGACCTCCAGTGCCAATTCTACGGAGCATCAGGTTGTTAACTGGTTCTTCATGCATACGATGGATTCTTTCAACCTCAACATCTGAAGCAGCATCCCCTTCTTGTAACTCTGCGCCGACAATTATATGCTCATCGACATTGCTTTCTACCACCACCAACAAGAGGCAAATGAGATGGCAAGAAAGAACTGATGCACATGCTAGATACGGTAAAATATACTATACCCATGAGGCGATCTGCTTTACGTCCTTCGGATTTGGATCATCCTTTGCACTAAAACTACTTGAAGTCAAGGTGCCCTTTCTGCCGTCCATGTTTAGCTTGGTCATCCTCAGATATGAAGAAAGTGGAATAGAAGTGGAGGCCCTGCCTCTTATATTGGTAGTGCTACTTGTGGCAGAAGAGAGGGAGTTTTCCCACCAAAATGTACCTTGAATATTTGAAAAACGGTGGTGCAAAATATCAGTACATGTGTTTTTCTATTTCACTCCAAATTTTTTTTTCATACATGACCCCAGCAATAGTATTGTTTCAAGAGGGCGGTCAGATTCCATACCAGTATTGGTTTTCAGTAACACAATTTTTTTTTATGGTTTCTCAATTACACATCGGCTCTTGTTAGGTGGCCAATGTGTAAAATTTACTCCTGTTACCTGCTGTCATGGGCTTTTATATTAAAATAATCTCATGTGTTGTCAAATCATGGCCAAGTCAGTTTCGTTCACCGAGATAAGTACTACATGCAAAGCATGCTGCTACTGTGTGCCATCATTTTTTGTTTGGCCACGCTATGCCCCAATCCCCTCGTCGGATTGAGATCCAGTAACATGTCACCAATGAACAGTACGGTGCCTTGCCCCCCTCTCCCGTCCGTCATGTCGGAATCCAACGGTTAGATTGATATGAACAGTACCCAGTCTACAGTCCTCCACTCGTCATCTCTGCGTGCTGTGTCACAATAATCCCCTTCATTTTCTCCATTGAAGATCTCCTTCAAGTTCTTCAACTAACTGGCGAGAAACTTGGAGTTCTTCGAGTTCTACCTTTGGCTGCACCTCTGCTTCCTAGAGATAAGTCATGGCCTATCTCGCCGATTCAAGAGGTTAGTTATCCATGGACACCTCCCGTCCGAACATAGAATAAATCTTCATTGATATTTTTATTCCCATTGTAAGATTCTTATACTATATGACCTTTTTTATGGGTTTCATGGTTTTTTCTAGGATTTAATAAACTAGATTGGTCACGTCCCTTCCCGCACAACTAGGATACTGAGGACCAGTTAAACCAAATTAGCAAAATATTTTTCGTGAAATAAGATTTGTTGATATTTGATGGTGTTACGGCTCAGGGGTGCCTCACCATGATGGTTGCCGGCCCAAGTAGGCCGGCCCGAGGATCCCTAGGTCGGTTTTCTCCCTGGGCCATCATGCCGGTTCATGGGCCCTCAAGAAAGGAAGACTCTGGAAGCCTTGCCGTTCAAGACAAGGAAGCCTGCTCAATGGAGGACTCCCCTCCACCGACGTAGCCGACAAGGTTGTGTAACGCTAGGGGCCCCGATATCTTATATAAGCCGGGGCCGAGCTAGTCGATAGACAACATATAATTCCTCGAGTATACCTTGTACTTTGTACACCCCAGTCCCAATATACAACCTGAGCAGGAGCAGGGTTTTATCTTGTAAGGAGGGCCTGAACCAGGGTAAATCTGGTCTCCTGTTTCCCCTCCAATCTACTCACCTCACTGGGACACCCTATCGAGGGATCTGCCGGAATCTACTCCGACAGTGGTGGCCCATGCAGGTCCCGCATGGTGAACTCAGAGATCAGATGTGATCACCAGTTGACGCCGGCGCGATCTATGCGCCAGGTCAGATCTTCGTCTTCGGCTCATTGGGTTTCGTTGCCGACTCGATCGGCCACATCGGCCCAGTCGAGACCTACGCCCCAGGCCGAATCATCAGATTCGGCAATCTGGAGTACGTCGTGGATTCACACGGCGAGCTTGTTCTCCAAGGCCTGGCGTCTTGTCGGGCCTAGGAGCAGTAGGCCAAATTTTGTGACCCACCCACCACCCACTTGATCGCCAACATTGAAGACCTCACCGGTATCCTTGGGGGCAGGACCGAGGAGCTGGAGGACCAGGACGAGGAGATGGGCGAGTCAGCTGACAGCCAACCGCCAGCTGCGGTGCCTCTCCGCCCGTGGCAGGCAACCTCAGTCCAGGAGTGCTATATGGTGGACACCTCGGATCCAAGCTTTGAGGATCTAGACTTTGAGGATCCGGACTTCGAGGAAAGCGGTGAGGTAGTATTCAGTGATCAGGAGATCGAAGCACTTGACAATGCTGTTTTGGTCGACCAGGAGCAAGATGCAGCCTAGCTAAAAATCATGTCGGCCCTCAACAAAGTTTCTAAGGAGAAGCGATGCTTGGAGTAGAGAGCAGCCAAGCTGGAGTAGGTTGAGGAGCTGCTCCGGACCCGCCATCCGATTGGAAAGACAATACCGTCTGCAAACAAGGCCGCCCTAGCCATGAAAAGCAAACGAATGAAAAAAACGATGGAGAACGCCGCACAACCAGGCACAGAGTCCTACCACACTCCAGCCAAGAATATGCAGGTAGCTGCTGGAGCACTGGTCCAGATAAACTTCCCAGATGGACATCCAGACAAGAAGCGGTGGGAAAAAGGGATGGAATATCTGAAGACCATGGTGATCCAGCAAAACACTTACGCTCTGTCCAAGAGTCATGCCGCGACATCCGGTGATGTTGGCACCACGACCTCTTGCCGCACCCGCATGTCACGCAGCCGGACTGGGGAGCTGTATGGGAACGCAGCAGAAAACAAAAAAAAATCTGAACTACGAGCACGCCCAGGATCACTATGAAGATGCATACAAGGTTTGATCTGATCATTACCAACTCGTAGCGCAGTGGAAGGAGAGTCGGTGAAGATCGTTGGTGCAGATCCCCGCAGCTAGGATTTTACAACCTCCAAACCGTGAGGATTATCTCCCTCGGACAGCTCCTCAGACGGTCACTCGGACAGCCCTTCAGGAGGCTCTCGGATAGAACCTCGGACGGTCACTCGGACAGCCCTTCAGGAGGCACTCTCAAACTAAGATTGAAATTACAATCTCTCTACTAGGTTGCACACATACGGTGTCAACTATCCGACAGGGCTTCACCATCCAGGATTAAGCACTGCCAGAAACCAGGCAGCCTTTCGGCTCTACGAAACTATTTCGTGGAGGGAGAGAGAGAAGGGCAGATCATTGCATGCCATTGTATGAGAGCTCAAGAGAGAACTTGGATGCAAATGGAGAGCCCTCTCCACCTCTATTTATAGGGGAAGCAAGGGGTAGAGGCTTGGTGTAAAATACCAAAAAGCCCTCCGATATTTTCCCACTATTCATGAGATATTTTCCCTTAATAGCAGTCCACTATCCATAATATTGTTTCAACTATTCATCCCACTGTTCATGAGATATCTTTCCCTAATAGTGTTGCCACTATTCATAATAGTGTTTCCACTATTCATCCTGCTATTCGTAAGATCTTTTCATGAAATATTTTTTCGCGACCGTTTAATCCGAAAAAAAATTCGAAGGTCCAGAACATTTCCGACACCCCCTAAAATAATTGTGGATGTGTTCCGAAACATTTCTGGTAGGATGATTTTTATCCAAAACATTTTCGATTACTCCGAAACACTTCCGGTTTTCTCTCTGAAACTTTTTCTTCGTCTCCGGAACTTTTTTCCGTCGACTTTCTCTCTGGAACTATTCCAGTGTCTCCGAAACTTTTCCGGTGACTTTCTCTTTGGAACTATTCCAGTGTCTCTGAAACTTTTCCGGTGACTTTCTCTGTGGAACTATTCCAGTGTCTCCGAAACTTTTTTGGTGACTTTCTCTCTAACTCCTAACCTGGTATTCAACAGATAGGTGACCCTTAAGTGTGGGACCCTGTAGGTTCGGTGAAGTATAGACATGACCAAAACTCTTTTCGATCAATGATCAATAGCGGAACCATGGACATCCATATTGATCTCTGTACCCACACGAATGAATATTCGAGTGAACATTTAGTTACCGTATGATGTTCCTGTTGCTTCATGATATGTTACAAAACCCGAGGTGAGATTTATGGGATTCCCTGTGAATCAACAACTTGTTCACTATGCCAGTTACCTCGTTATCGGTTTTGTTCTCTTTTCTAGTTCCTGTGTTCCAGCATCCTTGTGATCAAATCACACTGTGTCTGGCCAGACGATGATGGATTCCGTAACACCGAGAGGGCCCCAAGAATATCTCTCCATCGTCGGAGGAGCAAATCCCAATCTTGAGCTACCTAGTTCCTTGTCCTACTTTTTCGTGAACCCGTAAGCCGCCGTAATAGCCACCCTGTTACAGATGACGTTTAACAAACCCCAAAGTTCACGAAGCAAGTACGAAGGAACTCGATACTCTCATGGTCTAAGGAATTATGCAAACGCTTAAATTTCTCTGTGTTATTAACCATTAACTTGTGACGAATGTATCTCATAGCATAACATCAATCGGGTCGATTCAACACAAGTGTTCTTCTAACATTGTGTCCTCAAAAGTTGCCAGCATAGACATGCCCATGATCAGGAAAACGTAATCATCAGGCAACACTTGAGCTAGTTTTGGAGGCATAACTAGGAATACATTTTACCGTTTATTATTCCACACGTGCATATGGGTTTCCCTATGAAACTTTATGGATATACGGGCTCAAGGACCATTGCAGTTATAGTGTCCCATTGACCAAAGCCTTCTTAGAACCATACTAAGTTCATGAATGAACTATATGATTCAACATCTTCTTTGCCGCTTCTAAAGCGGCAACATACTTTAGCCTTCGTTATAGAATTCGCCATAGTAACCTGTTTGAAACAATTCCAACTTACTGTGCCACCATATCGTGTTTTACACAACACCCTTAATTTAACTCAAAAATCGCTTGGAGCATTGATGAAGACTGTTTTGATGTAACTCGTTACAACGAACACTTCATAATCTCTGCTTGCGAGAAAACATGTCATCGGTGCTACTTTAGTACTCAACGACATTTTTCACTGTTGTCCTATGATCAGTAACTTGCTCACTTTGGTATCTTACTCGCAACTAATTTGGAGTACTGGACGTACCTGGTTGTTATACATACCATGGAATACATGATTAATCCAAACAAAAAGTGTGTGGAATTTCCATCATGTATTTTGCTCATCAGTGTTTTAGGACACCGAGTCTTGCTAAAACTCTTTCCATGTGACTTCAGCAAGAATCACTCCTTGGCGTTCTAATGCTAAACTGTTTTAGCAATATGTATTTTGGCTTAGCCCTATTAGGCAATTCTATCTCCATAGATAATTATGCCTAATATCGAGGCTACCTAGCCCAAGCACTTCATCAAAAACTATTTATCAATGAAGTCCTAATTCGTGTCAAGAAATTTATATTATTTCCAATCAACAATGTGTCAAGCACACAAGGTTTTAGAAATATTATTATGCTCCCACTTACTTTCTTGTAAACACAAGTATCTTCGCTATACTTAATGAAAAACAAACTCTTTGACTTTTTCATCAAAACAAAGATTCCAACTCCATGTTGCTTGCTTATGTCCATTACAGAATCTTTGAAGTTTCCACACTCACTAGCATCCTCTGGATCGATAGAATACTTTGGACTGTATCACATATATGTTCTTTGTTGTATTTCCATCTCATGGAAATCCTTTTTGGAGTCCATCTATCATATCTCATAATTGAAATACGTATTTAATTGCTAGTTTAACCCGAACCGACTTTAAGCATCGCTACGGTGAGACAATCCCGTCGTAGTCAACTTCTTGAATTTTTTATTGCAACAAGTCGAGCTTTATGGATAAAACAGTTTTATCCGTATCCGTTTTTAGTTCCATTAATATTCGTTAGACTTTAAGTCTTCCGAAGGGTTTATCAAGATCTAATCTTGAATCATTTATATGGATACTATCTCGGATTATTTTGGCATTTAGCCAATTCCGGAGTCAGGGCCCATCAACGCTTCCATGTATATTGTAGGTGTACCATTGTCTAACAACCATACCTCGTTTGCGCACCTGAGAGGTTTTCACGAGTTTTGCCTACGTGGTTCAGCTGTAAGTTCGACTGAAGTCCATACATCTCATGTAGAGGCTTTCGTATCAGTCATAGTCGGAAACTCTGGAATTACTTCCAAGGTTTCTTTCTTTTGACCTGATGATGAAGATACTGTTATCTCGTCGAGTTGCAGTACCCTCCCACTCACTCTTTTGCAGGAAACATTTTCTTCAAAAATCATACCGCTCTATGTGGCAAACCTTTTGCCTTGGCATAGTGATGGAGGAATACCCAATAATTTGGGATAACCTACAAAGTAGTACTTGTCTGATTTGAAATAGGTTTGTAAACATTTTACACAAGCCCCATATTCCAAATGTTAAGAAAATACATAACATGGTTTGGCATACCAAACCATGGCATTATTTCAACAGATCTGATGGCGCTCTTTTCAGTGTAAAAGCCGCATTCTCTAAAACATTACTTTAAAAATGATAATAGCAAATTGATTTATATCACCTTTGATCTTACCATGTCATATATGGTTCGATTACATCTTCTCAGACATTCCACTCTCAGCGGTGTTCCGGGAGGTGTAAGTTATGAAAACATAACTCATCGGACATTTGCGAAACTTTTAACTCAAATATTCTTTCCGCGATCTAATTACAGAAACATATTTTTTCTTATTACAATAATTTCTACTTCATTCTAAAAAACCTTTTGAACTATTTCAAAGGATCCAGACTTATGTCTCATTAAGCAAATATTCACATATCTACTTGAGTCATTACTGAAGATAGACAAATCCACTGCTAGTAACAATACTTATTGGACTACACACATAAGAAATGTATGATTACCAGCAAGTTCGTTGCTTGTTCCTTATGGCCTGTGAACGGTATGTTATTCACTTCATATTTCAGACGAAAGTTGCAAGTGTCAGATGATTCATAATCAAAATGACTTCAAAATCTATAAGTATGGGATTTCTCCATGCAGGTTTCTCCAATGTGGCCAAAATGCAGTGCCACACATATGTGGAATTCTTTTAGTCTTGCGACATTTAGGGTCATTGTTATGGATGTATTCTATTTTCAGTGATATTCATAACATACATCCCATTCATGATGGAAGAATGGCCCTTATGTTATTCATGACACTGAACAATAATTGTTCTCTTATGAACAACCTTCTTGCAACAAAACATTATGCAATGGGCTAGAGTGTATGAAAGTCTAAAATGAATTATGAAAATAAATTCAGAAGTAATATGCTGATGGAAAGTATAGTAACTTTCACTATGTTCCCAGCGTGTATCCAAAAATTTATTACTGGCTAGTCTGTTATGCCGTAGTAGTTCTTGCGTTGAGTTGCAACAGAATGCAATCGAACGGGCGTCCTTGTAGGGGAACGCAACAGAAAACAAAAATTTCCGGTACAGCGAGCACGCCCAGGATCACAATGGAGATGCATACAAGGTTTTGATCTGATCGTTACCGACTCGTGGTGCAGCGGAAGTAGAGTCGATGTTGATCGTTGGTGCAGATCCCCGTAGCTAACATTTACAACCTCCCAACCGCGAGGATGTACTCCCTCGTCTGCTCCTCGGACATTCCCTCGGACAGCCCTCCGGGAGGCGGTCGGACTGTCCCCCGGATGATATCACGGACAGCCCTTTGGGAGGACCCTCGAAACTCGGACAGTAACTCAAATAGCCCTTCGGGAGGACCCTCGAACAGCCCCTCGGGCAAAAAGGACGAACCTACGACCTCTCTACGGGGTTGCATACATACGGTGTCATCTCTCCGGCAGGGCTTCGCCATCCAGAACTAGTTCCCACCGGAACCCAGACAGCCTTTCGGCTCTATACGAAACTATTTCGCTGGGAGGGAGAAAGAAAGCCAGATCATGCATGGCATGTGTATGTGAGAAAGTGTGAGTGTGGAGAGTGCATCTCCACCTCCTTTTATAGGAAAACCCAAGGGGTAGGGTGGCACTTGAAATACCAAAAATGCCCATGAATGGAGTCCTTCACAAGGGCATAAAGGGGAAGCCAAGTGGGTAAGTGGGGCCCCATGGAGGAGCCTCACCATGGCCGGCCACCCCTAGTGGGTCCCCCCTAAAAGGGGTTCCTATCCATCCATGTCATCCCCTAGATCTTTTGAGCAAAGCCCAAAATAATGGCTTTCCAAAAAGTAACCATAAAGTGATTTTTACTATTCATGAAACCATTTTTCCGCGACCGTTAAATCCGAAAATATTTCTGTGGGTCTTAGAATAATTCCAGTACCCACTAAAACAATTCTGGACACATTCCAAAACATTTTCAGATCAATGATTTTCATCAGCGAAAAGCAACCAAAGCGGTTCCGGCAGCTCTGGAACATTTACGGTTTATTTCCTCGAAAAATTCTCACAAGCTCCCAAAACAATTCTGGCACCTTCCAAGAATTTCTAGGCATGTGCCGAAACCAATTTGACATAATGGTATACTCCGAAACAACTTTTTGGTTTTACCAAAACTATTCCGGTGTTCTCTCTCCGGAACTCTTCCGTTGTCTCCGAAACTTTTCCAGTGACTTTCTCTCAGACTCCCTGTTTAGTATTTAGCAGATAGATGACCCCTAAGCATGTGACCCTATAGGTTCGGTGAAGTATAGACATGACCAGAACACTTTCCGATCAATGATCAACATCAGAGCCATGGACACCCATATTGACCCCTATACCCACACGAATAAATATTCGAGTGAACCTCCAGTTGCCGTGTGCTATTCCTGTTGCTTCACGATATGTTACAAACACCCGAGGTGAGATTTATCGGCATCCCCGTGGATCAACACTTGTCCACAATGCCAGTTACCTCATTACCGATTTTGTTCTCTTTTCTCATTCCCGTGTTGCGACATCCCCGTGATCGAATCACACTGTGTCTGGCCAGACGATGATGGATACTGTAACACCGAGAGGGCCCAAAGAATATCTATCCATCGTTGGAGTAGCAAATCCCAATCTTGAGCTATCAAGTCCCTTGTCATACTTTCTCATGAACCCGTAAGCCGCCGTAATAGCCACCCATTTACGGATGACGTTTAACAAACCCCAAAGTTCATGAAGCAAGCATGAAGAAACTCGATACTCTCATGGTCTAAGGAATTATGCAAACGTTAACCTTCTCCATGTTATTAACCATTAACTTGTGACGAATGTATTTATAGCATAACATCAATTCAGGTCAATTCAACACAAATGTTCTTCTAACATTGTGCCCTCAAAGTTGCCGGCATAGACATGCCCATGATCAGGAAAACGTGATCATCATGCAACACTTGAGCCAGTCTTAGAGGCATGACTAGGAATACTTTTTATCGTTTATTATTCCACACGTGCACATGGGTGTTCCTCAGAGCCTTTATGGATATACGTGCTCGGGAACCACATCAGTTATAGCATGGAACATAAACTTAATTAGGAACATGGGGATAAATAATAAGATTTATTATTGCCTCTAGGGCATATCTCCTACAGACTCCCACTTGCACTAGAGTCAATAATCTAGTTAATGCTAATGCACTTTACACCTATGGCATACTGGTATAAAATATGCTTCGCTTGTGGTATAGCCAGATGTCCAACGGATCTGACAACTTCAGCTCCGTGTGTATCTTTGCATATCCTCGCATTTTCATGCTTTCACAAGTTCATATTTTGTGTGGACTTGGCTTTGTATACATGTGAATCACTGGTCAAACCTTGATTCCTCAGACTGAGCTATGGAGCAACTATCTACAATAGTGTCCCATTGACCAAAGCCTTCTTGGAACCATACCAAGCCCATGAATGAACTATATGATTCAACATCTTTTTGTCGCTTCTAAAGCATCAACATACTTAGCCTTTGTTATAGAATTCGCCACAGTAAACTGTTTAGAACAATTCCAACTTACCGTGCCACCGTATTGTGTATTACACAAAACCCTTAACTTAAATAAAAAATAGCATGGAGCATCGATGAAGACTGTATCGATGTAATTACTTACAATGAGCACTTCATAATCTCTACTTGTGAGAAAACATGTCATCAGTGCTACTTTAGCACTCAACGACATTTTTCACTGTTGTCCCATGATTAGTACTTTTGATCACTTTGGTATCTATACTCGCAACAGCTTGGGAGTATCGGACATATCTGGTTGTTTTACATACCATGGAATACATGATTAATCCAAAAACAAGAGTGTGGAATCTCCATCATGTATTTTGCTCATCTGTGTTTTGGGACACCGAGTCTTGCAAAACTCTTTCCATGTGACTTCGGCAAGAATCACTCCTTGGCATTTTTAATGCTAAACTGTTTTAGCATCTTGTCAATATGTATTTTGGCTTAGCCCTATTAGGCAATTCTATCTCCATAGATAATTATGCCTAATATCAAGGCTACTTAGCCCAAGCACTTCATGGAAAGAACTATTTTTCAATGAAGTCCTAATTTGTGTCAAGAAATTTATATTATTTCCAATTAACAATGTGTCAAGCACACAAGGTTTTTAGAGATATTATCATGCTGCCACTTACTTTCTTGTAACCACAAGCATCTTCGTTATCCATTGATGAAATCAAACTCTTTTGACTATTTCATCAAAAAGGAAGATTCCAACTCCATTTTGCTCTCTTCTGTCCATCGCTGGAACTCTGAAGTTTGCACACTCACTAGCATCCTCTGGATCGACAAAATACTTTGGACTGTATCACATACAAGTCTTTGGTTGCATTTCCATCTCATGGAATTACTTTTGGTATCCATGTATCATATCTCATGATTGAAATATGTATTAATTGCTAGTTTAACCCGAACCGTCTTTAAGCATCGCTACGGAGAGACAATCTTGCCGTAGTTAATTCCTTGAATTTGTTATAAGCAACAAGTTGAGCTTTATGGATAAAACATTTTTATCCGTATCAGTTTATAGTTCCATTAATATTCGTTAGACTCTAAGCCTTCCGAAAGGGGTATCAAGATTTAATCTTGAATCATTTATATGGAAACTATCTTGGATTGTATTGGCATTTAGCCAATTCCAGAGTCAGGGCCCATCAACGCTTCCTTGTGTATCGTAGGTATACTGTTGTCTAACAACAATATCTTGCTTGCGCACCTGAGAGGTTTGCACAAGTTTTGCCTAGGTGATTCAGCTGCAAGTTCGACCGAAGTCCATACATCTCATGTAGAGGCTTCCGTATCAGTCGTAGTAGGAAACTCTGGAATTACTTCCAAGGTTTTTTCCCTTGACCTGATGACGAAGATACTATTATCTCGTCAAGTTGCACTGTCCTCCCACTCACCTTTTTGCGAGAACTACTTTCTTCAAAAATCACACCGCTCTTCGTGGCAAAACCTTTTGCCTCGGTATAGTGATGGAGGAATTCCCAATAAATTAGGATAACCTACAAAGTAGCACTTGTCTGATTTGGAATAGGTTTGTAAATATTTTACACACACCCCATATTCCAAATGTTAAGAAAAGACACAACATGGTTGGGTGCACCATACCATGGCGTCATTTCAACAGATCTGATGGTGCTCTTTTCAGTGTAAAACCCACAGTCTCTAAAGCATTACTTTAAAAGGGATAATGGCAAATTGATTTATGTCATCTTTGATCTTACCATGTCATAAATGGTTTGATTACATCTTCACGGACAATTCCACTCACAGTGGTGTTCCGGGAAACAAGTTGAGCTTTATGGATAAAAGGGGGGGGGGGGGGGGGGGGGGGGGGGGGGGGGGGGGGGGGGGGGGGGGGGGGGGGGGGGGGGGGGGGGGGGGGGGGGGGGGGGGGGGGGGGGGGGGGGGGGGGGGGGGGGGGGGGGGGGGGGGGGGGGGGGGGGGGGGGGGGGGGGGGGGGGGGGGGATCAGACATTCGCTAAACTTGTAACTCAAATATTCCTTTCCTCAATCTAATTATAGAAACATAATTTTCTTGTTACAATAATTTCTACTTCATTTTTGAAGACCTTTTGAATGATTTCAAAAGATCCAGACTTAAGTCTCATCAAGTAAATATCCATATATCTACTTGAGTAATTTCAGAAGATAGATAAATCCACTACTAGCAACAACATTTATTGGACTACACACATCATAATGTATGATCACCAATAAGTTCATTGCTCATTCCTCATGGACTGTGAACGATATTTCAGTCATTCACTTTTTGGATGAAAGTTTAAAAGTGTCAGATGATTCATAATCAAATGACTTCAAAATCCATAATTATGGAATTTCTCCATGCGGGTTTCTCCAGTGTGACCAAATGCAGTGCCACACATATGTGGTATTCTTTTAGTCTTGCGACATTTAGCGTCAGTATCATGGATGTATCATATTATTATCAATATTCATAACATACATCTCATTCACAATGAAAGTATGGCCCTTATGTTATTCATAACATCAAAGGGGGGGGGGGGGGGGGGGGGGGGGGGGGGGGGGGGGGGGGGGGGGGGGGGGGGGGGGGGGGGGGGGGGGGGGGGGGGGGGGGGGGGGGGGGGGGGGGGGGGGGGGGGGGGGGGGGGGGGGGGGGGGGGGGGGGGGGGGGGGGGGGGGGGGGGGGGGGGGGGGGGGGGGGGGGGGGGGGGGGGGGGGGGGGGGGGGGGGGGGGGGGGGGGGGGGGGGGGGGGGGGGGGGGGGGGGGGGGGGGGGGGGGGGGGGGGGGGGGGGGGGGGGGGGGGGGGGGGGGGGGGGGGGGGGGGGGGGGGGGGGGGGGGGGGGGGGGGGGGGGGGGGGGGGGGGGGGGGGGGGGGGGGGGGGGGGGGGGGGGGGGGGGGGGGGGGGGGGGGGGGGGGGGGGGGGGGGGGGGGGGGGGGGGGGGGGGGGGGGGGGGGGGGGGGGGGGGGGGGGGGGGGGGGGGGGGGGGGGGGGGGGGGGGGGGGGGGGGGGGGGGGGGGGGGGGGGGGGGGGGGGGGGGGGGGGGGGGGGGGGGGGGGGGGGGGGGGGGGGGGGGGGGGGGGGGGGGGGGGGGGGGGGGGGGGGGGGGGGGGGGGGGGGGGGGGGGGGGGGGGGGGGGGGGGGGGGGGGGGGGGGGGGGGGGGGGGGGGGGGGGGGGGGGGGGGGGGGGGGGGGGGGGGGGGGGGGGGGGGGGGGGGGGGGGGGGGGGGGGGGGGGGGGGGGGGGGGGGGGGGGGGGGGGGGGGGGGGGGGGGGGGGGGGGGGGGGGGGGGGGGGGGGGGGGGGGGGGGGGGGGGGGGGGGGGGGGGGGGGGGGGGGGGGGGGGGGGGGGGGGGGGGGGGGGGGGGGGGGGGGGGGGGGGGGGGGGGGGGGGGGGGGGGGGGGGGGGGGGGGGGGGGGGGGGGGGGGGGGGGGGGGGGGGGGGGGGGGGGGGGGGGGGGGGGGGGGGGGGGGGGGGGGGGGGGGGGGGGGGGGGGGGGGGGGGGGGGGGGGGGGGGGGGGGGGGGGGGGGGGGGGGGGGGGGGGGGGGGGGGGGGGGGGGGGGGGGGGGGGGGGGGGGGGGGGGGGGGGGGGGGGGGGGGGGGGGGGGGGGGGGGGGGGGGGGGGGGGGGGGGGGGGGGGGGGGGGGGGGGGGGGGGGGGGGGGGGGGGGGGGGGGGGGGGGGGGGGGGGGGGGGGGGGGGGGGGGGGGGGGGGGGGGGGGGGGGGGGGGGGGGGGGGGGGGGGGGGGGGGGGGGGGGGGGGGGGGGGGGGGGGGGGGGGGGGGGGGGGGGGGGGGGGGGGGGGGGGGGGGGGGGGGGGGGGGGGGGGGGGGGGGGGGGGGGGGGGGGGGGGGGGGGGGGGGGGGGGGGGGGGGGGGGGGGGGGGGGGGGGGGGGGGGGGGGGGGGGGGGGGGGGGGGGGGGGGGGGGGGGGGGGGGGGGGGGGGGGGGGGGGGGGGGGGGGGGGGGGGGGGGGGGGGGGGGGGGGGGGGGGGGGGGGGGGGGGGGGGGGGGGGGGGGGGGGGGGGGGGGGGGGGGGGGGGGGGGGGGGGGGGGGGGGGGGGGGGGGGGGGGGGGGGGGGGGGGGGGGGGGGGGGGGGGGGGGGGGGGGGGGGGGGGGGGGGGGGGGGGGGGGGGGGGGGGGGGGGGGGGGGGGGGGGGGGGGGGGGGGGGGGGGGGGGGGGGGGGGGGGGGGGGGGGGGGGGGGGGGGGGGGGGGGGGGGGGGGGGGGGGGGGGGGGGGGGGGGGGGGGGGGGGGGGGGGGGGGGGGGGGGGGGGGGGGGGGGGGGGGGGGGGGGGGGGGGGGGGGGGGGGGGGGGGGGGGGGGGGGGGGGGGGGGGGGGGGGGGGGGGGGGGGGGGGGGGGGGGGGGGGGGGGGGGGGGGGGGGGGGGGGGGGGGGGGGGGGGGGGGGGGGGGGGGGGGGGGGGGGGGGGGGGGGGGGGGGGGGGGGGGGGGGGGGGGGGGGGGGGGGGGGGGGGGGGGGGGGGGGGGGGGGGGGGGGGGGGGGGGGGGGGGGGGGGGGGGGGGGGGGGGGGGGGGGGGGGGGGGGGGGGGGGGGGGGGGGGGGGGGGGGGGGGGGGGGGGGGGGGGGGGGGGGGGGGGGGGGGGGGGGGGGGGGGGGGGGGGGGGGGGGGGGGGGGGGGGGGGGGGGGGGGGGGGGGGGGGGGGGGGGGGGGGGGGGGGGGGGGGGGGGGGGGGGGGGGGGGGGGGGGGGGGGGGGGGGGGGGGGGGGGGGGGGGGGGG
This sequence comes from Thinopyrum obtusiflorum, assembly GCA_036873465.1. Classification (NCBI taxonomy): domain Eukaryota; kingdom Viridiplantae; phylum Streptophyta; class Magnoliopsida; order Poales; family Poaceae; genus Thinopyrum; species Thinopyrum obtusiflorum. The sequence continues at coordinate 124,002 of JAAAWM010012246.1, forward strand.
GGGGGGGGGGGGGGGGGGGGGGGGGGGGGGGGGGGGGGGGGGGGGGGGGGGGGGGGGGGGGGGGGGGGGGGGGGGGGGGGGGGGGGGGGGGGGGGGGGGGGGGGGGGGGGGGGGGGGGGGGGGGGGGGGGGGGGGGGGGGGGGGGGGGGGGGGGGGGGGGGGGGGGGGGGGGGGGGGGGGGGGGGGGGGGGGGGGGGGGGGGGGGGGGGGGGGGGGGGGGGGGGGGGGGGGGGGGGGGGGGGGGGGGGGGGGGGGGGGGGGGGGGGGGGGGGGGGGGGGGGGGGGGGGGGGGGGGGGGGGGGGGGGGGGGGGGGGGGGGGGGGGGGGGGGGGGGGGGGGGGGGGGGGGGGGGGGGGGGGGGGGGGGGGGGGGGGGGGGGGGGGGGGGGGGGGGGGGGGGGGGGGGGGGGGGGGGGGGGGGGGGGGGGGGGGGGGGGGGGGGGGGGGGGGGGGGGGGGGGGGGGGGGGGGGGGGGGGGGGGGGGGGGGGGGGGGGGGGGGGGGGGGGGGGGGGGGGGGGGGGGGGGGGGGGGGGGGGGGGGGGGGGGGGGGGGGGGGGGGGGGGGGGGGGGGGGGGGGGGGGGGGGGGGGGGGGGGGGGGGGGGGGGGGGGGGGGGGGGGGGGGGGGGGGGGGGGGGGGGGGGGGGGGGGGGGGGGGGGGGGGGGGGGGGGGGGGGGGGGGGGGGGGGGGGGGGGGGGGGGGGGGGGGGGGGGGGGGGGGGGGGGGGGGGGGGGGGGGGGGGGGGGGGGGGGGGGGGGGGGGGGGGGGGGGGGGGGGGGGGGGGGGGGGGGGGGGGGGGGGGGGGGGGGGGGGGGGGGGGGGGGGGGGGGGGGGGGGGGGGGGGGGGGGGGGGGGGGGGGGGGGGGGGGGGGGGGGGGGGGGGGGGGGGGGGGGGGGGGGGGGGGGGGGGGGGGGGGGGGGGGGGGGGGGGGGGGGGGGGGGGGGGGGGGGGGGGGGGGGGGGGGGGGGGGGGGGGGGGGGGGGGGGGGGGGGGGGGGGGGGGGGGGGGGGGGGGGGGGGGGGGGGGGGGGGGGGGGGGGGGGGGGGGGGGGGGGGGGGGGGGGGGGGGGGGGGGGGGGGGGGGGGGGGGGGGGGGGGGGGGGGGGGGGGGGGGGGGGGGGGGGGGGGGGGGGGGGGGGGGGGGGGGGGGGGGGGGGGGGGGGGGGGGGGGGGGGGGGGGGGGGGGGGGGGGGGGGGGGGGGGGGGGGGGGGGGGGGGGGGGGGGGGGGGGGGGGGGGGGGGGGGGGGGGGGGGGGGGGGGGGGGGGGGGGGGGGGGGGGGGGGGGGGGGGGGGGGGGGGGGGGGGGGGGGGGGGGGGGGGGGGGGGGGGGGGGGGGGGGGGGGGGGGGGGGGGGGGGGGGGGGGGGGGGGGGGGGGGGGGGGGGGGGGGGGGGGGGGGGGGGGGGGGGGGGGGGGGGGGGGGGGGGGGGGGGGGGGGGGGGGGGGGGGGGGGGGGGGGGGGGGGGGGGGGGGGGGGGGGGGGGGGGGGGGGGGGGGGGGGGGGGGGGGGGGGGGGGGGGGGGGGGGGGGGGGGGGGGGGGGGGGGGGGGGGGGGGGGGGGGGGGGGGGGGGGGGGGGGGGGGGGGGGGGGGGGGGGGGGGGGGGGGGGGGGGGGGGGGGGGGGGGGGGGGGGGGGGGGGGGGGGGGGGGGGGGGGGGGGGGGGGGGGGGGGGGGGGGGGGGGGGGGGGGGGGGGGGGGGGGGGGGGGGGGGGGGGGGGGGGGGGGGGGGGGGGGGGGGGGGGGGGGGGGGGGGGGGGGGGGGGGGGGGGGGGGGGGGGGGGGGGGGGGGGGGGGGGGGGGGGGGGGGGGGGGGGGGGGGGGGGGGGGGGGGGGGGGGGGGGGGGGGGGGGGGGGGGGGGGGGGGGGGGGGGGGGGGGGGGGGGGGGGGGGGGGGGGGGGGGGGGGGGGGGGGGGGGGGGGGGGGGGGGGGGGGGGGGGGGGGGGGGGGGGGGGGGGGGGGGGGGGGGGGGGGGGGGGGGGGGGGGGGGGGGGGGGGGGGGGGGGGGGGGGGGGGGGGGGGGGGGGGGGGGGGGGGGGGGGGGGGGGGGGGGGGGGGGGGGGGGGGGGGGGGGGGGGGGGGGGGGGGGGGGGGGGGGGGGGGGGGGGGGGGGGGGGGGGGGGGGGGGGGGGGGGGGGGGGGGGGGGGGGGGGGGGGGGGGGGGGGGGGGGGGGGGGGGGGGGGGGGGGGGGGGGGGGGGGGGGGGGGGGGGGGGGGGGGGGGGGGGGGGGGGGGGGGGGGGGGGGGGGGGGGGGGGGGGGGGGCCTTGGCTTGCCTATATATAGGAGTGCATATGGCAGCCCCAAACCCATCCTTTTCTCTCACACAAGCCATGCATGATCTGGCATTCTCTCTCCCTCCCAGCGAAATAGTTTCGTAGAGCCGAAAGGCTGTCTGGGTTCCGGCAGGAACTAGTTCTGGACGGCGAAGCCCTGCCGGATAGCTGACACCGTATGTGTGCAACTCTGTAGAGAGGTTGTAGTTTCGATCTTAGTGCCCTGAGGGGCTGTTCGAGGGTGCCTCCCGAAGGGCTGTCCAAGTGACGGTCCGAGTTCTGTGAGTCCTCCCGAAGGGCTGTCCGAGTGACCGTCCGGTTTTCGAAGGTCCTCCCGAAGGGCTGTCCGCGACACCGTCCGGGGGACTGTTCGACCGCCTCCCGGAGGGCTGTCCAGATGGCGGATGAGAGTATACATCCTCGCGGTTGGGAGGTTGTAAATCCTAGCTGCGGGGATCTGCACCGCCGTTCGTCATCGACTCTACTTCCCGCTGCGCTACGAGTCGGTAACGAAAATGATCAAACCTTGTATGCAGTCTCCATAGTGGTCCTGGGCTGGTGCGTAGGTTGGAAATTTTTTGTTTTCTGCTGCGTTACCCTACATGATGCTCCCCAATGCTGGGCACCGGGCAAGCAGTCACATCCCAATGTAGGTCGGCCGAGCCGTCACTTCCGCACACGGCCACTGCGTCGCCATAGGCCGTGCTCATCCACTCCCTCGGGTGGCTATAAATAGCCAGCCCCGTGACCTCTTGAGCTCATACCACTCCCCTCTTCCTCCCTGGAACCCCCAAGCTCGAGCCTCGAGCTCCTCTGGCTGAAAGGTGCTCCACATCGCCACCATGGCCGCAACCCACCCCGGCCAAATTCGAGCCGCCCCCGCTCCCTCCACTCCACCTAGCCCCCTCCCTCAACCCAGCACCACCACCAGAGGCCCTCCCCGCCTTCATTTTCCCTGGGGCAGGCCATAGCCATGACCTCGAGCTCACCACCACTGCCATCCGCCACCACCACTGCCAGCCCGCCTCAGTGCACCCCCGCCTCCGCCTCGACCACCCACGGGCGCGGGAGAGAGCCGCGAGCTCATCTCCACCGCCGACCGAGCCCGTCACGCCCTGCCTCGCCGGCATCAGCCACGGCTGAGCCACCCCTCTACTGGCAGGGGGAAGACAAAAAGCCTGCCAGCGGGGCCCTCTTGCCAGCGGCTCAACCCCCTCCCTCTGTTTTTTTAGCGGGCGCAGCGATGCAGGTGGGCTAGCCCAACAACGGCCGTAGCAGCTTGGCTCAGCTAACCCGCAGGTTGCGGCCGCTTTCAGCCTGAGCCGGCCCAAGAGCATATTGGCTCTTTTCTTTTTCTCTGGAATTCGGCCAGGGACTCCTGTGTAAATATTTAGCTCATAGATTGGTCCCTGGTAGTCAAACCCTTCTAACTTTTTACCCGCAACTCCGATCCAGGTGAATCCAAAGCTCACCTTCATATTTTTCTGAGCCCATTCCGATGGTGTCATTTTCCTAATGTTTACATATTCTGAAAATGACCATATTGCCCCTTCCCTATGTTCAGCCGTTCGAGAGATATACTTTTCTGGCAAATCTTTCTATGAGATGATCGCACTCCTTCCCGGAGCACTCTTCGACCCCAGGCAAGCCGACCATCTGATATATGCCCTAAAGCATTTCTCTGTGTTATTCTTGTGTGTTTAATTAATTAATATATTTGTGCTAGAAATAATAAAACTCCTGATTGTTTGCACTACTGGTTACATTATTTGCTAGTATTCATCATAAGATCGCACTAGTGACTCGTAGGAGATAGGTTGGTATGTTTGCATCATGTATTATTGTTGTTATTGCCCTAATAAAGAATGTGACTTAATAATGACAACCTCCTCCATCGGCTGGATCGAGTCATAGTGCCACCGAACCGAGCTCATCAGTGCAGCCACATTTGCCTTTATGGGGAGGCCCTAACTTGGTCTATTGTCTTGCCTCTTATCGGAACCTCCAAGGAGGGAAGGTTATGCGTGCGTGCTACCCTAATCAGGTAGGCAACGATAACCTTGTGAGCCCAGGTTATTTGTGTGCGGGTCCCCATTTGGGACAGTTTTATTTAGCCACGACGGTGGCAGGTGTCAGGATTGACACAGGGGCCACCCAGGACTTGACCCGAAAGGGGTATGATTGTCGGTGGACCCAGAAGATTGCCGGGCAATAGACAGGTTCTGTTGGAGCAGCACCGGTCCACCCGAATGGGGACAGGTACTGAAGTACGAGGCCGGGAGCTCCATAGTGTGGGTAAAGTGCGCAACCTCTGCAGAGTGTAAATCTATTCGAATAGCCGCATCCTCGGTCATGGGACACAGTTCGTACTAGGTCACACTATTTGGTCTGTGTCGAGTCTAGAGGAATAAACCAGATAATGTTATTGCTAAGAATGAACCAGAAAATGGTAAGAGTTATCAGGCTTGCAGCACAGATGCATGGACATTGTTTGATGTCAGGAATATGAGATGCTGGCCATGCGATGGCCATAAAAGAGTTGGTCAGATGACCATAAGAACCTGGGTATGATCCGGAGGGATCGCGAGAACAAACCTGATCAGATACCTTTACTATTATGCCTTGCTTGCTATCTATACCTTAGTACATATCTTGCTAGATAACCCTGTTATGACATGGTAATTGCTATTGCTAAATGGATGTGCTATGCCTTGATAGAAAATATTGCTCTAATAACAAATGCATGCTTGAATGCCATGGATTTCTTTGCTTGGTGTATATATTAGTTTGGTTTGCTTGCGAGTACATTCAAAAGTACTCAGTGGCCTTCAATGTGGCCTGGTTCAACTAAGGATCCGTCGAGGAGCGGGAGCGTTCACGAGCTAGAGGAGTAACCTAGTCAGATCCCTGTGGATTGGAGCCCCTCGAAGTCCGTGCTGCCTTAGTTAGTGTTTTTCCGCTGCCCTGTCCTTGTAACCTTGATGTATTTATTCCAGCCACAATGGCTAATAAACATATTCTTATTACAGTTGTGCCTATGTTCATGATACTTGTTGTAAATGCGCACGCTAGAGTGATTTCCTGGCCTGGTGTGTGTGTTGACCGTCTGGCTACAGTGGTAATCAGGCGGGACACCACAGCCCCACAAGCCACCTGGGCGCGCCCACTCCGCTGGGCATGCCCTGGTGCCTCGTGGGCCCCCTGTGGCCCCTCTTCGCATGATTCCAACGCCAAAAATTCTTATAAATACCAAAAAACCCAGAAATAACGCTAGAACTTCTACTTCGCCGCCGCAAGCCTCTGTACCTCCACGATATCATCTAAAGCCCTTTTTTGGCGCCCTACCGGAGGGGGGAAATCATCACCGAAGGCCATCTTCATCATCCCGACAGTGTCCATGATGAGGAGGAAGTAGTTCACCCTTGAGGCTAGGGGTATGTACAAGTAGCTATGTGTTTGATCTCTCTCTCTCTCTCTCTCTCTCTCGTGTTCTTGATTTGGCACGATCTTGATGTACCGAAAGCTTTGTTAATATAGTTGGATCATATGGTGTTTCTCCCTCTCTATCTTGTTGTGATGAATTTAGTTTTAACCTTTGAGGTTTCACTATAATCGGATTGAATACTTTTATGGATTTGAGAACACTTGATGTATGTCTTGCATATGAATACCCGTGGTGACAATGGGGTATTATATTGATTCACTTGATGTATGTTTTGGCACTCAACTCGCGGATTCCTGAGGTGACATTGGGATAATCTATGCATAGGGGTTGATGCACATTTTCATCCTATTTTCTCCGGTAGAAATCTTGGGGCACTCTTTGAAGTTCTTTGTGTTGGATTGAATATTATGAATCTGAAGTTGTTTGATGCACATCGAATAATCAACTCATGGATACTTGTGGTGACATTGGAGTATCTAGGTGACATTAGAGTTGGTTGATGCGTATCATATGGTGTTATTTTAGTATGAACTCTAGGGTTGTTTGTGACACTTATAGGAATAGCTCAATAGATTGATCGGAAACGATAACTTTGAGGTGTTTTCATACCCTACAAACAATTTCATCTTATGTTCTCCGCTTGATAAGGACTTTGAAGTGATTCTTTGTCACACGTTGAGGGATTGTTATATGATTAAATTATGTTAGCACTATTGAGAGATTGCACTATTGAAAGTATGAACCCTAGGCCTTGTTTCTAGGCATTGCAATACCATTTGTGCTCCGTTTTATCACTTTATACCTTGCTATTTTTTTATTTTCAGATTACAAAAACCTATATCTACTATCCATACTACACCTGTATCACCATCTCTTCATAGAACTAGTGCACCTATACAATTTACCATTGTATTGGGTGTGTTGGGGACACAAGAGATTTCTTGTATTTTGTTGCAGGGTTGTTTGAGAGAAACCATCTTCATCCTATGCCTCCCACGGATTGATAAACCTTAGGTCATCCACTTGAGGGAAAATTGCAACTGTCCTACAAAACTCTACGCTTGGAGGACCAACACGAGTCTACAAGAATAAGTTGTGTAGTAGACATCAGAGCGCCCTCGCCCCGCGCCAGCCATTGCATCCAGCTGTAGTTCCGGGTGGTGGGCCCGGACGGCTTCGTGCCACTATGGTGCTTGCAAGGGGCGTCGAGCATCTGCTCAAAGGTAAGTTTGGGAAACCAGGCGCCCTTGCCGGTTCGCTGCCGTCGGCTGCCACCCTGCTCGGCAGGTGGCTATTCTTCGATGGCTACCACCTGCCGGCTGCCGTAGTGGGGGTCTGGCTGCTCGCCCTTGCATTTGTCGTTGTTCAGCTGCTGACCGCCGCCGCCAGCCAGACGGGGGCTGGCCTACGGAGCCGGCACTGCAATGCCCGACGCGTCCAGCTGCACTGTACCTTCATCGTGGATTCGGCCGTAGCATACTTGTCCACCGTGGCCATGAGTGCAGCCATGGTGGTCGGGTTGGAGCACATGAGCTTGTGCTTGAGCATGGTGCTGTCCCGGCAACCGTCGATGAAGTACTGGATGGCCTGCACCTCATGGACCCCCTCGCAACCATTGCGCAGCTTGGTCCCGCGCGTGAGGTAGTCACGCAGGGGCTTGTCGGGACCCTGGACGCACATAGAGAGCTAGCGGGGCTGACTGAGCCACTTGTATGTGCTGGTGAAGTTGCATACGAATGCCTCCTCGAAATCTAGCTAGGTATTGATGGTCTTCAGGCTGTTCAACCACGTTCGGGCGGAGCTTTGCAGCATGAGGGGGATGAAGCACACCACCACGCGCTTGTTGCCGCCTGCGATGCCGATGGCCGTGTCGTAATGTCAGCCAATCCTCTGGCTTGGCGGTTTCGTTGTACTTGGGGATGTCACGCGGGAGCGAGAAACTCTTGGGGAAGGGCTCACCGCGGATTCGCGGGCCAAAATAGGCCGGCTCGACCGAGCTCCCCTCCTCCACCTCGAGGGAGCGAGCCAGCTGGTCGATGCGGTGGCGAGCGTCGTCCTTGTAGGGGGATCACGGGGCATAAGCCGACTAGCCATCGGAGCATGGCCAGCCATGCCGACGGAGGCCTGCCGTTCCCGACGCGCGGGCAGAGTCAGCGGGGGGCACTGCCGGCGGGCATGGTCTATTGCCTCGAGCCGGCTGGTGACAGCCGACGCATCCTGCTGGCGCCAGCTTCCTCGGCTACCGCAGGAATGCCCTCCATGGCTGGGTGCATGCGGAGAGGAGGCTAGGAAGTTGTGCCAGGGGTGGTCATCGGGCTGCGGGTCATTGGCCTTCCGCGGGGGCTCCAAGCCCGAAGGGCCCTGCTCGAATTGGTCTTGCAGGCGGTTGGCGGCTACACCGAGTTCGCGAACCCGCCACTACTACTGTTGCCGGGCCTCGCCCTCCAGGTGGTCGAGCTCAGCTATAGTCGTCTCTACCGCCCTCAAGTTTTGGTCCGGAGTTGCATAAACCAGCCTATTGGTGCTGAAGAGCTCGCCAATGATGCCGCCACGGCGCCGCACGTCGCCCCGCCGGCTCAGCTCGATGCCAGCGGTGGTGAGGCCGTAGGCTGTGTTGTACTCGCGTTGTGCGGCCTCCAGCTGGCGCTGCACGGTGGCCAACTCCGTGGCCTCAGCGAATAGGAGCTTGAGGGACACCTCGAGCTCGGCTGCGGCCGCCACCGGGTTGGCGCTCGGCGCGATGGGAGCATGCAGGCTTTGCAGCGTCGCCAGCAAGGGGTAGGACTGCCCAGCATCGGCCGCCGCCGCAACAACTGCTTCGGTCGGGCACCAGTTGCAGCCAGTGGTGGTACTGGATCCGGTAGCAAGCACCTCCATGCAGACACAGAGGTCATCAACATCTCTAGGAATGCTGCCCTGGCGAGACAGAGGTGGGCCGAAGATGGTGAGCACCTTGCTAGGGTACTCATCAGGCACGAGCGCAATGGCGACAGGCAGCTCGCCGACGGAGCCACTGGCGAGGCAGGCGACGTCAAGCGCCACGCTGGAGCTGGCGCTGCCAGCCGCGCCTGGTGCGCTGATCAGACCATGCGTGATGCGCTTGCCGATGGGAGCGAAGGGTCTCATTCGGAACGAAACTCCGGCCGACGCCGCGGTGGCCCCACGGTGGGCGCCAACTGTCATGGTGTGCTCACGGCAGATGCCATGGGTAGGCTTATCGAACGTGGTTGGGGTCGGAGGACATCGGTGGGTTCCGGAGACGAGATCGAGGACAAGCGGAGCGGGACTCGTGATGTATCCAGGTTCGGGGCCCTCCGGGGAGGTAATACCCCTAGTCCTACCGGATCTACTAGATGGATCATAAAAGGGGTTACAGTGGTGCTCCTGGAGCTGTCTTGTGGGAGGAGGAAGGAGAGCTAGCCCTCTCCTTCTCATGGTTCGTGTGTCTGTGTGAGCGGGGGCAAAGAGATCCTCCCCCCTGCATGGACTCCCGGGGGGTCTTATAGCCTGGCTCCCCAGGGTTACAATGGTGAATTTACATGAGCACGGGGCCCGGTTGTCATCGCCTTACACCGGACGGTGGGCCCCGCTGGCGGCCCATCACTGGGGAACGCCGTTGCCTGCATCACGGAACGGTGGGTGCTGTGCAGCTACAGGGCCGCATCGGGTCACCGCCGCCGACCCCGGGCCGCGGTTCGGGGTGTACTGTAGCCATGGCGACAGGGGCACTATAGCCATATCCACCCCGTCGGGGGGGCGTCTTGTCGTCTGGCCGGATGGAGCGGGAGCCGGCCGGTTGTGACCTGGCCGGGTCAAGCCTCGTTGCCGCGCCCAGCCGGCCTGGAGCCGAACGGCCGGCTGGAGGGCGAGCCGGACCAAGGCGCGCTTGCCGCCCCGTTGTCTTGAAAGTTGCTAGGTGCTGATGTGCCTACCCGGGGGTCATCCCCCCCCCGACAAATATCAAGAAATTAAATAACATACATGTGCGCAAATTGAAATGAGTATGCATGCTTGATAGATCAATTTTGTTTCGAGTACGAATTACATGTATCATCATCTCTAGTTCAAATATTTGAATCCCTTTTATGTTGACATCTTTTATACACGCAACTAAATATTTGAATCTCCTTTCACTCCCATCTCTCTCTAGGTCTCTCTCGCGTGCTCCTTCATGTAGCTATCATCCTCTATTCTCCATCTCACCCGCACGCTCACTACATATTTCTCCGTTTTTCACAAACGCAGTCTCTCACCGTCTCTCTCAAGAGGTGTCACACTCTCTCTATCATTATAGATTACTCGGCTTTCATTATCTCTCACGTCTCTATCGTTCTCTAGTATCTCTCTAGCTACATAGCATTCTTTTTCACTGCCACACACATTCTCTCACTCGGCTTTCACTTTGTCTCTCTCTCTAGGGATCTCTCACGCACCCTATATCTTTCTATATATGACTCCTACCACTAAAATATCTCTGTCTCGCACACACACACCGTCTGTTGGGGTCTCCTTTCACTCTTCATCTCTGTTCCAAAACTGACATTATTCCTTTGTTTACTAATCAGACAAACTCTCTCTCACTCTCTCTCTCTCTCACACACACACACAACTCTCGCTTTACCTCCCCCTCCCGACTCTCATCGCTCTCTCACACACACAAAACTCTTGCTTTCGCACCCCGGACTCCTATCTCTCTGACAAACATTGATTGACCAGCCTCTACATAGGTTTATCCATCTATCGCATAGTCTCGCTTCCACTCTGTCGTATATGTCTCTCTTGCGCTCCTTGTATCTCAGGAGATATCTCGTCCCTTCTTGAAACACGCCCTCTCTATGTAGTCTCTCCCGTGCTCCCTATTTCTTTGTGTAAGAACTCTCTTTCTCCATAGCACACATACACACGCACTCGACACTCTTTCTCCCACCCTCTCTCTAGGTCTTAATTTCTCGCACATATTTTGTAGGCCCCTTCGTTTCACGCACCCAGTCTCTCTAGGCCTCCATTGCACAGAATGTAACTCGCTCCCTAACCATTCATGTGTACTCCATGTGACTTCTCCCATTCTCTCTCTGTCGCACACACACACACACGCTCCATCGATCACCGATCCTTCTTTCGTACCTCTCTCACACACGCATACTCCGATGTCTCTCTCTGTTCCTCGATCTTTTTTTCCTTTATTTCTCTCGATCGTGCACACACACACACACACTATCGCCACATTTTATGTCGATACCTCTCGCACACACACTCTTCTTGTCTTTGTCACACACGCACTCCCTCCTCTCTCTCTCTGTGTGTGTGTGTGTGTGTGTGTGTGTGTCGCGCGCGCGCACACACACACGGGCTTTTTGCAACAATATCCCACTTCTCTGCTCCAATTTACAGAAAATCCCTTAGCATCTTGAAACCAACCACATTCCTCACTTACCTCATCAAAACAGCCCAAGGAATATATTTTGAGTGAAACATAAGATATTTTTAGTGATATATGTATATCAAAACTAGACTGTTTTCTTTCAAATTTGTGAATATGTATTATTCTACTTTGGATCTGTTGCAACGCACGGGCACATTGCTAGTTATTATTATTTTCTGGACATCACACAAATGTTGGAGTACACATACAAAGAGAAGAGGCGCACGCACACAGTCGGTCTCTCGTTGTCTCGCACACATGAGTGTTACGTAATGCACCGTAAACAAATAAACCCATAGGTGCATGATTGCTGCATGCATGAGTATCGGGTACGTGGTGGAGCGCACTTTGGTTGGAAGAGTCAGCTCGCGTGATAATTTGATCCGCATGTGTTGATCCGCTTGTGTCTGGGACCACACGTGAACGACCTGGAGGCGGCTCGCCGGTCGGCACTGATCGAGTTGCCATGTTTAAAAAATTCATTTTTTAGCGGGGTAAGAGTTTCGATTTTCAATGGCGCGTTATACAATTTATTAAAACAATTGGTATGGAGCTGAAAATGAAAATTGCCACTATACACGTAGCCAGGGTTGCTCCCTTCACACACTCTCACCCTCTCCTGATCTAAACAAGATGGGCGGTAGCCATTATCTCTCTCATCACCAGCGGTGAAAGATCTGATCGGATCCTGTCCGTGGTGGAAGGGCGGCGATGCAGCGTTGAAGCGGTTGCCATCGGTGAGGGAGGAGACACACTGCTGGCGTGTCCCGATGTGCGGACATCCTCTCTTAGAGCATGGTGTTGCCATGTCACTTATAGCTAACCTAATAGCCCACTCATACAATAACTAGTATATGGCCCACCTTTTCCTCTCACAAAACCTAATAGCCGGCTGTAAGGTTGTAATAGCCCGCTTCTCTTCTCTCTCCTCTCATTTCTCCTCCAATTAGTAGGCATAATTTTGATGTGGCATCTCTTAATAGCCCGCCTACGTCGCTCTATTGTACTCCTTCGGTCCTTTTTTCTTTGCGTTTAACATCCAGCCCGCATACCAAGGAGACTATTTTGCCCCCGGATTGCAATGGAGGAAATGCTGGGTAGTCACGCGCATCATGAAAAGGATTGGCTCAGCTTGTAGCCCTCAATTCTCGCGCACAATTTACTCCTCTCTCCCATCTCTCTACATGCAGGATCTCTCTCTCCTCTTCATCTCTCTGCCTGCAGCTCTCTCTCTCCGGTTTTGCATGCATGCGACTCTCTCTCTGTGCAAACATGCCTTGGGAAGGGATGAGGAATATGGGAGAGAGAGATGGGAATTATTGTGGCTGCGCGTGCGGTAGAATATGGGAGAGAGAGATGGGACGCTCCAAGGCTGCTCGCAGAGGAGTGGCTAGTTGCTTGACGCCGGCACATGGGGGAGCACGGCGTCCAATGCACCGTGGCTGGCCGCGCCATCCGCCTAAAACGTTGGTGGAACCGTGGCTTGCCGGTGGAGGCGGCCAACACATCCGCGGCCGCCGCAGACACCGAGGAAAAGTAGACAATGGGAGCCGCCGCCGCTTGGGTCCCACGAAGGCCACCGCCACCGTGTCGCCAGCATAGACACCCGGTGTGTTGCCCAGTTTAGCGCAAAACACCATGGACCCCCGCCGTGGCCGGCATTAGATTATACCTACCTCCAGAGGCTATTCGCGTTTAGTTGAAAAATGTATGAAATGTAATTAATTTCGTACAGTCTAGTTTTGTTGTGCTCGCACTGATATGTTTCTTGCTCTCGGCAACCAGCTCTGCCTCGCCCTCTGTGGAGGTACTCTACATGGTGTTGGCGCGCCCAATATAGACATGCCCTGATATCCCAATTGTTTTATTGCTGTCAATCCAATGCCACTTGCCACTTGTAAAATGATGCAATGTCACAGAGGGAATAATATGCTGCTGTCAATCTAGTGCCATCGATAAATCCAATGGCAGTTGTAAAATGATGCAATGCCATCGATAACCCTTTTACATATTTTTGCAAACACGGATGTCAATCTCCATCTCAGGCATGTTTGTGTAAACAGAAGCAGATACCTCAATTTTGGCATGTTTGTGCAAACACAAGCAGATACCTCAATTTTAGTGGAACTCCACAAAATTATACGGAAGTCCTCCTCTGCCAGTGGAAGAAAATGCACCTTTTTCATCAATGCTCTCAGAAGGAGTTTGTGTTTTGGCCGTGAAGTAAATGTTGTTTAGGAGAAGCATTAATGTTGGTAGTAAGAACTAGAGATTTTTCTTTATTTCTAATTCTCCTTATATTTTTTTCTTTGAAGTGAATCATGGTTGTGGACATTATCTATGAATGTGAAGATATCTGTGAACATGAGTTTGATGTGAAAGTTGAACTTGGAATGTTGGGCTTGCATGTGAACTATACCATGTCCAATGGTTTGTCTGTTATTGTTTGCGAAGTAATGTAAGTTATTACATGACCCAGAAAAAATATATTGTGTGCCACATCTCGGCATCATAGACTTACATACATCTTCGTCGATGCATGGACATCACAACAGGCATGCTGACTGGATAAACATTTGAACCTAGCTTTTATGAATGAAAATTTGGATTGACAACCGTTTTAGATAGCAGGAGACGCTTAGCCTGCTCTGCCTCTGCGAGCTTCTTTCTGGCTTCTTCCATCTCTTCTTTCGCTTGGGTGAAGAGAGCATCTGATTGCTCTTTTCGCTTCTTCAAGAACTCAGCTACATTCTCAAGTGCTGCTGCATGCTTTCTTTCAGCCTTTACTAGAGCCACGAGGACACGAACACTCAACGACTCCACCTGGCTTGTGTGTAACTCAGCATCATTTGGGAATTTGCACCTTGTGTCTAATCTGGCATCATGAGGGAACTGGCACCTTGTGTGTAATCCAGCATCATTTTGGAACTGGCATATAGGACTAGCCTCAAAACATGATCTCGAGGTTTACCATACTTCCCTCCTCGCTCGAACTACATCCTGACATGAAGAAGTTACTTATTTTTTAGATCAATAGTCAGAGATACCCATATCCATTCAGTAGAAGCCTGATAAATAGGACTAGTAGAAGTGAGTTCAAAAGAAGAAATATAAAAACAGACTCCAAGGTGAGAACACCCACTTCCTACATCAAGCTAAAAAAGAAAGAATTAGGAGGGTTAAGACTGTGCTTATTACATATTAAGCAGAGCTAGCTTATAGAAACTACAACATATACATCAAACAGCACAAGGCTAAGAGAAATAGAAAAACCAGCAGAGGGGTGCACTAAGCCAAGGGTTGCTGCAGCAAAACAACTGGCAACCAGATGATCTCCAGGGCCTCTGTAGCCGCGTTTGACTGACTAGCTTCAACAATAAATTACAAAGGTTTATAGTTTTTCATCCTATGGCATGGTGGGTACAGTGAGTAAATTGAGATCCTACAAATGATAGAGAGCCTAATCAAGTGTACAGGAAATTGTTTGTCTCACCTATTATTGTTTAATAATCTGCCACACTTCTGGATTGCATGGCAAGAACCCTAGCCAAGTAGACAACATGGTTTGACATTGTTTTCGGCTTGGGGCTTGCCCAGGGCCTATCCTGGTCCTGTGTTCACTACTGCTGCCAGACACATGCCATGTCAAAGTAAAAAAATGATCGAAAGAGGGGGCTCCCTCCGATTTCATTAATCAAACCATCAAGGACACACAAACCATCCACCACTGCTAGTCAGGTTCTCAATGTCAAAGTAATTGAAAGGCTGTTACTTACCAAAGATCATTTTACAGGTTCGGTGCAGCTTGTCTTTATCTTGCGACATTCCTTGAAGATGTCCCCAACATCCCGTATTTGGTCGTCATTGCTCCTCTGCATGTTGGCATTCGTAGTTTTAAAATTCCAACTTGGCAAGAAAAATATAGTAATACTCACGCATCTTGTAGGCAACATTAAAGCACTCATCTGCCATGTTAGCATGAGTGATTTTTAATATCCTACTATGTGGCTATTCAACTTTGCTAGAACTAAGTTGTGGTTTCTTTCTAAGTCAATAGAACAGGGGGATCTCCTCCCTGCTATTCTCAAAAACTTTTAATCAGTTGCCACACTACTAGTCAGAGATGAAGAACCTACGCAAGCATGCCACAATACAGGAGCGACGCACAATTACAAGATGATATTCTGTTGGATAATGCAAGCTATAACCAATTACTTTTACTGGAACAATAGCAGCTAGGAAATTTGAAGGGTTGGTATGAACAAAATCGGAACTGCACATGTACTGCTAAGAGAATCAATGTAGACATTACCAATCACAGAGGAGTACGAAGGTCGTGGCGGCGTCTGTGCATCATGGTCGGCAACGGGAGTCAGTTCATTGTCGATGGCGGAGCTGCTGCTGTGCTTGCCGTCGGCTTCTGGGAAGCAGATCCGAGACCGTGGAAGACGGCGGCGGGGAAGCGGCTCCGTGTGAAGCACTAGAGCAACTGCCTAGCTCAAAAGATTTAAGTGAAGTACATAGAGTATTCTAACAAATCATGATAAACGTGTGGCTCTCTCAAATAGGTGTGTCTAGAAAAGATGATTGTGACAAACTAAAAAGCAAACAAAGCAAAGACTCATATAATACACGACGCTCCAAGTAAAACTCATATCATGTGACGAATAAAAATATAGCTCCAAGTAAAATTACCGATGGTTGGTAGAAGAAAGAGGGGATGCCTTCCGGGGCATCCCCAAGCTTAGACGGTTGACTCTTCCTTGAATATTATCTTGGGGTGCCTTGGGCATCCCCAAGCTTAGGCTATTGCCACTCCTTATTCCTTCATCCATCGTGATCTCACCCAAAACTTGAAAACTTCAATCACACAAAACTCAACAAAACCTTCGTGAGATCCGTTAGCATAACAAACAAATCTTTAACTCTAAGTACTGTAGTAAATTGATTCATATTTAATATTGGCATAATGCTACTGTACTCCAACTTCTCCATGACTCATAAGCCCCGATATGATCCATTCATAAAAATAAGCAAACTATGCAACAAAAACAGAATCTGTCTAAAACAGAACAGTCTGTAAAGATCTATTTAAAAGCTATACTTCTGTAACTCCAAAAATTCTGAAAAATTAGACAACATGGGAAATTCATATACCAATACTGTGTAAAAATTTCAGATTTTTTTATGCCCAGTACAGAATTACAATTCCAGCACTGGACGCATCAATTATACTATCTTCCAAATCATCCCAAAGGCTTTAGTTGGCACAAACACTAATTAAAACATAAAAACATAATCATAACAGAGGCTAAAATTATGTAAACACTCAAAAATAGAAATAAAAAGTTTATTGGGTTGTCTCCCAACAAGCTCTTTCTTTATGGCCATTAAGATAGGCTTGAGATTTCAATGATGCTCACATGAAAAACAAGAATTGAAGCACAAAGAGAGCATCATGTAGCATCTGAAAAACACATTTAAGTCTAACATACTTCCTATGCATAGGTATTTTATAAGCAAATAAATTATCAAGACGAGAAATATCTAGCATATGCAAGGAAGAAGAATAAAACATTGACAATCTCAACACAACGAGAGGTAATTTAGTAACATGAAAGTTTCTACAACCATATTTTCCTCTCTCATAATAATTACATGTAGGATCAAAATCAAATTCAGCAATATAGCTATCATATAGAATTTTCTCTTCATGATCCACATGCATAAAAGTTTTATAATCTTCCAAGATAGTGGGATTAACATCAACTAAAGTCATGACCTCTCCAAACCCACTTTTATCAAAAATTTCATAAGATTGATAATTCTCCAAAGTAGTGGGATCATTATTACCTAAAGTTGATACTCTTCCAAAGTCACTTTCAATATTATTGCAAACATGATTATCAATGACATATTCATCATGAGGCTTAAACAAATTTTCAAGATCATAAGAAGCATTATCACCCCAATCATGATCATTGCAATAAGTAGTGGACATAACAAAATCATCATCCCCAAGCTTGTAGTTTTGCATATTATTAACATAACTGAATTAATAGAATTTATAATAACATCATTGTAATCATGCTTGTCAATCAAGGAGCTATCATGAATCATTTTATAAATTTCTTCTTCTAACACTTCATCACAATTTTCAGATTCATCATTTTCAAGCAAAACTTCATAGAGAAAATCAAGTGCACTCAACTCACTAGCAATTGGTTCATTATAATTGGATCTTTTGAAAAGATTAGCAAGTGGATGAGGATCCATATCAATAGATTTTTAGCAAGCGAAGATGCAAGCAAATAGAAGGCACATGACAGCACAAGCAAAGAAAGCACACCGAATGTTTTTGGTATTTTTGATTTTTAGAGAAGTGGGGGAGATGAAACCGAGAGGCAAAGGCAAATAAAATAAATGCAAGGAGATGAAAGTTTATGCATAGGTACTTGATAGATGTTGATGATGTCTCCCTGGCAACGGCACCAGAAATTCTTCCTGCTACTTGTGAGCTGCGTTGGGATTTCCCCGAAGAGGAGGGGATGATGCAGTACAGTAGAGATAAGTATTTCCCTCAGTTATGAAAACAAGGTTATCAATCCAGTAGGAGAATCATGCAACAACTCATTAGCAGTACCTGCACACAAAATAAGAAATCCTCATACCCAACGCGAATAAGGGGTTGTCAATCCCTTGGCGGTTAATTACAAGATTAAATTGTATGGTGATAGATAGATAGATCGAAGAAAAATACAAAATAAAATAAATAAACTAAAATTGCAGCAAGGTATTTTTAGGATTTTTAATATATAATAAAAGTAGACCCGGGGGCCATAGTTTTCATAGAGGATTCTCTCTTGAAAATAGCATATGGTGGGTAAACAAATTACTGTTGGGCAATTGATAGAAAAGCAAATAATCATGATGATATCCAAGGCAATGATCATGTATATAGGCATCATGTCCGAGACAAGTAGACCGAAATGATTCTGCATCTACTACTATTACTCCACACATCGACCGCTATCCAGCATGCATCTAGAGTATTAAGTTCATAAAGAATGGAGTAACGCCTTAAGCAAGATGAAATGATATAGACAAAGTAAACTCACGCATGAATAAACCCCATCTTTTTACCCTTAATAGCAATGATACATACGTGTCATGTCCCTTTCTATCACTGGGATTGAGCACCGCAAGATCGAACCCATTACAAAGCACCTCTCCCATTGCAAGATAAATCAATCTAGTTGGCCAAACCAAATTAATAGATCGGAGAGAAATACGAAGCTATAACAATCATGCATAAAAGGGTTCAGAGAAAACTCAAATAATATTCATGGATAATCTAATCATAAACTCACAATTCATTGGATCTCAACAAACACACCGCAAAAAGTGATTACATCGGTTAGAACTCCAAGAACATCGAGGAGAACATTGTATTGAAGATCAAAAAGAGAGAAGAAGCCATCTAGCTACTAACTATGGACCCGAAGGTCTGTGGTAAACTACTCACGCATCATTGGAAGGGCAGCGAGGTGGATGGAGAGCCCCTCCATGATCGAATCCCCCTCTGGCGGAGTACCGGAAAAGGCCTCCAGATGGGATCTCTCGAGAACATGAACTTGCGGCGGCCGAAAAAGCATTTCGTGGGCTCCTCTATTGGTTTCCGGATTTTAGAGAATTTATAGAGGTGGAATTAGGTCAAACGGAGCAGAGGTGGGCCCACGAGGCACCAGGACGCACCACCCCCTGTTGGCTCATGGCCACCACCTCTCTCTTCTGGCCCTCTCCCGAAGCTTCTAGTGTCTCTTATGTCCAGAAAAAAATCTCCAAAAAGTTTCGTGGCATTTGGACTTCATTTGGTACTGATATTCTGGAAAACCAAAAACAGGCAAAAAACAGCAACTGGCACTGGTCACTAAGTTAATAGGTTAGTCCCAAAAAATAATATATAATTGCTTGAAAGTGTATACAAAACATCCAAGATTGATACTATAATAGCATGGTAATATAAAAAATTATAGATACATAGGAGACGTATCAGTGGCTGGGTCGGAACATGTCCTATTCATCGGGAGCCAACCGGCTTAGACAGAACAGCCGAAATGGGGTCCTGTTCATCGACTCGAGGTCTGGCGTACCGCGAAACGGAGAAAACAGAGTTCTCTTCGACCACCTACGGTCGAAACGGGGTCATGTTCATCGGGAAGGGTTTGGCATACCGTAAAACGGAGGAAATGGACTTCTGTTCAACCGCCTATGGTCCAAACAGGGTCCTGTTGATCGGGAGGGGTCTGGCGTACCACAAAACGGAGGGAACAGACTTCTCTTCCAGCACCTACAGTCGAAACGGGGTCCTGTTCATCGGGAGGGGTGTGGTGTACCGCAAAACGGGGCTCCATGGCTACTATTTATCCACCATCGACTTCCTCCAAGCCTCCACCAGCTACTGTTCATCCACCAGCTACTGTTCATCCAGCCTCCACGGGGTCCTGTTCACCAACCCCCAACCGGCTGGGGCATGTGGCGGCCTCCTCGGGGTCCTGTTCATCCAGCGGCAACCGCCTACACATGGCCGGGGTCCTGTTCACATTCAACCCCCATCGGGAACTGTTCATCCATAGCCAACCAACCGGCTAGGTCGACTCGCCACGTCTCGACTCGTTCTATGTATCGCGCGCGCGGCAGCAATGGGCACTATTCATTCAGAGGCAACCCAACCGGCTAGCTATGTCTCGCACGGCCGGGGCTCGATCGATCGGCTTCAGTAAGCAGCATGCAGCAGTGATCGATCCCTCGGGTTCAGTTAGCAGCGAACGAATCGCTTGAGTTCAGTTAGCAGTGAAGGGATCGATCGATCGGCATCAGTACGTAGCTAGTGCGATCGCTCGTGTTCAGTAAGCGCACGCCTCGCTCAGGTTCAGTTAGCCAACGCCTCACACACACGCATGTACGAGAGTAAACGCGCAAACCACACTGCATCGCTCGGCCCCGACCACCCACCGTAACCGGGAACTCCCCAAAATATTCCTCGTCCTCACTTCTACCATGATTTTTTACGTCATGGACGACCCAAAGAATGTCATGCAGGTGCGTCTCCGGCCCGCCCAGGACAAAAAGCCCATTTTCTGTCATATTTTTTTGTCATAGAACTAGGAGTGCACCACATCTATGATGATACATGTTTTTGACACAATTATCATCATAGAAGTGTCATAACCATGACAGAAAAAGTTTTCATTCGGGCCATAATGTCACGGATGCGTCTTTTTTTTAGTGTTTTTAGCTAGGCATGGTAATTTTAATGATCCTCACATAAGAATAGTAATTGAAACATGTAAGAGAGCATCATGAATAACATGGCAAGCACATTTAAGCCTAACCCACTTCCTATGCATAGGTATTTTGTAAGCAAATAATTTATGGGAGCAAGAATCAACGAGCATAGGAAGGCAAAACGAGCATAACTTCATAATTTTCAACACATAGAGAGGAAACTTGATGTTGTTGAAATATAAATAAGCAGATGTTTCCCTCTGATAATAATTTTCAGTAGCATCATGAATGAATTCAACAATATAACTATCACATAGATCATTCTTTTCATGATCCACAAGCATAGAATTTTTATTACTCTCCACATAAGAAAATTTATTCTCATCAATAGTGGTGTGAGCAAATTCAATGAAATAACTACCATGTGATACTTGATTGGCATAATCCAATTGAAAATTAAAATCATGATGACTGTGGCGCCCCGCCTGAATACCACTGTAGCCAGACGGTCGCCGCACACGCTAGCCCAGGAAATCACACTGGCGCGTGCCTTTACAACAAGTATCATGAACATAGGCACAGCTGTAATAAGAATGTATTTATTAGCCATTGTGGCTGGAATGAATACATCATGGTTACAAAGTTGGGGCAGCAGAAAAATGCTAACTACGGCAGCACGGACTTGGAGGGGCTCCAATCCACAGAGATCTGACTGGGTTACTCTTCTAGCTCGCGAATGCTCCCACTCCTCGACAGCGGACGACGGATCCTTAGGTGAACCTGGCCATGTTTAAGGCCGCCAGGTACTTTTGAATTTACTCGCAAGCAAACCAAATAACATATACACCAAGCATAACAATCCATGGCATTCAAGCATGCATTTTTTGTTAGAGCAACATTATCTATTAAGGCATAGCATATCTATCTAGCAATAATAATTATCAGGTTATAACAGGATTATCCAGCAACATATCTACTAATATGAAGACAACAAGGTAACGCATAACAGTAAAGGCAATTGATCAAGTTTATTCACATGATCAATCCGGATCCAAGTTCTTCCCATTGCCACCCCTTGGCTACGCTCCAAACTTTGAACATCATTCGATGTCCGGGCACCTGCACCGCTGGTCTGACAACTCTTACCTTGCTCTGGTTCATTCTTAGCAATTATCCGGTTGACTCCTCCAGACTCGACACAGACCAAATAGTGTGACCTAGTAAGAACTGTGTCCCTTGACTGAGGACGCGGCTATTTGAATAGATTTACACTCTGCAGAGGTTGCGCACTTTACCCACACTATGGAGCTCTGGCCTCGTACTTTAGTACATGTTCCCATTCGGGTGGACCGGTGCTACTCCAGTGAAACTTGTCTATTGCTCGGCACTCTTATGGCTCCACCGACAATCATACCCCTTTCGGGTCACGTCCTGGGTGGCCCCTGTGTCACTCTTGACACCTGCCACCGTCATGGCCAAACAAAACTGTTCCAAAAGGGGACCCCAGGCTAAACAAACAACTAGGCTCGCAAGGTTATCACCGCCTACCGGGCCAGGGTAGCATGTACGCATAACCTCCCCTCTTTGGTGGTACTGATAAGAGGCAAGACAATAGACCAAGTTAGGGCCTCCCCATCCAGGCAAGTGTGGTTGCACTTGATGAGCTCGGTTCGGTGGCACTATGACTCGATCCAGCCGACGGAGGAGGTTGTTGTCATTATTGAGTCACATTCTTTTATCACAATAACAATAATGATGCATGATAAAAACATAAAAAAAAACCTATACAGTATCACATACATGTCACTAGTGCGATGTTATGATGATTACTAGCAAGTAATGTAAACAATAATACAAGCTATCAGGAGTTTAATTATTTCTAGCACAAACATATTCATTAATTAAACACACAAGAATAA
This sequence comes from Thinopyrum obtusiflorum, assembly GCA_036873465.1. Lineage (NCBI taxonomy): Eukaryota > Viridiplantae > Streptophyta > Magnoliopsida > Poales > Poaceae > Thinopyrum > Thinopyrum obtusiflorum. Next base: position 146,349 of record JAAAWM010012246.1, read on the forward strand.
CACAGAGCAATGGTTTAGGGCATATATCAGATGGTCGACTTGCCTGGGGTGAAGGAATACTCCGGGAGAAGTGCGATCACCTCGCGGAAGAATTCACCGGAAAGGTTTCTCTCTCGAAGGGCTAAATATAGGGCAGGGGCAAAATGGGTATTTTTCAGAATGTGTCAACATGGTGAAAGTGATGTCATCGGAACAGGCTCGGCGAATAGAGAACGTGGGCTTTGGAATCACCTGAATCGGAGTTACGGTTGAGAAGTTGTTGCCGTTCGTTCGTTAGGCAGAAAATAAACACAAATGCGTTCATTTCTGCTGTTAACTAGTGAACGTCCGCTATTTAGGGGTTTCAGCGCCGATGGCTGAAGATAGAAGGCGCCTTTTGGAAAATACGCCTTCAATAAAGAGAAGGCGCATTCTGATCCGAAGCAGCATCAGAGTACGCTTTCTTTAAAAGAAAGCGTATTACACGGAATGCACTTCCACTTATCTAGCGCGGGCCCGGCGGCTGGCTCACTTACAAGTGGGCCCTGCGTTGACTCTCTCTCTCTCCCATATCTTCTACTACCTCTCGACACAGACAGAGGGAAGGCTGCGGCCGAGCGCACGCCGGCGCTCGTCCGGGCGGGACGGGCTGCCTCCGGCGAGGCTCTAGCCATCGGACTGCTTGCTGAGGAGCGGCGCGTCGGGTGGGTCAAATAAGGACAGCAGGGGAAGGGCTGAGGTGCATCCTGCACCAGCCACGATGGACGGCCACATCGGGCGTCGATGGGGCTCGGGGCACGGCCGCGAAGAGGGCGGGTAGAGGTACCGGGGAGACTTGGGGTAGCTAGGGGAGCGCCACGGAGTGGGCTAGAAGGAGGGAGAGAGCTCGGGCGGCCCAAATTTGAGCGAGGCCGTGGATGGCATGGTGGCCATGGGAAGAGAGGAGGGAGCTCCTCGAGCTCAGGGAAGGGGCTGTGGGTTGCGGGTGGCTCGGGCTACGCATTATATAGCCATGGGGTAAGGCTCTGGAGCGAGCTAGCCGACAAGTGGAGGCCTCTGGGCACGCGGTGCCGCGACCGCGTCCCAACAGTGTCTCGGTCGCATCGGCATAGCCGGCCAGGAGCTAGGGGACGAGGGCGAGAAGGGTCTAGAGGGCACACGCGTGCGGTGGGGAGCTAGTCGGCACTCGCAGACGAGCTGCGAGCAGCAAGAGGTGGCGACTGTTGCCACGGTTCACGCAGGCTACCGACTAAAGCTGTGGTCACCATGCACAGTGAATGTGCGTGGTGCCCAGACACTGCCAGCCCTTGTCAACGTGGTGCAACCAGAGATCAGTGAGTTGACCAGAGATGGATTGGAAGCAAATGGAGACATGGACTTGACTGATTTGAGCTCACAATGGTTCTGACATGAATCTTGGCTGAATTTTTGTGGATAAATGGCTGGAGGGTTGGAGCTGGTTTTTGGCATGCTGTGGTGATCCATTAAGGTGCACATCCTGGAAAAAAATTGTCGGCATACGACGCCTATGGGATCCGAAAGACCGCTTTACGATCCGGCAGGGAAAGGGGAGTGCACAAAGAGCAGAACCAACGATCAACGCGAGGGGATTTTACCCAGGTTCGGGCCGCTGATCAGTGTAAAACCCTACTCCTGCTTTAGTCGTATTATGAGTGTTTACGTCCCAGTTCCAGGAGCGCTTGCAATGAACAGTACATTTGAGCAGCGGCTACACATGCAGAATGGGCCGAGAGTGTTCTCTGGAGAGTCCGTCCCCTGTAGCTGTCGCCTTGGGCCTCCTTTTATACGCTCAAGAGGTCACCATAGTGGCAAACTATACATATGCAAGGTATAAGTAGCTACAGGGTTATCATACGTAACCAATGATGGTTTAGGACAAATGCATTTAATGCTCCGTGAGGTGTTCGTTTAGGTGTCCTTACTTTCTCGGGGATGGAAAAAGGGGCCATCCCATCAGCACCGCTTAAGCTCTCCTCCACTAGTGCCTTGCCACGCATCCAGAGAAGGGGCTAGAATGCCAGGCTGGTCGCTGTGCTAGAGCGGTGGCACAGTGGCGAAATCTTGCCGGGTGCGAGTCTTGCCGGGGTTTCGCAAGTCATCCCGGCAAGATCTTGCCGGGAGCCAAACCTTCGGTCTTCAGTTCTTCTGATCTTCTGATACTCTGATCCTTTGATCCTTGGCTTTAATACCTCTCTGATAATCTTGGATTAGTCTTCAGCTATTCCCCCGGCAAGCCTTGCCGCAGGTATGGCTACAATTACCCATGCACAAGTATGGGGTACTAAGGACCCAATCTTTAGTACACCGACACGCATGGCAGGGGTTAACTGCTTGCAAGGGGGGGGGGGGGGGGGGGGGGGGGGGGGGGGGGGGGGGGGGGGGGGGGGGGGGGGGGGGGGGGCTCTGCCCTCCATTCTCTGATTTCTTCAATGATATCATGTACACATACGGCTTCCATCTCCTGGATTTCACCGTTAAATGCGTGACGTGGGAGACGTGCGCTGAACGGCCTTGGCCGCAGCGCGCTTGTAAAGGTGTATTCACATTGGGCAGTAAAAGAGGCAGCCTCACGTCTTCCCCATAAAAAGGAATCTGTAGAAGCGCTGCTCATTTACCCCCTCTCCTTTCCAATCTGGAAACCGCCATTGCCTTCTCCCTCGAGTCCGGAGCAGAACTTCTCCCCATCCTTCACCACCTCCACGCCCGCTCTATCCTTGGCTTTCGCCCTCGCAGCCACCATGCCACCCAAGGCGAGCAAGGGCAAGGGCAAGGGCAAGGAGGTGAAAGCCGATGTCCCGGAAAGCGAGCTGGTGAAGATGCGGAAGAAGTACGTCTTCTTCGCTCCAACGCGAAAGCCTTGAAGGACCGGTACCAATGCATGTGGGGGAGGGAGACAAAGGCTCACCCCACGACTCACGTAGTCCCAGGTTCCTTCAAGGGCGGACCAGATAAATATCCCTTCTTTGCCGCTTATTTCTATTGCGGGCTCTGCCCTCCATTCTCTGATTTCTTCAATGATATCATGTACACATACGGCTTCCATCTCCTGGATTTCACGCCGAATGCTGTAACATGCATGTCTGTCTTTGCTCATCTTTGCGAAAACTTTGCCGGAGTAGTACCCAACACAACCCTCTTTCGCCATTACTTCATTCCCCGCATCCAAAAAGGGGAAGCCCTTTCCGGTTCTATCGCCTGGATCCCAAGGACATGGAACAAGGAGATATATCCAGATGGGGTTTACCGCGAGAAGTGGGAAGAATGGCGATCTGAGTGGTGCTGGATCAAGGAAGCAGATCCCCATCCATTCTGTTCACCCCGATGGCAGAAGGTGGTCCGTGGCGACGACTAGAGTGACTTCGATGCTCAAGATGACAAGCTTTCGACCGCAGTCACCAGGATCCACCGTCTCAAAGCCGTCGGGCTTACAATAGAGATGGTTGGCGCCGACTTCCTTCGCCGCCGCATCGCCCCTTTGCAGAACAAGGGAAGACCAGCTTGGGAGTTCTGGAACGCAGTAGATATCATGAGGCTGGGCCCCAGTCTGAATAATAACCTGACGACCATGCAACTTAACGCTCTCCACCACAGGCCATTCTAGCGCGATGGAAAGCATAAGTTGCCGGCGAGTATTGTCCCTCTGTGCAACAATTCTACCCTGGGTTCAATCATTGCCACGATGCCGGTGTTCAACGCTCATGGCCTTGACGTAACTTGGGCTGAGCCATCTGCGGAGCAAGCACATGAGTTCTTCGACAACTTGTCGGAGAAGGCCATCCGGGAAGAGACGAACCTCGTCTGCGCCACCACTGATGAAGAAGTGGCATATATCGCCACTAGGGCAGAAGAGGCGAATCTTGCCACGGAGGCCGGCAGTGTTGGCTTCTCGGAAGGGGAAACCAGCGAGGCAAAAGTCATGTCGGAAGCGAATCCTATCGGGAAGGACAAGGTTGCTGGGGAACAGAGTAGCGCGGCTACCAGGAGCTCATCTGATGAAGACACAGCTGAAGAGCAGCTGCAGGAATAGCCCCCAGCTCCAAAGAAGACAAAACGCGTCCTTCGAAAAGCCACCTCTGGTGTCCCAGCAAGTCAACCTTCCTCAAGTAGTGAGGTCCCCAGCAAGAAGGGGGCCGGCAAGGCTGCGCCGCGGCAAGGAGTTCGACAGCAACCCGTGCGGCGTACGAGACACACACCTGCGGCAACAACTGGGGCGGCAGGGGCGTCTCATACGGCGACACCGGAAGCCAAGGCGGCAGGGTCACGCCAACCTCCTGCACCTACCGCAGCCAAACGGCCCAGGACCCCTCCTCCACCTCCCCGCATGGACACTGTAGTGGAGGTCGATTTCGACATCTCCGCTTTTAGCCCGGAACGAGAAGAGGAAGAGTAAGTGTCCTGTCACAGCTTTTATCTTCCGAATTCTTGGTTTTGTTGATCTCACTTGTTTCGCTTTGTCCTGTCTCTGCAGTGATACAGAAACATTGGCGGAAAGGATGGCGAAGAGGGCAAAGACTTCAACGGACGATGAGCCTCCAGCAAGCACTATAGGTGGGCCAGAGACTATTGTCATCAGCCCAGAGCCCAGCGCTCAACGCAGCCCCCAGCGTGAGTCCAATACCCATTTTCTGCTGGCGAGCATGGAGGCATTTTCCTTTGCCGCTGACATCACTGGGCTTGCAGGAGAAGAACAGCAACAGGGGGAGCCATCAGAGGACGCCCCCGTCGTGCCGCCTCCGTCAACCACGCCGCATCTCTGGCAAGAGCTTCCACTGGCGAGCCCATTCGCGTTGAGGAGGTGCCGACAAGCGCGGGCACCGGCAGCCCTCCCCCGGCAACGAATGTTGCCGGGAGGGACGAGACCTCCTCGCACCAGCTCGGCATAGGTAAACTCCTTGCCTCAGAGCACTTGTCAATCTTTCCTTATCTGTCTTTCTTTTTGTTTTCTTGAACTTCAATCTTGGTCTCATTTCGTTCCCCTCCTTCGGCCTTCAGAATTCCCTGTGATGGAACACATGGACGTCGATGTTGTCATCGAGGAGACCGCCAGGGATGCTGCCGCCGAACCGACAAGATCGCTACTGGCGAGGCCGCCAAGGATGCCGCCGTCGAGGCCGGCAGAGCCACTGCTGATGGGGCCGCCAAGGCCACACAGGAAGAGACCACCAAGGAATCTGCTGAGAGGGCCGGCGAGGAGGCTGGTGACCAAACTGACGGCATTCCTGCCACAGGAGTGCCAGGCGCTACGTCAGCCACGGAGCCCCCAGCTACCGGTGAGGCAGTTGTTGAGGACCAACCATCAACATCCGAAGCCCCTCCATCAAGCAAATATCTCAAGGTTGGCGACAACCTGTTCGTCAACTTACCACGGACGGCAAGCATTGGGGCACCGACCGAAGGGGAAGTTTTTGATGAAGAGATCATCGCTGCTGTCGGGCTCGAAATTGTCGACGAACCAAGTGCCAGCAGCAGCAAATCTGAGGAAGATCAGCTCCTCCAGGCCGTGGGCGACAACTTCCGCAAGCTCCAGGCACTCCACCGCGCCCGAAAGGAGAAGATATACTCCAGAGCAGCAGTTGTCAAAGCAGCCGAGGCAGATTTCCAGAAGCGCGTTGAACAAACGCAGGTCTGGTATGCCGAGGAGTTGACTGCCAGCCGGGAACAGGTGAGCCAGAGCTGGAGAGAGCTCCTCCTGAAGCAATCTGACATGGAGAAGGCGCAAGAGGAAGCTGCGCAACGGGTTGCCATTGAGGATGCTCGCCTGATGGAGCGCCGCATTGGGCTTGACGCTCATGAAGAAGACCTTGCCGCTCGCGAGCAGGCACTTGTTGACAAGCTCCACAGGAAGGATGAAGAAATTGAAAAGCTTGTCGCGCAGCAGACCCAGGAGCTGGAGCGGAAACACAAGGAGACGCTCGGAGCTCTAACTGCAGATCACGCCGGCAAGCTAAAGGAGGCTATCGATGCTGCCGAAGTTGCCGAGGCCGCCAAGAAGGAGTTGGACGACAGGGTGAAGAAGCTGGAAGCAGACCTTGAGGAACATGGCAAGGAGCTCTCAATGTTCAAGGCCAACAGAGAGAAGACTCTCCAAGCCCTGGCGGAGATGCAAACTTCCATGTCCGACAAGATCAAGCAACTCACCGAAGCCAATGACTCCATCGCTGATCTGAAGCTAAAACTGACCACTCTGGAGGAGACCCTTGAAGCCAGCAAGGCTCACGAGAAAGCCTTGATTAAAGACCTCAGGAGTGAGAAGGTTCTGCTTAAAAGCGCCGCTGCCACATATAATGACTTTGAGAATGGCGTGAAGATCTGGACCGTGCGCCTGGTCGACGTCACGGAAAGACTTGCCGCAGAATTGTCCGCCATGAACATGCAGAACTTCAAATATTCTTCCGACGACAGGGTGACTACGAGCGCCAAGTTGACCATGTTCTTTGAGACTGTCATCGACGCCCTGAAGCTACTCCACTCCAACAGAACGACCCATCTGGCGAAGGAGTCCCGCAAGCTTTGCCGGGCCGTCCTCCGCAAGGTGCTCATCAAGGTGGTGCACAAGAACCCTGGCATTGATCTCACCAACGTCCTCGACCGCTTGCCGAAGGATGCAGATCTCAAGGCACTTGATGAACTTGTCACGCCCATTGTTGACAAGGTAGACCAAGTCAAGAGGGTTGAAGGCCAGCGCAGGGACTAGCCGCTTCACTTCTCCTTGTTGCCATCGTTTCATGCCAAAGACAATTTAGCCTTAAGTTAGAATCACGGCAACTATTGGTGTAATATAGCTTGCTATGTTTTGGATGAATGTATGCTATTTCCCTTGTCTGATTTCTTTATGTATGGTATGTGCCCTACGCTTACTGGAAACTTGCCGGCGCACAACCTGCTGCGAGCACTAGGTGCGGGACTTTAGCAGCCTGCTGGAGGTGCCGCTACCAGCAAGACACCTTGACATTTTTAGTGCAGCCACTTAAGCTGTTGAGCGGACTCGAAACAAAATAAGGGCGTGACCAATTACGACAAGGGTTCTTTCGCGTGCAGGTTTTCCATACAAGGACCGAAATCGTCTAAGGAAAATAACTCTATAGTAAAAACTGAAAAACTTGCCCAAAGTTTTGCAACTTAGCTTTCTGTCGCTGTACTCCTTCCGGTAAGATGTCAACTCTGAACGTCGCCCGTTGGTATATCCATACCTTCCTCCCCCCCACCCCCGGCAAACTTGCATGCGATGGAACCTTCTATCCTTCGAGAAAAAGAAAGAAGAGAAAATGGAGATATGGAACCTTGGCGGTTCATTAATGCTTACCAGAAGCAAGTGTCATACAATATCTCAGACAAGCATGCCTATATATATAAACATGGAAATCGACAAGAGCTGTACAACACTTAAGCTTATTCAACTATGCACAGGGTCTGCGCCTGGCTTTGTACAAAGGATTACATGCCTTGCCGGCAAAACTCGTACAAAAGGTTGTTGCCGGGAGCCCCCGGCAACCGCGCCTTATGGGTAAAACTTGCGAAGATGTTCGATATTCCAGGAGTTGCTCACTGGAACGCCATCCTCGGTCTCCAGGTGGACTGCGCCAGGCCTGGTGACCCGTACTACCCGATAAGGGCCTTCCCACTTTGGCGTCAACTTGTTTGAATTCTTGGCGGACTGAACACGCCGAAGAACAAGGTCACCTTCCTCAATACTTCGGGCATGAACCTTGCGGCTATGGTAGCGGCGCAAGGTTTGCTGGTAGCGTGCAGCTCACACAGCAGCCTGAAGATGATCCTCCTCAAGGAGCACAGCGTCATCTTGCCGTAGGTGCTCTTGCTCAAGCTCATCATAAGCGAGCACTCGAGGTGACCCGTATATGAGTTCCGTGGGGAGAACTGCTTCCGCCCCGTAGACCAGGGTGAAGGGTGTCTGGCCAGTGGCTCGATTTGGTGTCATTCTGATTGACCAAAGAACCACCGCAACTCATCAATCCAGCGTCTTCCGCACTTTTTCAGCTTGTCAAAAGTTCTCGTCATGAGACCGCGCAACACTTCAGAATTGGCCCTTTCCACTTGGTTGTTGCTTCTTGGGTGAGCAACAGAGGCAAAACAGATTTTGCCGCCAAGGTCTTGGACATACTACATAAAGGTGCAACTTGTGAACTGTGTGCCGTTGTCGGTAATGATCCTGTTGGGCACACCGAAATGGCAAACTATTCCTTTAAAGAACTTGATGGCTGATTGTGCTGTCACCTTTCTCACTGCTTCCACTTCCGGCCACTTTGTGAACTTGTCGATTACAATGTACAAGTACTCAAAGCCCCCGGTAGCACGGGGAAAGGGGCCCAGTATGTCGAGCCCCCAGACCGAAAATGGCTAGGAGAGAGGGATTGTCTGAAGAGCTTGAGCCGGCTGATGTAATTTCTTCGAATGAAACTGGCACGCTTCACACTTGGTTACTAGTGCAGTTGCATCCTGGAGAGCGGTGGGCCAAAAGAAACCTTGCCGGAATGCCTTACAAAGAAAAAGGCAAAAATAAATTTTATTCATTGGGTTGCCTCCCAACAAGCGCTATCGTTTTACGCCCCTAGCTAGGCATAAAATTTCAACGATGCTCACACGAAAGATAAGAATTGAAACAATGTTCACAATGGTAAAACCCATAGTTGTGCCAAATTTTAACTTATTATCATGGAGTATGCCATGGAAGTGGCCATGGGCATGGGCATATGCCTTGAAATCCATGCAACTTCATACTAGATAGGCCATTTTGTGAAGGTTTTTTTTCAAAACTTGAGGTATTGCAAGTTTATGATTTTTCCCACCTACTAGTTCACACAATAGGGCATCATGCACAAGGATTTGAATTTTTGAGGCTTTTCTTGTTTTCTTTGATTTTTTCGAAAATGGGGTAAAAGTTGAAATATGGAACTTTGGTATGAAATGGTTCAGAATTTCAACTTTGGTTGTCCCAAGTGGATAAACCACCAACATGGGAGCATAAAATGAGTTTTTTTTTCCAATTTTCAGTACCAAACTACATCACACTTGTAGTTCAAATTTGAGCAAAATCTCATAATTCAGTGTTAATGTAGTAAATCTTGGAAATATCGAAATAATACTATGAAATTCATGAAACTTGGTCAGTGGGCTTCCAATGTGGTCTACCTTCCACGAAAAATGTTAAGACCAAGTTCTATAACTTATTTGAGGTACTTCCTTCACAAAAAAAGCCATTTCTGGCACTTGAAAAATGGAAATAATGCTTTTTCAAAAAAAATCCCTATGACAACAATGTTCACAATGGTAAAACCCATAGCTGTGCCAAATTTTAACTTGTTATCATGGAGTATGCCATGGAAGTGGCCTTGGTCATGGGCATATGCCTTCAACTCCATGTAACTTCATACTAGATATGATATTTTGTGAAGTTTTTTTTTGAAACTTGTGGTATTGCAAGTTTTTGATTTTCCCACCTACTAGTTCACACAATAGGGCATCATGCACAAGGATATGAATTTTTTAGGCTTTTTTCATTTTCTTTGATTTTTTCAAAAATGGGGTAAAACTTGAAATGGGGAACTTTGGTATGAAATGGTTCGTAATTTCAACTTTGGTTGTCCCAGGTGGATGCACCACCAACATGGGAGCATCAAATGATTTTTCCAATTTTCAGTACCAAACTACATCACACTTGTAGTTCAAATTTGAGCAAAATCTCATAATTCACTGTTAATGTAGTAAATCTTGGAAATATAGAAATAATACTCTAAAATTCAAGAAACTTGGTCAATGGGCTTCCAATGTGGCCTACCTTCCATGAAAAATGGTAAGACCAAGTTTTATAACTTATTCGAGGTACTTCCTTCACAAAAAAGCCATTTCTGGCACTTGAAAAATGGAAATAATACTTTTTTCAAAAAAAATCCCGATGGCAACAATGTTCACAATGGTAAAACCCATAGTTGTGCCAAATTTTAACTTGTTATCATGGAGTATAACATGGAAGTGGCCATGGGCAAGGGCATATGCCTTGAAATTCATGCAACTTTATACTAGATAGGCCATTTTGTGAAGGTTTTTTTTCAGGACTTGAGGTATTGCAAGTTTATGATTTTTCCCACCTACTAGTTCACACAATAGGGCATCATGCACAAGGATTTGAATTTTTAAGGATTTTCTCATTTTCTTTGATTTTTTCGAAAATGGGGTAAAACTTGAAATGTGGAACTTTGTTATGAAATGGTTCGGAATTTCAAATTTGGTTGTCCCAAGTAGATGCACCACCAACATGGGAGCATAAAATGATTTTTTTCCAATTTTCAGTACCAAACTACATCACACTTGTAGTTCAAATTTGAGCAAAATCTCATAATTCAGTGTTAATGCAGTAAATGTTGGAAACATAGAAATAATACTCTAGAATTCATGAAACTTGGTGAGTGGGCTTCCAATGTGGTCTACCTTCCACGAAAAATGGTAAGACCAAGTTTTATAACTTATTCGAGGTACTTCCTTCACAAAAAAAGCCATTTCTAACACTTCAAAAATACAAATAATGCTTCTTTTAAAAAAAATCCCTATGGCAATAATGTTCACAATGGTAAAACCCATAGTTGTGCCAAATTTTAACTTGTTATCATGGAGTATGCCATGGAAGTGGCCATGGGCATGGGCATATGCCTCCTATTCCATGAATGAATTCCACCATATAACTATCACATAAAGCCTTCTTTTTATGTTTCACGAGTATAGAATTTTTATTACTCTCCACATAAGCAAATTTCTTCTCATCAATAGTAGTGGGAGCAAACTCAACAAAATAACTATCATGAGATACTTGATTGACATAACCAAATTGAACATTAAAATCATGATGACAAGTTTCATGGTTATCAATACTCTTTATAGTATACATGTCATCACCATAATCATCATAGATAGCAAATTTGTTGTCATAATCAATTGAAACCTCTTCCAAAATAGTGGAATCATCATTAAATAAAGTCATGACCACTCCAAATCCACTTTCATAATTATTACAATAAGATTCAACACCCTCCAAAATAGTTGGATCATTAGTACCTAGAGTTGACACTCTTCCAAATCCATTTTCATCAATATAATCATCACAAATAGGAGGCATGTTTTCATCATAATAAATTTGCTCATCAAAACTTGGGGGACTAAAAATATCATCTTCATCAAACATAGCATCCCCAAGCTTATGGCCTTGCATATCATTAGTATCATGGATATCATAGAAAGCATACTAACAACATTGCAATCATGCTCATCATTCGAAGGACACACATTAAACATTTTATTAAATTCTTCCTCTAACAATTGAGCACAATTATCGGAATCCATATTTTCAAGAAAGACATCATAAAGGTGAAGCATTTGATGCAACTTTAATTCCATTTTTTTGTAGTTTTCTTTTATAAAACCAAACTAGTGATAAAACAAGAAACTAAGAGATTCAATTGCAAGATCTAAAGATATACCTTCAAGCACTCCCCGGCAATGGCGCCAGAAAAGAGCTTGATGTCTACTACGCAACTTTTATTTCTTGTAGACTCTGTTGGGCCTCCAAGCGCAGAGTTTTGTAGGATAGTAGCAATTTCCCCTCAAGTGGATGACCTAAGGCTTATCAATCTATGGGAGGCATAGGATGAAGATGGTCTCTCTCAAACAACCCTGCAATCAAATACAAAGAATATCTTGTGTCCCCAACACACCCAATACAATGGCAAATTGTATAGGTGCACTAGTTCGGCGAAGAGATGGTGATACAAGTGTAGTATGGATAGTAGAAATAGGTTTTTGTAATCTGAAAATATAAAAATAGCAAGCTAACAAGTGATAAAACAGAGCACAAACGGTATTGCAAATGCTTAGAAACAAGGCCTAGGGTTCATACTTTCACTAGTGCAATCTCTCAACAGTGCTAACATAGTTGAATCATATAACAATCCCTCAAGGTGCGGCAGAGAATCACTCCAAAGTTTTTATCTAGCGGAGAACATAAGATGAAATTGTTGTAGGGTACAAAACCACCTTAAAGTTATCCTTTCCGATCAATCTATTGATCCATCCCTATAAGTGTCACAAACAGCCCTAGAGTTCGTACTAAAATAACACCATATGATACGCATCAACCAACTCTAATGTCACCTAGATACTCCAATGTCACCACAAGTATCCATGAGTTGATTATTTGATATGCATCAAACAATTTCAGATTTGTAATATTCAATCCACACAAAGAACTTCAAAGAGTACCCCAAAGTTTCTATCAGAGAAAGGACGATGAAAATGTGTACCAACCCATATGCCTAAATTACCCCAAGGTCACGGGAATCCGTGAGTTGGTTACCAAAACATACATCAAGTGACTCAATAGAATACCGCATTGTAACCACGGGTATCCCATGCAAGACATACATCAAGTGTTCTCAAATCCAAAGTATTCAATCCGACAATAACGAAACTTCAAAGGGAAAGACTCAATTCATCACAAGAAGATAGAGAGGCAAGAAACATCATATGATCCAACTATATTAACAAAGCTCGTGGTACATCAAGATCGTGCCAAATCAAGAACATGAGAGAGAGAGAGAGATCAAACACATAGCTACTGGTACATACCCTCAGCCCTGAGGGTAAACTACTCCCTCCTCATCATGGAGACCGCCGGGATGATGAAGATGGCCTCCGGCGATGATTTCCCCCCTCTGGCAGAGTGCCGGAACAGGGCTCTGGATGAGATTGCTTCGGTACAGAGGCTTGCGGCGGCGGCATGGAAGTTCTAGGTTTCTTTCTGATGTTTTCAATATTTGTAGGTATTTTTGGCATTGGATTCACGTCAAGGGGCCCATGAGGGACTGACAAGCCTGCTCCGCGCGCCCTGGGAGAGGGCGCGCCCCCCAGGCTTGTCGCTTCCTTGTGAGGCTTCTGGTCCTTCCTCGAAGCTTTAGGGGTCTCTTTTGGTCCATAAAAAATCATCGTAAATTGTCAGCCATTCTGAGAACTTTTATTTCTGCACAAAAAACAACAACACAGTAGTCTGCTAAAAACAACATCAGTCTGGGATAGTTCCATTCAAATCATACCAAAACCATATAAAATTGTTGTAAACATGGCATGAATACTTCATAAATTATAGATACGTTGGAGACGTATCATTCACCACCATGTCCTTTAGCTACACCTCGCCACCGTTATCCTATATGACAAAGATCGCTAGACCGGACACCCTGAATCGCCGCCATCGTCGCCTTATTCGCTGTCTGTAGCCTAGGACGCAGCTGTCGATTCATCGCCTACATCCCATCCTCGGCCTAATTAATGTGCTCCACAACCTTAACGTGAGCTCTACAACTATACCCGCTCTCCTCGTCAACGTTTTCATGCCATAGTGCCATTAAGCACGTCCTCCCTTTGCTGATCCGGCATGAGCTCATGAAGACGTTACGATGACCATTTGGTCATGTGACCTGTCAAACTGTACAGCCAGAAGCCGTAGAACAACTCCAACATAAAAAACCGTTCGAATCCATGTTGTAGCTTTGTTGCCTACAAACACCGAACTCCAGCCATGATGGTACTCACCCACTGCCTTCATTCGCGTCCAACCCCGGCCATCCTGATGCCGCCCCTCGACGCGCACAAGCACCAGCTACCTGTAGATGCCAAGATATCGTCCATGCATCGCTAGAATCGGCCAGATGAGCAAAGACACACTGCCATGCTATGCATCGGCGACTAACCGCCGGCAGGCTGACGTGGCCGTACTATCCAGTGGCCCACATGTTGTATTCTCACAGTCATGCATGTAACGGTCAAAGGTGTTGACCCAACGGAAATGCTGAATTTGCCATATGTGAGGTTCAACTAGACAGAGCAAGGCAAACGTGAGCACAAGTTAGAGGGTTGGACAAAACTGAGTACAACTAAGGAAAGGAGGGCACAAAAATAGAAATCCCTTTTCTTTTTATAAAACCAAACTAGTGAATAAACAAGAAACTAAAAGATTCAATTACAAGATTTAAAGATATACCTTCAAGCACTCACCTCCCCGACAACGGCGCCAAAAAAGAGCTTGATGTCTACTACGCGACTGTTCTTCTTGTAGACTTTGTTGGGCCTCCAAGCGAAGAGTTTTGTAGGACAGCAGCAAATTTCACTCAAGTGGATTACCTAAGGTTTATCAATCCATGGGAGGCGTAGGATGAAGATGGTCTCTCTCAAACAACCCTGCATTCAAATACAAGAAATCTCTTGTGTCCCCATGTAACACCCCCAGTGGTTAGCTACAGTGACAACATGCTAATCATGCCATGTCATCATACTTTTACTAAGCCAAAATGCCACTTGTCACAAATCAAACAATAATCCAAATTCAAATTCAAATTTCAAGTACAAGTCAAAATATTATTTCTTCAAACATAAAAACTAAATAGTTCATAATTTTGGAAATATTCCATCATTAATTATGTTAAGTAAAACAATATCACCAAAAATCACTATGTGACTCTAGCATCAAGAAAACAGGACCATCGTCAATTTAATTGATGTTTTCAATTTCTAAAAATAGTTAAGCATTTCCAATTGCCCCCAAACTTTTTGTGCCACCCTAGAATGTTGATAAGTATTTATGTACCAAGTTTCATTCACAACAAAAATCATTTGATGCACTAACTAAATACAAAACAGAGACAAAGTATATAATAGCAAAGAAAAGGATAAAAATAAAAACATCACTGTGCACTTGTAGCCCACTGCTACAGTGCGAGGCCCAGCCCACCTATGGCCTTCTCTTTTCTCAGGACAGAGGAGAGGCAGGCCATGGCGTGGTCGCGCGCGCACGGCCGTCCATGCCACGATGTCGCTCGTGTCGATCATCTAGCGACTCCCCAAGGAGGATAAGGCCACTCCCGACGCAGTGGACAACCCTAGTCCTCCTTCCTCCCTATCCTCGCGTCGCCCCCTTCTGCTTCTTCGTCGCCTGAGCATAGCCGCCACCGCGCCATCGTCATCATCGCGGCCATCGACCTCCCCGGTGCCTGAGAAGATGTCCAGGAGCCTTCCCGCGGTTGTCTCCACCGAAGAACCCGAGCCGGGACGCCCCGTACGCTCGGCATCGAGCCGGTTTCTCTGCCACGGCTGACGCATCACATCGACGAGCGCGATGCGTCTGGCCACCCCCGCGCCTTCCGACCATGTCCACGAACCCCCCTGTGAGCCCCTCTACCGATCCGCCTTGTTTGCCCCTTCGATCTGCTCTGTTTGCCACCGTAGCCCGGAGCTTGCCGTGTCCACGCGCGTCGGCTACTGCTGCCTGTGGCCGTGCGGCTCTTAGCTGCCGTTGTTGCTTCATGCTGCTGCTGCTCTTGCTATGCTGCTACTCGCCTACTGCTGCTGCTCTGCTAGTCGCTGCTGCTGCGCTGCTATGCTGCTGCTTGGGGCTGGCCATGGCCGAGTGTGTGTGTGTGTGCTGTGTGCCTGTGTGTGTGTGTGCGTGAGTGTGTGTGGTTAGGATTAGCTTTAGGATTAGATTAGGAGTTTATTTAGTCTAACAAAACAATGACATGTGGGTCCCATCTAGTTAGATTAAAAAGTAACCAAATTAAAATTATCTAAGACAATGACATGTGGGACCCGCTTGCACTATTCACCTATTGACCAGTCAACGTTGACTGGGTCAACTGGGCCCCACTGGCCCACTGTCAACCACATCAGCACAGTACTGGGTACACTTCTGTGTACCCATAGCAAATTAGTTATTTAATTTCGAATTTAAATTAAATTTAGAAAATCCAAAAAATGTTTAAAACTTTGAAAAATCATACAAAATAAACCGTAGCTCGGATGAAAATAATTTATATATGAAAAATGATCAGAAAAATATGACGAATACGAATACGCTACCCACATACCTATCAGCCCTCTCTAACATGGTAAACATGGAACTTTCCCCTCAAATTCTTCTGACTGATAATTGTCCGGAGCTGGTAAAACACCTCCAGATGTTTCCCGCTCCGACAAAAATACCTAGCACTGCACTAGAACGCCCCTAGCACTGCATATTTCAATGTCATGCATTTGTGTTGCATTGCTTGCCATGTATTTATTGTTTCTTCCCCCTCCTTCTCTCCCGATAGACCCCGAGACTGCCGACGACACTGCTGAGTACGACTACGTCGTCGATGACCAGACCCCTTCAGCAGAGCTTCCAGGCAAGCAAAACCCCCTTGATCATCCATATATCGCCTACTCTTTCTCCCTTATGCTTGCAGTAGAATTTCTTCTGTTGTTGCTCCCATAGCTCCTATTCTGATGCATAGCCTATTTTTGATAACCTGCTGTTGATATCATACATGTTATCCTATATGCTTAGTGTAGGTAAGTTAGTGTTCCATCAGTGGCCCTACACCCTTGTCCGTGTTGCCATGCCAGTCTATTTGGGTCGTCCGAGATGGTGGATTATTGAACCGAGACCTGACAACCCTAAAGGCCCTTACAAATGTCCGACTCTGTCGAGCCGCACCAAGTGTGATCTACTGAGGTTGATTCCTTGTATTTCACTCTCGATGTCGACTCCATAGTGTAGCACATCCGGCATGATCATAATGAGGGTGATTCCTCGTAGCTCACTCCCGGTGATGTCTCAGTCGAATAGTATATCAAGTGTAAACCTATTGAGGGTGATTCCTCCGGTTTCACCTGATGGTAGGGACCTGAACCTCGACAGTAATATGAATAAAGATGGGTTGGCTCCAAGGGTACCCGTGAGCGGTATTGTGGTGGAATGACAGGGCTGGCGGAGACTGCCTAGGAGAGAGGTGGGCCTGGTTCCTAGTCAAAGGTCCACTTGTTCCCAAGTCGGAGCGACAGGATCCCTGTTCGTCTTTGCGAGCTACTAAAACACACTTAACGGATTTGGGTATTTGATCTGAGTTGGCCGCTGGCCTATACGCACTACCACCACGAGGGATAATGGTTATGGGACCCTCTACAACGTATGTTCCTTCTGAAAGCTCTTCAGATGTCACAGTTTAGAGATGCGGGCTGATTGTTGGGGTGAGCTGGTTACGTCTGTGGTGTTCCACAGTCATGCTTGGGCCCCGACCAGTCACGCAACATGCAGGAGTGCAAAGGGCGATGGCCTAAGACCCCTTCGCACTTACGATTTAGACCGGCGTGTTGACCTCTCTAGAGAGTCTAGGTTGGTCTATGGAGTGTCGATTACCCGAGGCCAGGCATTACCCAGCAAGTGTGTCCGGCCAGATGTAATCAAGCGTGCTGGGTAACAGTAGGGCACCCCTGCAGGGAAGTAATTTATTCGAATAGCCGTGTCCACGGTAATAGGACGCTCGGAGTTGTATCCTGATCTACTACAACTATGAATGGATACTGATACAATGTTAAACTGTTACTACTGCTCTCGGGATCACTTTCTCGCAGGGTAGTCGAGGAAGGATCTCAGGGCATTGCTAATATATACTTATTATTATATGCTACTGTGTTCTATTCTCTTCTGATGCTGCAAGATTGCTTCAAGATGCTAGTCTTCGATAGGCTAGGTCATTCCCCCTCTATTCTGGCATTTTTGTAGTTCAGTCCAAAGATATAGCCCCATTAATTTGATACCAATGCATACTAATTATAGTTCTGATGTAAGCCTTGCGAGTACTTTGGATGAGTAGTCACAGTTGCTTTGCTACCTCTTTTTCCCAATACTCGGTTAATACGATCAGATGATGGAGTCTAGGAGCAGGAGATCGCCAGAGGCGCTTACTACGACGTGGAGATCCCCGATGACCAGGAGTAGTCTGGAGGCCCTAGGCAGGAGGCCTTCGCCTTTTCGATCAGTGTTGCTGTTTGTGCTAGCCTTCTTAAGGCAAACTTGACTAACTATGTCTGTACCCAGATAATATTTGTTTGTATGACTTATGTATTCGGGTCCTCGTGACCCTTGGTTTGTAATATAAAGATTTATGTTTAAATTTGTGTCTAGAGTTGTGTTGTGATATCTTCCCGTGAGTCTCTGAACTCAATCGTGCACGTTTGCATGTATAATTAGTGCACAGTCGAGCAGGGGCGTCACAAATTGGTATCAGAGCCGACTGCCTGTAGGAAGCCCCCTTTCGATTCCTTGGTCATAGTTGAGTCTAGTCGTTGAAAACCTATTTTACTAACATGGCTGTGTGGCTTACGGGCCCACGTTACCAATGCATGGGATTAGGATCTTTTATTCCTCTTCCTTACTCTGGGACTTTGATCTCTCTTCTATTTGGGTTAAAGATTTTGCTAACTCTAACTCTAGGTTCTCATGATCACATCAATCTGGAGATCTAATTACTTACAGTCATAGCCTAGCGTGGTTTCTCTGGTGGAGGGACACGCGGGACACGTACCCTATCGGCGCATGCTTGGACAAACCGACCAGGCTAACAGGTGGCGCCTCTCCACTTTGTGCAAAGACAGCTGAGAGGTCACCATGGACGATATGACTTGGGACTGACAAAGATGTATCAAGACCTTCCGAAGCACTATTCGACATTTCTCCGAGACCCTTGTGCTCACCACCTTTGCCATTCCTACCATCGATAAATCCATATGGATGACCAGACACACTTGCCGTTCATACATTCATTCCCATATGCTCTTGCTATTACAAGATGCCCCAAAATAGTCTCCGATGT
This sequence comes from Thinopyrum obtusiflorum, assembly GCA_036873465.1. NCBI lineage: Eukaryota > Viridiplantae > Streptophyta > Magnoliopsida > Poales > Poaceae > Thinopyrum > Thinopyrum obtusiflorum. The sequence goes on from JAAAWM010012246.1 coordinate 165,038, forward strand.
TCCGAGAATCCCTAGTGTCTACTTCCTTGCAGCTCCTTGTCGCATGAATAAACCTACGAATAATTCCTCACACCTACCAGGGATCCGTTCATCCCCAGTTCTTCTAGTGTTTCATAAGATACTTCGTAATGTTATCCGTTCTTCCGAGAATCCCCTGTAGCCTGCTACTTTTGAGATTCTTCTTACCTGCTTGTATTATGGTTAATTCCATATGTCTAGTAATCTTCATTGACATCCATTGTCATTGCCATTCTGATCCTATTGATTCCACTTGTGTGTGAATACTCGCAACCATCAATTGATCCTTAGAAATTATCCTTCTGGCTCAGACATCATTCCGGATATGAGCTATTTTTTAGCCAATCAAACCTTGAGTGATTGTCCATCTAATTCTATTCAACTTATTCGTCTTTGATCAGAGCATCTGCTTCTGATCCCCCCGATTTGGAAATCGTAAACCTTTCGTATTTAAGCTTCGGCTTATTCAGATGTTTTCATAAGCCAATGTGCTTGCATCCTTTTCTTTTCTGGTTGAGTACCGATACTCACGTCAAATCCTTTGCAGACCACCTGGTCTTTTGGTGGATTACTAATCCGATAGCTCCCTCGTATTTTGAATCATTGATGAATTTCCCCTGATACAAGATGCCTTCGGCGAATTGTATCATCTACTCCATGTCGTCAACCCTTTGCTTTCAAGCTTGTATCCATTGCTTCTGTAAGTATGTTGTATAGCTTCCTAAACTCTTCTGACGAGTTGTATCTATGATTTGCCATCTGTGTGGACCAGAAAGTTTTCACGGGTCATACTCTTCTGGTGTTTCGCTAGATAAAATTCCAACACCACAACTTTCTTCGAAAATGAGAAGTGAATGAAAGGTTATGCATTGAAGAAGTGGGAGTCGACCTTGAACCTTGTGTTCAGGCCCATGGGCACGATGTAGATCTTATCACGGAACCTTCTTGTAAAATATTTATTCATTTGTATGATTCTTCCGGTATCCTTAATTTGATCCCATGCAGTTATGGTTCCGACCATGCTATCCTTATTTGACATATCTAAGAGGAATCCATTCCCGAGTCTCGTCTAGTTTTCGACTATATTGAACCATCTGCTGTTCGCAGATCAACGATCAAATTCAACCTCTATTCTATTCTGCCTTCGAGTATTACCCTCTGGTATATTGAGGATATCGTGTCATTGCATACCCCTTATGAATTCTTGTTGGAGTAATACTTTTCACCGTCATAGTCATTCCACGGGTTCTGGGTTGTTTGTCAACTGAGGACACCAATAAGTGAATCGAATCCGCCCTATGGTTCATTACTCCTAGTAATTTGTTCCTGGGAAATTTAAACTCAGTCTTATCATTCTTAGCCTGATCGGCTAGATCTTAACATTCTAATTTTAACCGTGCTACCTGGCCTTTTTCCCGGAACACAAATTTTTGACGATGAGCTAATCCTACGTCGAGCTTCTTCATCATATCATTATTCCTTGAACAACCCGATTGACTTCGAGTTTGTGTCATATCCGTGGTTCTGCTGACCTTTAGCTTCGCCACTCCTTTGCTTGATGTCATCGCTGATCGATTACATCTTCATGAAATCTCTCCACAAAATGTGTCATGGTCGTCGTCAACCTTTTGACTTCTTTAAAAAGTTGTGAATCGAATTCATGATGAGTAATGCCAGCCTTGCCCCTCGATGATTGGTGTTATCATTGACAACATCCTTGACTTCCTCCCAACACAGACTTGGTCATGTGTTGGTTATACCTCGAGTTCCTTGCTATTCCTGGAACTGTTTCTTGAGTATTTCTTGTGATCTTCAAATCCAATGTTTACTTGAAACACCATATTATTGCTACCCCGAAGCATGACAGTGGCATTCCGAATATCAACAAGAACATTGGAAGCACAATGCTAAATGTTTCTTGTTCAATTATCCAAACACCGTTATATGGGTAAAATCATGAATTTCCTCACCCCTTTACCTAAATGTATATCTACCTGCTATCCTGTCATGGATATCATGCTCTGTTTGTCCTTGGGAAGGATATACACCTAACACTTGTGAGTGATCACATTTTCCTTTCCATTGGTCTGTATAATCTAATAAACACATTTTCCTTTCCATTGGTTTGTTTAACCTTTCAAATGATTTATATGATCTAAGCAGTGATAATTCCCTGCTTATATAAACACCTCGGTGTACAACTTTGTCAGTAAGACCTTGTTGCTATTGTTGATAACATTCCGGTAACTTTGCCGATTGGTCCGCCTCATTTCAACGAGTAGGAAAATGGTTCTCTTCGTTCCCCGCCCTTGGTACTGATGTTGTTACCAACATAACTGACAAGCTATCCTCTGACATGCCTTGCTATTATGACCGTGCAAGATGTCACCGCCCTTCCTAATTGTACTCCACACTCACCATAGTTCCACAGGATTGAAACCTGACTCTCCTGTACATCTCTGTTTACAAAGTTATTCCTTGCGCTTGGCTTCGTAGGTAATTCACGAGCCACCTTCCTAGAGATCTATTTTGGTATCTAATGCAATATTATTCCATGTTGTTCTAAACCCTTTTCGCACTCTGGTTTAGGCATCGAATGATTGCTTACCCGCTTGAAACTTCTCATACCTTCTTTTATTTCTCTCGATGTATTTCCCTGAGTTTTAACTCAAGAGATACTTTATGTCTTCATCCCCTAAGATAACCACCAGATGTCGATCCTTCCGGACATCCGTCCTTATATAGTTCTCCCTTGTAACCTTTACGTAAGTACGATGAAGATTTCGAAGGAAGGACGGTAACTTTGCTGTGAAGCAATGATGTGGAGTAATGAAGACATCAAACCGATGGGCCAACAACTTCGAGAACTGCAACCAAGACCGACAATACTCGTTAGAATTTTGTAACCAATTCTTTCCCCTTACTCTACCTTTTAAATCTCGGGATGAGATTTCTTTTAGTGGAGGAGATTTGTAACACCCCCAGTGGTTAGCTAAAGTAACCACATGCTAATCATGCCATGTCATCATACTTTTACTAAGCCAAAATGCCACTTGTCACAAATCAAACAATAATCCAAATTCAAATTCAAATTTCAAGTACAAGTCAAAAATAGTATTTCTTCAAACATAAAAACTAAACAGTTCATAATTTTGGAAATATTCCATCATTAATTATGTTAAGTAAAACAATATCACCAAAAATCACTATGTGACTCTAGCATCAAGAAAACAGGACCAACATCAATTTAATTGATGTTTTCAATTTCTAAAAATAGTTAAGCATTTCCAATTGCCCCCAAACTTTTTGTGCCACCCTAGAATGTTGCTAAGTATTTATGTACCAAGTTTCATTCACAACAAAAATAGTTTGATGCACTAACTAAATACAAAACAGAGACAAAAGTATACAATAGCAAAGAAAAGGATAAAAAGAAAAACATCACTGTGCACTTGTAGCCCACTCTACAGTGCGAGGCCTAGCCCACCTAAGGCCTTCTCTTTTCTTAGGACAGAGGAGAGGCAGGCCATGGCGTGGCCACATGCGCACGGCCGTCCACGCCCCGATGTCACTTGTGTCGATCATCTATCGACTCCCCGGGGAGGATAAGGCCACTCCCAACGCAGTGGACAACCCTAGTCCTCCTTCCTCCCTCTCCTCGCATCGCCCCCTTCTGCTTCTTCATCGCCCGAGCGTAGCCGCCACCGCGCCATCATCGTCGTCGCGGCCACCAACCTCCCCGGTGCCTGAGAAGATGTCTAGGAGCCTTCCCGTGGTCATCTCCTTCATCTCCACCGAAGAACCCGAGCCGGGACGCCCCGTACACTCGTCATCGAGCCGGTGTCTCCGCCACGGCCGCCGCATCACGTCGAGGAGTGCGACGTGTCCAGCCAACCCCACGCCTTCCGACCATGTCCACGAACCCCCCTGTGAGCCCCTCTACCGATCCCCCTTGTTTGCCCCTTTGATCTGCTCCGTTTGCCGCCGTTGCCCGGAGCTTGCCGTGTCAGCGTGCGTCGGCTACTGCTGCCTGTGGCCGTGCTGCTCTTGGCTGCCGCTATTGCTTCATACTGCTGCTGCTCTTGCTATGTTGCTGCTACTCACCTACTGCTGCTGCTCTGCTAGTCGCTGCTGCTACGCTGTTATGCTGCTGCTTGCGGCTGGCCATTGCCAAGGCCATGGCCGAGCGTATGTGTGTGTGCTGTGTGCCTGTGTGTGTGTGTGTGTGTGTGTGTGTGTGTGTGTGTGTGTGTGCGTGAGTGTGTGTGGTTAGGATTATTTTTAGGATTAGATTAGGAGTTTATTTAGTCTAATAAAACAATGACATGTGGGCCCCATCTAGTTAGATTAAAAAGTAATCAAATTAAAATTATCTAAGACAATGACAGGTGGGACCCGCTTGCACTATTAACCTGTTAACCAGTCAACGTTGACTGGGTGTAACACCCCAAAAATTTAACCACTTTTTTATTAAGTAAAATCTGTCCAGTAATAAAATTTTGAATTATATTAAGTCCTTTAATAATTTTAGAGCCTTTTCCGTTTTGACTTTCAAAATTCTTCCCTCCATATAGAAATTTTAGGAAATATTATTGTGGGGTCATGTGATGCCTATATATCACTTTGGTGCAAAAACCCAACCTGGTCTTTTGGAAATTTTGAGTGAACCTTCCTCCTTTTCATTTTGTCCACTTTCTAGGTTATAACTACAACCCTATTTTTCTTAGCTCTATTAATTCCGAAACTTTTCCCACTTATAGTCCTTCCAAACAAACCCTTAACTCCAGGAGCTCAACTCTATATGAATTTTGTAGAGCCACCAAATAACCTCCTGTAGTTTCTGTCCAGAAATGTATTCTGGTAAAACTTGCACTAGCAGGTATTTCTTTTTGCCAAACTAACTCCACCATCATCTCTACCATCTAAAGATACCCCATACTGCCAAGTTTCATCATCAAGAAAATCTTCTAGGTCACCCTAGCATTCTGTCGAGCACCTCATGTGCATGACAGACTTTGACAACCTTTTAAAACTTCCAATGGAACTAGCTCATCGGGCCAAACCAGAATGTCCAGTACCCATGTCATCCCTCTAAGCATCACACCGTTAAAAAATTAGCTAATTTGGACTAGCCCAGGTTACCCTGGCATTTTGTCGAGCAGCTCATGGGCATGCTCAAAGCGTGAGTAGAGCACCCGGACTGCAGCCTCTGGTATCGATCTGCCGCTGCACTTTGCTGCCTTCCCTGCATGTCATCCACCCCAAGTGGCTTCGTGGGAAAGCCAGGAAGCCTGCCGACACTCGGGCCTGGCCTCTAGTGCCGGCCACCGCTGTCCAGAGCCGCCGCACCTTCGACCACAAGGGCACGACACCGCCCCAGCACCTGGCATCAACCCGAGGCCACCAACGCACCACGCGCCCAACAACCAACTGCTCGGGGTTATCTGCAGCTCGCTGACCATCGCCGCCGTCCACCACCAACCCCAACGGCCTCAGTAGCGCCATTAATGGCTGCCCGCTGCCGTGCCTATCTTTAGGCGTTGCGAAACCGACCCTCTCCGGCTATAAAAGCCACCCCCGAGCTCTCCTAGCTCAATACCACACTCCCCTCTCCCTCCCTGAGCTTCCTCAAGCGTCAGAACGACCGGAGATGGTCGTCCTCCTCACCTCCGGCAGCTACGGTCGCCGCCAACTCTCGGATGATTCCGAGCCAACCAAAGCCTCCCTGCCCAAAATTCTTTCACCACTAGATCCGTAGAACCACCTCACTTTGATTCCACACTCTAATTCCATGGGAAATCCACCATAGGCAAAATCCCACTTTCGAGCTCCGCCGGAGCTTCTTGGGAGAACCTCGCCATTGGCGACCTTGTGCCTCCCCTCAGTTTTGCCATACCTCGACGGGATCACCAGGATTTCCTGGTCATGCGGGTGCCTCCAGCTCCTCGAATAGCGCCGCCGGTCATCGGCGACGATCGCCAGAATCCCCGCCCTGTTCTGTCGCGGGAGGAAGACGACGACCCGGTCAAACCCAACAAGCGGGGCCCGGTCGCCAGCCTCACCTCGCCTCTCTGCTGGCGCGGCTAAGCAGCTGGGCCGGCCCAGTGACACCACTCGGCTAAGTTGCGCTCAGGGCGCTTCTCTGACTTTTTCTATTTTATGTTTTTCAGTAGATTCTGAATAATTCCACAGCCACCAATTCTAAACCAAATTTGATGATTAAAATTTCTGTAGACTCCTAAAATCATGCTCTATTTATCTATATTAGGTGAACATTTATCCTAAGCCTTGTTCCTACTGGATCAATTAAATAGCTCTTTTAATCTTTTTTCCAGCTTAGAAATTCCATAAGTAATTCGTATGAACTCCAAATAAATTGAATCTTTCACTGTTATTTTTCATTTTTCATCTAGTTTATTTTAGTATTTATTTCAAAAAATTCCAGACAACTTGTTAGAACTGTTATTGCTATAAGTGGTAATTTAAATATTTTTGAAAATAGGATATGGAGGGGAGATAATATTTCAAACTTTTGGAGTGCACCCAATATCTCTACATGCTCAAGGCAAGCATTTTTTAACTTGGGATATAGTGTTTGCATGCATGTTTGCATAAGTTAAAAATGGTCACATGTCATGGGTAGCAAGTGCATATCATAAGTTCTTTTGTGCATCTCAAACATGCATCATGAACCCATTAATATGGTGAAATAGTATGAGTTTAACTACTGCCCATGTGTGCCAGAAGCACAAATCACGTTGTGATGTGACGGAGTTGTTGTGGGCATTTTGGAGCATGCAAGGGTTGTGGCCCGGTTTTGGTATTGCTGTTGAAAGGATACCTTGTTATGCTAACCACTGCAGGAAATACTTAAGCCTCCTGAGTCGACCATAGATCGAGTCTTGTTCCGGTAACCCCCATACTTGTTTTGTGCTGCCACTTGTCCCTCCCACAGGTGGGGTATGGTTCAGTAAGTTGTTAACCCCTTTCCGTGCACACACCGTACAGAGAGGCCACAGTGGAAGATACCAGTGGCCACTGGTAGGCATGCCACTTGGTCCGGGGGCATGGGTGTTTCCGGTTGTCGCTGAGAGGGAAGATACCCTTGTAATCCACGCGTATTAATAATGATCCCATGCTATTGGAGGTTGTAGCCTTCCCACTTAGAGTTTTACTTAACTGTTGTTTTGGGTGATTCCTGGTAGCAGAAAAGTTAAGCTGGTGTTTGCTGGTCAGGTGTGTTTTCAACCCAAAGACCGTAGTGGGAATTAGCCAGTGCCACGGTGCTGACTAAAGGAATCCCATGCACGTGGGTAAAGAGTACGCCCTCTGCAGAGTTATACCTATTCGAATAGCCGTGTCTGTGGTTAAGGACTATAGTCTGGGTTGGTCAAGTGTCGGTCTTAGAGTCGATCTCCGGAGGAAATGATTTAAAATTGAGCATGGTTTATTTTGCAGAATAATTATTGCTGCTACTAGTGTCATCATGAATATTATTGATGCTATGACTAATCTATTTCTCTTATTTTATTGTCTGGGTGTCTCAGGGGCTGCCTAGACTACCCCGGGCATTCAGTTTTATTTTCAAGACCTTACGAGGCATCTCTCGAGTTTTCGGGCGGTCCTGTCTCGCCCGACTCTCTTGTAGATACTCGTTTGGCATTTCTTTTCAAGACCGACCATGGCGTCACTTTTCGACACCCAACTGGCATTTCTTTTCAAGACCTCTCATGGCGTCGCTTGGATTCTCAGGCGGTCCTGTCTAGTTACAAGCTGGAGATCTATGTTAGGGTTAGGTACATACAAGAGGAGGGGGGTGGGTGGCGCCTACAATTCCATCTAGCAATAGGAGTTAGTTACAAGGTGGAGATCTATGTTTACATTTCTACAGGGAGGCTACTAAAGATGTAATGAAGGGGGCCAGCCCCTCCTTCGCCCTATGAACCATCATGGAGAAGTTCTGCACAAATCTGGCCTTCTAGGAGGTAAGTTAGTGTTCCATCAATGGCCCTACACCCTTATCCGTGTTGCCGTGCCAGTCTATCTGGGTCGTCTGAGATGGTGGATTATTGAACCGAGACCTGACACCCCTAAAGGCCCTTACAAATGTCTAACTCTGTCGAGCCGCACCAAGTGTGATCTACTGAGGGTGATTCCTTGTATTTCACTCTCCATGTTGACTCCGTAGTGTAGCACATCCGGCGTGATCATAATGAGGGTGATTCCTCGTAGCTCACTCCCGGTGATGTCTCAGTCGAACAGTATATCAAGTGTAAACCTATCAAGGGTGATTCCTCTGGTTTCACCTGATGGTAGGGACCTGAACCTCGACAGTACTATGAATAAAGATGGGTCGGCCCCAAGTGTACCCGCGAGAGGTATTGTGGCAGAACGATAGGGTAGGCGGAGACTGCCTAGGAGAGAAGTGGGCCTGGTCCCTGGTCGTAGGTCCGCGTGTTCCCAAGTCAGAGCGACAGGAACCCTGTTTGTCTCTACGAGCTACTAAAACACACTTAACGGATTTGGGTATTTGATCTGAGTTGGCCGCTGGCCTATACGCACTACCACCACATGAGATAATGGTTATGGGACCCTCTATGATGTATGTTCCTTCCGAAAGCTCTTCAGATGTCACAGTTCAGAGATGCGGGCTGATTGTTTGGGTGAGCTGGTTACGTCTGTGGTGTTCCACAGTCGCGCTTGGGCCACGGCCAATCACGCAACGTGCAGGAGTGCAAAGGGCGATGGCCCAACACCCCTTCACACTTAGGATTTAGACCGGCATGTTGACCTCTCTCGAGAGTCTAGGTTGGTCTACGGAGCATCGATTACTCGAGGCCGGGCATTACCCAACAAGTGTGTCCGGCCAGATGTAATCGAGCGTGATGGGTAACAGTAGTGCACCCCTACAGGGAATTAATCTATTCGAATAGCCATGTCCATGGTAACAGGATGCTCGGAGTTGTATCCTGATCTACTACAACTATGAATGGATACTGATACAATGTTAAACTGGTACTACTGCTCTCGGGATCACTTTCTCGCAGGGTAGTCGAGTAAGGATCTCAAGGCATTGCTAATATGTACTTATTATTATATGTTGTTGTGTTCTATTCTCTTCTGATGCTGCAAGATTGCTTCAAGATGCTAGTCTTCGATAGGCTAGGTCTTTCCCCCTCTATTCTGGCATTTCTGTAGTTCAGTCCAAAGATATAGCCCCATTCCTTTGATACCAATGCATACTTATTATAGTTCTGATGTAAGTCTTGCGAGTACTTTGGATGAGTACTCACGGTTGCTTTTCTACCTCTTTTTCCCCATACCCGATTAATACGATCAGACGATGGAGTCCAGGAGCAGGAGATCCCCGGAGGCACTTACTACGACGTGGAGATCCCCGATGACCAGGATTAGTTTGAGGCCCTAGGCAGGAGGCCTTCGCCTTTTCGATCAGTGTCGTTGTTTTGCTAGCCTTCTTAAGGCAAACCTGACTAACTATGTCTGTACCCAGATAATATTTGTTTGTATGACTTATGTATTCAGGTCCTCACGACCCCTGGTTTGTAATATGAAGATTTATGTTTAAATTTGTGTCTAGAGTTGTGTTGTGATATCTTCCCGTGAGTCTCTGATCTCCATCGTGCGTGTTTGCGTGTATGATTAGTGCACAGTCGAGCAGGGGCGTCACACCCCAACACACCCAATACAATGGTAAATTTTATAGGTGCACTAGTTCGGCGAAGAGATGGTGATACAAGTGTAGTATGGATAGTAGATATAGGTTTTTGTAATCTGAAAATATAAAAATAGCAAGGTAGCAAGTGATAAAAGTGAGCACAAACGGTATTGCACTGCTTGGAAACAAGGCCTAGGGTTCATACTTTCACTAGTGCAATCTCTCAACGGTGCTAGCATAATTGAATCATATAAACATCCCTCACATGCGACAAAGAATCACTCCAAAGTTTCTATCGGAGAAAGTAGGACAAAAATGTGTATCAACCTATGTGCTTATATTACCCAAATGTCACCAAGAGAATCCGCAAGTTGATTAAAAAAACATATATCAAGTGACTCAATAGAATACCCCACTGTCACCACAGTTATCCACATGCAAGACATACATCAAGTGATCTCAAATCCAATATTTAATCCAACATAACGAAACCTCAAAGAGCAAGACTTAATTCATCACAACAAAGATAGAGAGGGAAAAACACCATATGATCCGATTATATTAACAAAGCCCAAGGTTACATCAAGACCGTGCCAAATCAAGAACATGAGAGAGAGATCAAACACATAGCTACTGGTACATATCCTCAGGCCCAAGGGTGAACTACTCCCTCCTCATCATGGAGACCGCCGGGATGATGAAGATGGCCTCCGGTGATGATTTCCCCATCCGGTAGGGTGCCGGAAAAGGCCTCCAGATGAGATCGCTTCAGTACAGAGGCTTGTGGCAGCGGCGGCATCGAAGTTCTTGGTTTCTTTCTGGGGTTTTCTATATTTATAGGAATTTTTGGCGTCGGTTTCACGTCAGGGGGGCCACAAGGGACTGACAAGCTCAGTAGGCATGCCCTAGGGGGGGCCCTTGAGCTTGTCGCTCCCCTGGACATCGTCTGGTCCTCCTCCCAGGCTTCGGGGGTCTCTTTTGGTCCATAAAAAATCACCGTAAAGTTTCACGGCATTTGGACTTCGTTTGGTAAGGATTTTCTAAAAAGTCAAAAACATGTAGAAAATAGCAACTGGCACTGGGCACTAGGTCAATAGGTTAGTTCCATAAAAATCATATAAAAGTGCACCAAAACCATATAAAATTGTTGTAAACATGGCATCAATACTTCATAAATTATAGATACGTTGGAGATGCATCAAGGGATTGCTCCTTTGTACGCTAGCAACCCGGCACCTTCGGTGAGTCGCCTCCCAATTCTTATTTTGAGAGTACTCATGCAATTTATCTTTGCTTTATCTAAAAACCTGCCGACTTGACATACTGTGCAGGAAAATGCCGATTGGTGGAAAACTGAGCCCCAAATCCCCACTCCTCCTAAGGATAGCAACCTGGAGGAGGAAGAAGAAGATGAGGTAGAAATCGATTCTCTCAGTCGTCTCCATAATGAACTTGCTGACACCGACTCTCTTCAGGAACACACCGGAACCAGCCGAGCCTGTGAGGTAGAGGTAATCCCATCTTCTTCCGACTTGGAAACATTAGGCCAAAGAAAAACCCGGCGTGCTGTTCGTAAGGTACAATTTTCACACCCATCAGCTCACTTAGACAAATATTTATCTTTGAAGAAAATGCAGCATGCTAAAAACTTGAAGAGGAAGACCCGGAGCAGTTCTGGGGAGCTTTCAGGCGGCTTGCCAAATGAACCACCTTCACGCAGGGCATGGACTCGGGAGCAACTTAGCCTGAGCCCCTCGTGCCCGAGAGCCGACCAACTTAAAGAGCTGCTGCACTGCTCTGACCCAGACTACCAGACGACTTCGCCATCATCTGACGAGTCTTGTGCCAGTCAAATACCAGCTTTCAACATCAACCTCGGGTAAGTCACATATAGTGCTTTGTCAATTCTTAACATACTTCTTTCTTTTATTGATTCTCATATCTATGTTAATCCAGAGCCAAAGCTTTTGTGAAGAACAAAACTAGCGGGTCTTCTACTGCCATGGTAGAGACTGAGGAGGGCCCTTCTCATGATATTGTAATGGACAACCCAGAGATCCATGATGACCCAGCTGGTCAGGATGAGCTGGCTCACCAGGATAACCCGGTTAGCCCTATCCGTGCCTCTACTCCTCCTCCTGTTGTGGAGGAAAAGAATGAAAATCCAATGCCGGAGTCGCCCTTGGAGAAGACTCACAATGATGTGATCATAATTGGTGAGAAACATGGTGCTCCTCCTAAGAGGTCGACTACTTTAGCAAAAATCATAGCCAAAGATGAGCCACCAAACAAGGAGAAGGGGAAAATCAGCCTTCATTTTCAATCTTTTGAAAATCTAGATGTGAACTCCCTGCACCAAGGCTATCTGACTCAGATATCTGATAGCCGATGTCAGTACTAAAATTGGCAGACCTTGGGGTAGGGGTCCCGAGCTGTGGATCACGGATCAATGGGTAACAAGGGACGAAGGAGACAGTATTTACCCAGGTTCGGGCCCTCTAGAAGAGGTAATACCCTATGTCCTGCTTTGATTGTATTGATGATTGTGTATCGAGTACAAGATTTATCTACCTCGAGATAGTAAGCAGTGTTCTAACCCTACGGCTAGGTGGATGTGATTATGATCGGATCCTCCCTATAGGCTAGACCCCTCGGCTTATACACACACCAGGGGGTACTTAGGGTTACATGGTCGGTTGCTAGTCGAGAGATGCACATGGTGGCGGCCGAAGATCTCCTTGGAGTACATGTCAAGTCTTCGGTAGAGTCCATCCTTATCATGTCGAGGTAAGAAGCTTCCGGAGTCCTTCCTCGTAAGAATGGCGACCCATAAGTTCGGCCCGAGGACTGTGGGCCAACTAGGTTGGTACCCCCTAGTCCAGGACACCGTTAGTAGCCCCTGAACTGGTCTTCAATGCCGAGGATGACGCTCTTCGGCTGAGTGACTTCGGCTCTGGTGTCTTCGGCTTGGCAGACTAGTTCCTCTTTCGGTGATTCGGGACCTCCTTATCTATCGCAAGCTTTCACTGGGACCCTTCGTAAAGGAACTCGCCCCACAAACAAGGTTCGTCCAAACTTGTTAGCATCCGAAGATGTGGGACAACTTAGCCTCAAAGGTGAGCCGCACAAGTGTGAACAGTACCTCTGACCTGACAACTTTTCTGAATTGCCACCACCTATAACTAGGTGGGTCAGTTACTGTTGGTCGAATCACGGCCCGAGGCAATTTTCCCATTGGCATGTCCCATCAAAGCAGAGATCGTGCCCGTTTTTTAAGGGATATCATAAAGATTTTTTTCCCCGTACACATAATGGCATCTTTTTTGGGTAGTGGCAATTTCAACGGCATGGCAGGGGGGACTCTTGGCCTTTCATAGGCTTATAAGAGCAAAGGGAAAGCGATAGCAATCATACGCTTCCATTCCTTCTCGCCCACTGCCTTTCGAGCTCTAGTGCCCAGATCCAACTTTGAATCCACACATCCCTCTTAGCGCCCACAACTTCCATCTCCTAGCCATGGCTGACGCCGCCCTCAAGGGGCACTGGGCCGGCTCCTCTGTCACAGAGGGAATGATCCTGGAGCTGCGGAGCACTGGTTACATCCTTGCCAATATCGCCACCTGGCCACCAAAGCCAAACCAGCGCATACCCACTCCCCAGCCTAGGGAGAGGGTAGTCTTTGTCCCCCACCTCGTCCGAGGTCTGGGGTTCCCGTAGCACCCCTTCGTGAGTGGGATCATTTTCTTCCGTGGGCTCAACTTCCATCATCTGGCCCCAAATTTGATCCTCCACCTCGCATCATTTATCATCATCTGTGAGGCCTTCCTCCATGTTGAGCGGCACTTCGGGTTGTGGCTGAAGACTTTCGGCATCAAGCCGAAGTCCAGCGGCTCCAAGCTCGCGGAGTGCAGGAGAGCAATGATCAGTAAAAACCAGAAGGTTGAATGGTTCAAGGGCACCTTCATTGAGACCATAAAAGAGTGGCAGCGTGAGTGGATTTACATCACCGAGCCACTCGCCAATGGCCAGGTCAAAGTCCTGGCCTTCTCGGCTGGTCCTCTGAGGAGACTTGCTTCCTAGAGGAGGAAGGGCATGGATTGGGGGAACCCCGGAGAAGTGATGGAGCTGCAACAGAAAATCAAATTTCTGGCAGACAAGAAGAAGATCAAGCTGGTGGACGTGGTCGACGTCATGCTCCACCGCCGCATTCTGCCACTCCAGCTTCGGGCAAGCACGATGTGGGCGTTCAAGCCCGAGGATGCGGTACCCATGAACCACTTCTTCCACACCTCCCTATCTGGGATATGGACGGTGCTATTCAAGCTGTCCCAGAACGAGTTCCCCCTAGAGGGGAGGGACAGTGGCTTCGAAGCCGCCCACGACGCCTCCGCGGTAACTTCAATATGCAGCTTCATATTCTGCATTTCTTTCTATCTTATAAACCTTAATTGAATGGATGGTTCTTCTTTTCAGAAGTGGATCCCCAAGGTGCAGCAAATGCTGTGCCGGGCACCACTGCCCAAAGAGGAGAGATCTCCTCATCTCACGGCCCTCTTAGCCGAGGAGCCATATGTGGTGCTGCCCAAAGAGCCAAAGCACCCGAAGGGGAGGGGCAGCGCCCGCATACGGGAAGCCTCAGTGACCAGATCCGAGGAGACTATGCCTCCTCCACCCACGAGGACGAGGAGGAGGAGAACATGGGGGAAGGAGAGCCATCCCCCAAGGGAAAAAGAGCGGTGTCCGAGGACACCGAGGAGGACACGTAGCCCAAAGGCCGCAAGCAGCTGCGCAAGTCCTCTGCAGATCCTGCTAAGAAGCGGGCCTCACCGGCGAAGATCACACTCTCCGACGAGTCGGATGGCGACCTCCTCCAGCCGAAGAGAAAAAGCCATCACCTCGGAGGTATGTCCGAATTAAATTTTGAAAGCATGTTCTTAATATAAAACATGTAACATGCGTCTTGTCAGTCCGCAGCGCCTTCACATAGGCGATGACATCTCGGAAGGGCTCCCTCTGCCCTCTATGGCGGACAGCGTGACCCTCGAGCACGTCGCAACCCCCCTGCTCCTGAAGGGCTGGGGGAGGCGACGTCCAACCAGGTCCCTCCAGTCAATACTGTGGGGGACAAGGTACAGGTTCCTGCGGCCGAGGTCGAGACCTCGGCCAACCAAGACCAAGGGGAAAAGGTCCCTGAGGTCCCCAAGGAAGAGTTGGGCCAGACGACAGCCTAGCCCCAAGCAGCTCCGACGTCTTCGCCGTAGCCGGAGGCCTCGATTCCTACCACAATGGTGGTGGGACCCAAGGTTGTTCTGCCCTCCCCTCCCGCCGCAGGGCAGGTTACCACGGGGTGGTCCGGGGAGGTGGAGGTAGCCTTAATGGGCTCCTCTATCATAGAAGAACACCGTGCCCTCATTAGCATGGCGCTGTATGGCTTCTGGTCCGTAGAGGCCGGAATGCACGAGGTCTTCAAGGGCCTCATCAAAATCTTTGAGGTATGCTTCCCAGCACTTTTTTCATACATAATACATTTAAAGTTAGTATTGTCCGTAGTCCACAGATGTTTCAACATTTGTCTGAAGACTTTTTAATGAGCTGCAGCGTAGCACATGTGAATGCGTGGCTAGTAGTAGCCCCCGAGCCCAAAGCTAGTTTTAAGAAACTGGCTTGGGGGTCAATATGTTTAGTGAAAAGCAGAGATCCAGTAACCCCCAAGACTCTGGTTGGCTTTGTGAAAATGCCGAATAGAGGATCAAATTCGGTGCTAGGGGATTACTAAATGGATTTATACGTGCAGGCCTCGTCCTCGGCTCTGAACTCCGCTTCCGAGGAGATAGCGGAGATGAACCAGAAGCTCAAGCGGTCCGAGGAGGACCTCGATCTGATGCAAAAGCAGATCGAGTGGACCCAAGGTAATCAAAAAGCTGATGCTTGATCAAATTTATTTTGTGTTTTGTTTGAGCTTTAGTGCTGATGCCGAGCTGTTTATGTGACAGCTGCTATGACGGAGCTTGAGGCACTCAAGGCCGAGCTGGAAAAGGCTCGGTAGGAGGTGAAGTAGCAAAAGGCTGCGGCCATGAGGGCCGAGAAAGAGTTAGCCGAGGAAAAGGTAGCTTAGGGCAAAGACCAGGCTCGGGTCCTCGAGGTCGAGGACAACCTGAAGGGCATGTACCAGGAATGAGATGCCCTTCAGGAGAAGGAGAAGGAAGGATCCGCGGAGCTTAAGAAACTGAGCTCAGCACATGCTGAGGTCCAGACCCAGGCCCAAGTGGACCGCAAGGCGCTCCATCAAGTGAGGCAGATCACTGCTGGTAAGCCATATTTACTTTAGTGTGTTTTTGGCCGAAAGGGGTTTGCCGAGCTCACACAACTCTGGTGATCCGCAGAAGCCTTCGCAGATCTCCTGAGGAGCGCGTCAGACATCGGCCATTACTTAGGTGCTCAGGAGGGCCACGCCATGGAGAGGGCATTCTGGCAATAGTTCTAGGCACCATCGCATCCGGCTATGCTGAATCACCAGATGAAGCAGCTAATGGAGCTCTACCACATGGCGAAGCTGGCACTGGAAGATCTCTGCATCCATCTTTGGCCTGCGGAGGCACTGCCGACCAGTTTCTTTGGTCTGGTGGCTCATCTGCAAGAAGCCAGCCCCCAGGTGACCCGCTGGAAGCGGTCGACGTGCTTGGAGGGCGTCCAGCTGGAGTACGGCTGCATGAAGACGCATTATCCTTGTCTTGACGTGACACTCATGGCCTCGGGCCCCCTGAGGGGAAGGACCGGTCTGTGCAACAATTCCTTGCCGGGGTGATGGAGGGCGCTCGGATCACCAAGGCTCAGTGCCCCAAGGATACCTTATACTTTTAAGTTTGTACTTTGGGATGCCTAAGTTTAGCAGGATGTAAAAACATTCTTTTGTTTGAAATGAATGCGGCTTTATATTCCAATGCATGTGCTTGTATACTTTTTTTTTTACTCCTGTGTGACCGGTTTAATACTGAAAGCAACCAGTCGTCAGCTTTAGCCCTCTTGTACAGGATACAAAGGGTGTTTCCCAGCAGTCTTGACCCTTAGCCGATGTCTCGGTTCCCGGAGGCGGTCCGTGCATATGGAAACAAGGCAATCAGACTATATTAGTTTTATAGCTTTCACTTAGTCATAGGAGCTTAACTGTTGGGGCTAGTGACGAGCCCCCAATGCATGAAGTGTTCGGCGGTCAGCCAGGGTTTAGGCCACTTGGTCACTTTGGATTTTTTTAAGAAAAGCCCCTCATTTGACATGGATGATCCCTAACGATCCTTTGTTTGACACAGTCATCATCTTGCCGACCAGTTTACGCTTTACCAAGAGAGTCAGTTTTCGGCTTTCTCCACTGAGGCGCTTTACCAACCGAGCTGGAAGCGCAATCACAGTGGTTCTCCCTTTACACTCTTAGCCGAATAGGTTGTGAACCTAAGAGGTACGCACAGGAGTCGGGCAACCCAACTATTGACCAAAATCGAGGTTTGAAAATGATTCATATGATGCAACATCCGAGACACCGAATAGACACTTCGGGCTTGTAAGTTTGGGCATGAGATTAAAAGTTGAGCCGATGGTTAATGACATAAATAATGTTTGTATCGCACGAGTAGTCTTTTGGCTCAAAGGCAGGAAATGAAAGGGACATAAGCATATGCGTGGTAACATCGAAGGGTACATTCTCCTTTATTTCATATGGTCGAGCCGTACATGTCGAGCTTTATCAAAAGAGACTTATAAAAGATACAATTTGGTAAAAAGAAATAAAAAAGGGGAAGGAAGAACAGGGTGGATATTACTAGGTTTTATAGCCCAAATCCTTCCCCGCCGCACGTCTGCGCCTCCTTGCTGTTTACCAGCGTGTCCTCGTCTACGGCGAGGTTGATGAATGCGGCCTACCACCTCGGCCATGCTATGCTTGATGTTTTTGGCAGCCGGGTCCTTCGAAGTGGTTTGCAGCTGCTGCTTAATGGTTTAAGCCATGTAGTCATGCCGCTCCCATCGGGCCTTTGACAGTGCCCTGTTGGTGCGCAAGTCTTTGGTTGGGCGTTACCTAGTTGAACCGAGAATGGCACGCCCCATGTTTTGTGCTCCTCGGCCTCCCATGGGATTTTGAGTGCGAAGTTATGCACCCTAGGGATGTAATACCCTGCCAAAGGGAGGAGAACGAGGATCGTGTATCCTTATTTAGGGTGAGTAGTCGGCTGCCCGAGGTCGGCCGGTGCACCCCGAGTGCATTTTAACGAGCCGGGTGTGCCTTTCCCGATCATGTTATGGGCCACCTCCTCGATTGCCTGAACCTCGGCTGTGAAAGCCGTGGTTTGCTCCTCTGTTCGGAGAGAGTGTTTGGTGTGACCATTGACTGTGATAACACCATTTGGCCCCGGCATCTTTAGCTTTAGGTATGCATAGTGCGGGACCGCATTGAAACAAGCGAATACGGTGCGCCCGAGCAGTGCGTGGTAGCCGCTGTGAAAGGGGATGATATCGAAGATTAACTCCTCACTCCAGAAGTTCTTGGGTGACCCAAAGACTACTTCCAGTGTGATTGTTCCCGTGTAGCGAGCTTCAACACCGGGTATGACACCCTTGAAGGTGGTGGTACTGGGCTTCATACGAGAGGGATCGATGCCCATTTTCCTGATTGTATCCATGTAGATCAGGTTGAGGTTGTTGCCTCCCTCCATAAGGACATGTGTTAGGTGGAATCCATCAACAATAGGATCCAAGACCAAAGCTGCAGATCCTCTATGCCAGATACTGGTCGGGTGGTCATGCTTGTCGAATGTGATCGGGTAAGCCGACCATGGGTTATACTTCGGGGCGACGGGCTCTAAGGCATAGACGTCTCAGAGTGCACATTTCCACTCCTGTTTCGGGATGTGAGTGACGTAAATCATGTTTACATCCTTTACTTCAGGTGGGAATTGCTTCTGGGTTCCATTGTTTGGCCGCCGAGGTTCATCCTCATCTTCGTTGCGAGGTTGGCCTTTATTTGGACCCTCCGTTGTCATTTTCCTGGCCTGCTTGAAGACCCAGCAGTTTCTATTAGTATGGTTTGCAGGTTTATCTAAGGTGCCATGGATTTGGCATGGTCTGTCGAGGATTTTGTTCAGCTAGTTGGGTCCAACCTTGCTCCCTTTAAAGGGCTTCTTTTTATGTCCGGCTCTAGGGTCGTTGAACCCTGCATTGACTGCGATGTCCTCGGTGTCGCTACCGGCATTCTTATGCCTACGCTTATTCTTATTGCACATTGGCTTGCCATTGCCGTCACGAGCTTCTGAGGTGCCGGCATCATCGTTGTGAGAACTGTGAGCCAACCAACTGTCGTCTCCTGCGCAAAAGCGGGCCATAAGTGAAGTGAGGGCCGCCATGGTCCTCGGCTTGTCCTGCCCAAGCTGGCGCGCCAGCCATTCATCCTGGATACTATGTCGGAACATGGCGATCGCTTTAGCATCAGGGCAGTCGACTATTTGGTTCTTTTTTAGTTAAGAACCAATTCCAAAATCTCCTAGCCGACTTGCCAGGTTGTTGAATGATGTGGATGAGGTCGTCGGTATCCAGAGGTTGGACGTAGGTGCCCTGAAAGTTTGCCCTAAAGGCATCCTCGAGTGCTTCCCAGCTCCTGATGGAATGAGGAAGCAAGTTATTAAGCCAATGCCTCATTGGCCCCTTGAGTTTGAGCGACAAGTATTTGATGGCGTGGAGATCATCTTCATTAGCCATGTGGAGGTGCAGGAAGAAGTCTTCGATCCACATAGCTGGATCGGTCATCCCGTCATATTGTTCGATGTTTATGGGTTTAAACCCATCCGGGAACTGGTGTTCCATCACTTCTTCTGTGAAATAGATCGGGTGAGCGGGCCCTCAAAACCGAGCCGTATTGTGCCGGACGTCGGGAGACATCCATGCATAAGCATGGTCCCGAGCCCTGCCGTGCTTGCCTAACCAGGCCTTGTAACCATCGGGCCCGACCGGTGCACGTCCCCTAGACCCATAGACAGATTGGGTGGGCACTCGATTTGCTTCTATCCTTCGTCGTGCGTCATAGGGCTCGGGGTAGTCAACAGGATCCTTGCTGTGATGGCATGTCACTGTTTGGGGATGTACGTTCTCCCTCATTGGCCTGTCGTGCCCTCTAGGGAGTTAATCAGGTTGATCGGCCCGACCGTGTGTTAAGAGCACATTGCCGGTTACCTCATCATCGAATTCTGGTAGCAGACGCCTGCGCGGGGAGGATTTGGGTGTGGTCTGGCGCCGTTCTTCGAGATCTTTTTCGGCTGAGAGGATTTCCACCCACTTGTCATTGAGCGCCTTCTGATTGGCACGTAGCTGTTGTTGCTTCCTCTTCATACTCCTGGCAGTAGCTATCAATCGCCGCCTGAACCATTCTTGCTCGAATGTGTCCTCAGGGACTATATAGTCCTTGGTTCTGAGGCTTTCGTCCTCCTCGAATTCGGGTAGGTAATTGCTATCGGCCCCGTCAAAGAGATCATCAGGGTCCTCATCTTCGGGTACTCCTGCGGGGTTGTTCTGTTATCCTGGGAAGGCTTGAATGTCCTCTCCCTGGTTCTCTGCTTCATCGGCCCCAGCGCCGTTGTCAGTGGCGACGGTTTCATGCCCACTGGGGTCTCCGTTGGTACCCTTCGCGCGCCTCCGTCGATGCCTTGATGGATTCTTAGGAGTGTCCACCATATATGCGTCGTAAGTGGATGTTGTCGTCCATCTGCCCGTATGGGATGAAGGTGTGGTCATTTCAGGTATGCCGTCAACATCTTCATCCATGTCAGTGGCTTCCTCGTAGTCCAACACGTCGGTTAAGTCATCAACCATGGCGACAAGGTGGGTGGTGGGTGGGCGTAAATTTCCCTGTCGTCGGCTCTAAGTCTGATATTGTCATAGACCGAGGTCTGATCATTCGAGATCGATAGACTCTGAATGCGGTCTAGCATATCATTGAGGTGGGACAGGTCTTCGGGGTCCATGGCCTGGCTAGAAGCCGGGCAGACTCGAAGCATGATCCGGGCGTTGCTTGAAGCGAGCTCAGTGTGTTGGTTGGCCAAGTTTGACTCCGGGTCACCAATTGAAGAGATCGGACTCGAACATAATGTGGGGTCCATGTTAAAACGTGGGTTGAGGTCAAGGCCTTAACCTCGAGCTCACCGTGGGAATCCGCGATGTACTCCAAACTCCTGAAAGTGACGACTTGGTCCGGGGCAAAGTTCTCTACGGGTGCTAGATGGCCCGTTGAGTCGGCGTGAAGAACCATGCTGCCAAACACAAAGAGATGGTCGGGGTCAAAGATGTCGCCATAGCCAGCATTGCAGTTGATCCATAGATTAGCCATTGATCTTTTCTTCGATCGCACAACAGAACTCTCAATGAAAGCACCAATGTCGGTACTAAAACCGGCAGACCTCGGGGTAGGGGGTCCTGAGCTGTGGATCTCGGATCAATGGGTAACAAGGGATGAAGGAGACAGTATTTACCCAGGTTCGGGCCCTCTCGAAGAGGTAATACCCTACGTCCTGCTTTGATTGTATTGATGATTGTGTATCAAGTACAAGATTGATCTACCTCGAGATCGTAAGTAGTGTTCTAACCCTAGGGCTAGGTGGATGTGATTATGATCGGATCCCCCTACAGGCTAGACCAATCGGCTTATATACACGCCAGGAGGTTACTTAGGGTTACATGGTCGATTACTAGTCGAGAGATGCACATGGTGGCGGCCGAAGATATCCTTGGAGTACACATCAAGTCTTCGACAGAGTCCATCCTGATCACGTCGAGGTACGAGGCTTCCGGAGTCCTTCCTCATAAGAATGGCGGCCCATAATTAAGTTTGGCCTGAGGACTGTGGGCCAACTAGGTTGGTACCCCCTAGTCCAGGACACCGTCAGCTGGGATACTGAAATTGCTATGGTGAATACTTTGAAGAGAAAGTATGAGGTATGTCTTGCTGCTCCCCCTCTTATGCATATATATGTAGCCTCCAAACCTTAAGTGAAGAAAGTAGCGATTTGCTTGAGACTTGCTTGAATTAGAACTCTGAACAAATCTAGGTTGATACCCCTAACCCGGCGAGTAGTTAGCACCAAGCTGTATTCAGATGTAGCCTCCAAGTGCCGGATCACTATTTAATAGTGAGTTGGGGTAACTTTGTTGAACTTTTGAATTTTGATAGGAGCAAATGGTGGCCCCCAAGAGCCGGCTAATCATTATATGATGGGCCGGGTCTTCAATGAAATCATAAGACTAGTTGAAACAACTGAATACATTAGCCCCCAAGTGCCAGGTTGCGTGCATGTAGCAACTTGGGACTTGACAATTTTTAAAGTTTTGATTTCAACAATGTAACCCCCAAGTGCCGGGTCATTCGCCCGCGGCAACTCGGGACCCTTTTTTTGAGGAACAGCCGTTGTAATCCTTGAATAAAATTGGATGCTTCGTAGCCCCCAAGTGTCGGGTTGCATGCGAACAGCGACCTAGGACTTGTGTATTTTTTAAGTTGGATAATGTAGCCCCCAAGCGCCGAGTTGATTGCCTGCAGTGACTCAGGGCTTCGTATTTATTTTAACCCACCGTTGTAGAATAAAATTAAATCCTCTGTAGCCCCTGATGACTTGCAAGGGCACCAGGGCTATTGCAATTCACGGTAAGTAGAGTATGTCGATCCCACAGGGAGCGGTGGTTGCACTGATAACTACCAACCCCACAGCTACATCGTCACATACATGGCTACGTTCACACCCAGAGCATTATCTGGAAATAGTCTATTCATCGGTTGTTAGCGGAAACGATAATAAGGGTGGTTTTAACTAAACAACTACGCACAGGTAAAAACATAAATAAAATGGTGGGAAAAATAAAGGAGCGGTGCTTGAGTAATAAGGGCGTTCTCGAGGTATTCGGAATCATCACTACACATTCATTCTACTAATACTAAGCCACTTTACATGTTTCTCTTTGTAGGCGGAGCCGGTACAGATACGTGCATACACGCGGTAGCCCCGTATCACATATGCCACCACCGTCCTTCCCCACTCCAGTTATCAGACGGTGATTAAGGGGAAAAAGGTCCCTGTGGACGCAGCCAAAGTGGTCTCCATTTTACCCCCTGCTGCAACGATCCGCTACGAAGGGAGTTGGGGCCTTTCACTCACCCACCTCACCAACCACACAGTTCGCCAATAGTAATAACCTTCCGTCCAAAATTGGCATACACTGGATGGTCGACTTCACCCAACGTCAAGAAGACTGCTAACATAAACATGCAAAGAGGATATCATATCGCGCAAGACAATCGGTACTAGCACATACTAGAGTTCTTCTTATTCCCCCAAGAACTAGTAAATTACTCAAACATGGTGGAGTACATAGAGATTAGGGATGAGCCACAAGCCAACACGAGGTTGGTGATGGAGATGGGGAGAGGCATGGCAACGGTGATGAAGATTGCACCGGCCCTCTGGCCGGCGCCAGACGTCGGAGGCGCCTCCTCCCTTCTCCCTTGTCTTGGCCCTTCTCTATGGTGGTGTTTGCTGCAATGGAGGTGTGGCAGCAGGAGATGAAACTTGTGGAGGATGAAGACGGATTGAGCCGGTGGCTAGGGTTGGAGGTCTTCATATAGGAGTCCACCACGGGTCTCCTCCATTGATCTAGCCTCCTCCCTTTCATCCAAGGGCTCAAGGGGAGCCAAATCCATGTCCCAAACAAGCCTTGGTTGTCAAGGATCTCGCAGGGAAAAATGGGGACGAAATCGGAGCAAAATTTGAAAAGTTTTGGCCAGTTTTCGTGGCTGTCTGGAGCTCAAACGATCGCTCAAACAGGCGGCTACGGTCGTTTGAAAGGCCGTCTTTCACTCTAGACTTTAGGAGCTGCTTTGTATATTGGTCGCCATTTCTTCATATGAACTCCGATTTTGATGTTCTTGGGCTCGTTGGATTGCTAGAGAAAAGCCTGATGCGTTTGTGGCCTTGGATCTTCATTTTGGACACTTTGATAAATGTCAAATCATCAAACTCTCCAAAGGGCCTTGATCTGGTGCCTGGAACTTCTCCGGTTTGACCCCTAGCTTGATTCTTTTGATGTCCCAAGTCCATGAATACGTCAACACACCAACAAAGACCACAAAACAAAGGAAAACTAATAAAAAATAAATAAAAATAAAAATTGTGCAATGAACTTGGTAAAACAAGTAAATACCGAAAACTATGCATTGGAGACATGAATAAGTGCTAGATGGATATAATATGAGGGATTTTGGCGCTAGAATGTACTCTAAAAAGTATGCATAAAATCCACTCATCAACATCCCCAAGCTTAAACCTTGCTCGTCCTCGAGCAAAAAGGTTGATAAACCAAAGTTATCCATCTAGCTCATCAATCACATTATTGCCCATAGGCATGTCCTTGTCTTCTTTGCAAGCTATAAGCAAGATGGAACATATCTGTACAAGGTAAAACATGCTGAACTAGATAACAACCAAACCATTAGAGCTTTAATAAAAATTTCTATTCTCCTTGTCAAAATTTAATCTAGCATGAAAACAAATACTTGAATCCTCTTACTTATTAGTTTATTAATTTCTTTTTGTTGTTTTTCTTTTTAAAACAAACTTGAGCACAAAGAGTTGTCAAAAAGTCAAGATATGGAGTTTTTCGTTCATGCCCACTAACATTCTCAACTCAAGGCTCTCAGGCACTTACTTCAATCATTGTTTGCTGAAACTTTTATTGTCAGGTGATGGGATCATGCCAAAGAAATGATCATGCTTAGGTTTCGCAGTGGCTTAAGTTTGAGTACTATGGACCAATATGTTGTCTCTTTTGAGCTCTTGCGAAATTACTCATTTATTACCACATACACACTCACTCAAGAGAAAGCCGAATAATATTCATTGTAGTGTTGCCACAACGAATGTTAACAAACTCATAGCTGAAATCCGAGCCGAAACTCTGGAGGATCGTTCATTGGTCAGTAGAGTTCTCGGCATAACATCAAGAGAGGTGACGAAGCCACATTTACACACGTACACGTGCATAGAGTAGCAAGGCCATAGCACCAGCGAGAAACTGAAGCGCCATGTAATGCAACACAGATTTTGGCATAATCTCATTCACCTTTCTACTAAGTTCCTCTCGACAACTTTATTCACAAGGGCAATTGAGTCTATTATATCAAACACCATGGGGTTAAGCTACTCCATAACTCTTTCTTTTAGAACAATTCTAACATGTGTCAACCTTTTAGTCAACCATCATTTTTTTCTTTTTTTTTAAAGGTAGAAATTGTGGCAATGTCTTTCAGAGGATCACAAGATTGTTCCCAAGCTAAGCAAAAACTTGAACAAAGTGCATAAAAACCTTAACTTGGCAATATGGGGCCTAACTTGAGTAGTGTGATTCCCTTATACAAATACAGAGCAATCATACTTAAGCAAGCATATCAAACAGTGGGACACATGATTGCATAGTATTCATCAGATGAAGATCATTGCACAAAACTCTACACATGCAAAAATAACTTCCCCAAGCTTAGAAATTTGCAAGAACTAATCTCAAGAAAATTGTGAAAAGAGAAAATCTAGTTTATTAAAGGAGAGTATGGAAAGTGGTTACCTCCCCAAGCTTAAATATAAGCAAGGGTAATAATTTTTTTTAGCAATGAGGTGCAAATAACCTCTCCTTTAATGGTTATGAACCTACGCTTCATCAAACATTTTTTTTATATGGTCCGGTAGAACCGGGCACTTGTAGTTGAAGACTTTGTTGAATTGAAGTGACCGAGTGGCTTGTGTGGATTTGCATATGGTTGACACCATATCGTACATGTCACCACACTAGGTCCAAACCTCTGCGAAAATAGCACACAAGATAAAAATAACATGGTTCGGTATATGAACGGAATTCATATACCCAACCGGGTAAAGGAAATAAAAGAAAACATGAAGAACTACAGACTTTATTGGTTGGGAGGCTCCAAAGGTGAATAATAGACATTAAAGTGTAAACATATGGTTAAAATATAACCCACTGACCTCAACTTGAAGAAATAAATAAATTGGGTATTTTCTTGCCTTGGTACGAGTGCTCATATGACCGCTTGCGGTCGTACAGTCCGCTGTCTTTTTATCTGTCGTGGTACACAGCGGCGGCACCCCACCATACGGGCGCTCATACGAGCGAACACGCTCGTATGGGACACCGTCTTTGACTCTGGACTTCTGCTTGTCTTCGCTAAGGAGCCATACGACCGCGCATATGAGCGCTTGCGCTCGTACGATATGCCGTCATTGGATCTGTTGCCTCTGGATGTTTTTGTTGGATCCTCCCTCTCTTGATACGACCGTGCATACGACTATGAGCGGTCGCATAAAATGTCGTCTTTTTCTCTGTTTCGTCTGGAACTTTGTTTTCTTCATAAATTCCTACGGGGTTAGTTCCAACACTTGTACTAGGCAAATATTAAGAAGATCCAATAGTGCAATTGTACCACATATAAAATTTTGAGTAGACGGAAAAATTTCACCTATTGAAGACTTAACCAAAACAACTTTAATAGCAAGCCATGCATAGTGCCAATGCAAACATGTGAATGCAAACTAAATTACAAAGACACAAAACTAAGAAAGACTCTTACTTACTTATGGGCTGCCTCCCGATAGCGCTTTCTTTAGAGCCATATAGCTAGGCTTCGATGCTCCATATATCTACCAGGATCCCAAGGGATATCGACCTGGTGTGTAGTTGGACTTGCCTCTGACCACGGTTTGGAGCATCTCATAGCAAAGTGTGGTCGCAGTCGTACCCTTTGCGGTGCATCGGCATCACATATGTGAAGACGTCCTCACTCTCACGCGAGAACTGATGCACCAGAGTGGGAAGACATGTCTCCATGTACTTTTGCAATGCAAGGGTTAGATATATTTGAATAAATTTTAATATGTCACCTTGGCTACCATTGTATGGGAACACTTCATAAAATTCTTCCTTTGGAGTGGTTAATTCAACACTCCTTGATGGTTTCCCCTGCATAAGAAAATCATCCAAAGAAGCATAGTTGGACATTAGAGTAGATAAATCAAGAGTATTTCCTTCATCTAGTTTGTCACTATAGATAACACTAGGCTCCTCAAATAAGATGCTTAGCGACTCATGATCATTATCACCCTCACTTGGAAGATGACTTTCCTGCACATCAAAATCATTAGCATCAAGTTCATTCAAACTACAATTATCATACTTTGATTCTGGCATCTCAAAGGGTTTGAATAAATGAGGGTTACTAAACAATTCTTTTATCGTGAACCCCTTTTCTTAACACGTCATAGTTGCAAATATACTCACCACAATAAATTACTATGATGGTCACCGCATGATACATCTCAGTAAGTATGGCAATCTCTTCATTGGCTTGAACCTGTTTAATTTCGTTAAGTAACATCCAGGCACTTGTGCATAAAATATATTGTAATGTTTCCTCAGTGTCATCACTCTCACAACCATTGTTGTAAGATGCAATGATCTCGTCGTGAGCATCTGCACACTTGAATTCAAGGTGGATCTTACCATTACAATTCTTCAAGAAATTGGATATGAGGAACATAGCATAAATGCACATTTATCCAACAAGTTTATTAGTTTCCTCATATCCATAGTAGCCATACGTTCATCGGTGAGCACTTCAAATAATTGCAAGAAATCACTATCAAAAGTAGTAGTTGTGTTATTTTGCTACAAGTTAGTCTCATAAATTTTTAATTCATGATCTCTTACCATTTCTTGCAGCCATTCATCAATGGGGGTTGTTTGCTCTTCATTGGTTGCATCCTTTCCTTCATCCTTCTGTGGTTCCTGCAACAGTTTTTCTATTTCTGGAACGGATGCAATCCGCTCTTGTTCTTTGACAAATAAACGCATTATCATAGAAATTATCTAGGCAAAAAGTATGGATATGTTGCAACTCAATGTAAATTGTATCAAGGATAGCATCTCTTATCTCCAAACCCAATATATAATGTAGAACCTCATCGGCAACTGCAAGATGCACAAATTGCAATACCTCCACACTAGCATTGGATTTACTAAGAATATTATATCTTGCCAATGCGGGAGCAATATTGTACTTACATTGATATCGTAGGTGCTCTTTCGATCCACAATCTTCACATGATGTCAGATATGAATGGAGTATAAGGGACATGAATTTTTTAACCAGTTCAATACATTCCTTCAACTTTGCTTCATCGGTAGCCAAAAATGGTAGACTCTTGTATCTCTTTTCCTTCATAGTAAGTTCCATATGTTCCTGGAGAGTCATCTCAGAAGACATGTTTAGTAGTATTTTTTTCTTTTTTGATTTAAGGGAAAAACTGAAAGATAAATAACAAATAACAAAATAAACTATTTGTTTGCGGGAAGGTAATAACCGAGCGCTTTTGCTCCCCGGCAACGGCGCCAAAAAAGCTTGATGACCTGCAAGGGCACAGGGCTATTGCAAGGGCACAGGGCATAGGGAGAGGTGGTTGCACTGATAACTACCAACCCCGCAGCTACGTCGTCACTTACATGGCGACGTTCACACCCAGAGCGTTATCTGGAAATAGTCTATTCGTCGGTTGCTAGCGGAAACAACAATAAGGGTGGTTTTAACTAAACAACTATGCAGAGGTAAAAACATAAATAAAATAGCGGGAAAAATAAAGGAGCAGCACTTGAGTAATAAGGGCGTTCTCGAGGTATTCAGAATCATCACTACATGTTCGTTCTACTAATACTAAGCCACTTTACATGTTTCTCTTTGTGGGCGGAACCACTACAGATATGTGCATACATGCGGCAGCCCCGTATCACATACGCCACCACCGTCCTTCCCCACTCTGGTTATCAGACGGTGATTCAGGGGAAAAAGGTCCCTGTGGACATAGCCAAAGTGGTCTCCGTTTTACCCCTTGCTGCAATGATCCGCTGCGAAGGGAGATGGGGCCTGTCACTCACCCACCTCGCCAACCACACGGTTTGCCAACAGTAATAACCTTCCATCCAAAATTGGCATACATTGGATGGTCAACTTCACCCAATGTCAAGAAGACTACTAACATTTTTTCTAGGGCAAATGGCCTTATATACCAGAAAATGGGGGCCAGAGGCTTGCCAGGGGCCCCACGAGCCACCAGGGTGCGCCTGGGAGGGTGGCGCACCCTGGTGCCTCATGGGCACCTGGGTGGCCCCCTCTGGTACTTCTTTCTTCCAATATTTTTTATTTATTCCAAAATAATTCTCCGTGAAATTTCAGCTCATTTGGAGATGTGCAGAATAGGTATCTCTGACATAGCTTTTTCAGGTCCAGAATTCCAGCTGCCGGCAATCTCCCTCTTTGTGTAAACCTTGCATATTAAGAGAGAAAAGGCATTAGAATTGCTCCACAAAGTGTTATAATGATTGAAAACATTATAAATAACAGTAGCAAAACATGATGCAAAATGGACGTATCAACTCCCTCAAGCTTAGACCTCGCTTGTCCTCAAGCGAAAGCCGACATCGATAATCGTGTCCACATGTTTAGAGAGAGAGGTGTCGATAAAAACAAAATACGGACATAGTAGCACCATGGTCATTATTATAACAGCAATATTTATTACCATAGAACTTCTCATGAGCAAGTAACAATTCATCACAACAATGAAGTATAAGGCATAAACTTTCTTGAAGACTAACAAACTATGTTCTCAGTCAACAATGCAATTGCAATTCATCATATTTCAGGAAGGGTCACATGTACGAGCTTTTTAGCAAGTCCACATACTCAACCATCATTTAGTCTTCTATGATTGCTAACACTCACGACATATATATGGAGCAAAAGGTTTTAGCCAGACACATAGAAAGATAGGGGCTTATAGTTTCGCCTCCCAACTTATTCACCTCAAGGGTGATGTCAACAATAATAACTCATGATCACTCACATCCAACGGGATATATATGCCTAGATCTCTCCACCACATGATGCTTGCAAAAGAGAAAAAAATAAAAAGGAATAGAGGGGAACACTATTGACTCTTGCATAAAAAGTAAATACATAAAAGTAAAAGATAGGCCCTTCGCAGAGGGAAGCAGAGGTTGTCATGCGCTTTTCATTGTTGGATGCACAAGCTCTTAATGCAAAGGAACATCACTTTATATTGCCCCTTGTGATAGCAACCTTTATTATGCAGTCCATCGCTTTTATTTCTTTACCATCACAAGTTCATACAAAGCTTATTTTCCCTTACAATAAAAGTTCATAACATATTTAGAGGCAATTTTTATTGCTTTTTGCACCGATGACAACTTACTTGAAGGATCTTATTCAATCCATAGGTAGATATAGTGGACTCTCATGACATGAAACTGGGTTTAAGGGTTTTTGGATGCACAAGTAGTATCTCTACTTGGTGCGAATTTTTGGCTAGCAAAGATATTGAGCAAGCACCACATGTTGGAATATCTATAACAATATAACTTCTATGTGAATATAAGCAAACATAAATCATTACGTTGTCTTCCTTGTCCAATGTCAACAATTTGTCATAAAATACTTAATGGGGGCTCACAATCATAAAAGATGTCCAAGATAGTATATTTGCATGTGAATCTTCTCTTCCCTTATTAATTCTTTCATGAATTGCATCATTGACTAATGCTATGCTTGTTAACCTTCAATAAATTTTACCACTTATACTTTTCTTTATGTAATGTCATTACTTTCCATAAGATTAGCATATGATCTTTTTCATTATTTTCATTGCTAGGATTGAAACATAAAAGTAAAGGAGCAAAAATTCAAACTACTCTTTATTATATAAGTCTCAACTCGATTACATAGATAGATAGATCACACAACTAGCACTCGAAAATAGATCATACTAAACTTTTATTCAACTAGATCACGAAATAACTAAGGATCGAACTAAAATAGGTAAAGATGATAAAAGTGATGGTGATACAATACCGGGGCACCTCCCCCAAGGTTGGCACAAGCCAAGGGGAGTGACCATACCCGTGTGCTCAAGTTTCTTTCTTCGATGATGGTGGTGGTGATGAAGTGGTGAGCTTGTCCAGCTTTCGTTTGAGGATGAAATTTTCATCCCTCAAATCATCGACCTCTTGCTCAAGCTTCATTACCTTTTTACATAATGCCTCCTTGCTTTCCTGCAGAAAACGTGATGGGATAAATTGGATCTTAGATTTGTTTACTGTGTTTGGGAGGCTCGACTTCTTGAACTCCACATGCATATCTCCTGGTTGAGGTAGAGAGGCATCGTCTTCATCCGAACTCGAGTTTTCCATCCCCTTTATGTTGGCATCTTGCTCCTCCTCCTCGGACCATCCATAGGGGTCTATATCCCCATAGATCTTTGGGTTTGAAACATAGTGTGATACGAAGCTCTCCCCATCTGAGTCTTGAGACGACATACTTTTGGATCTGCCAGGAAAATTGCACAAAAGAAGGACAGAGGAGATTTCTACGATACGGTGGTCAAAACATCCAGGAGTATATATAAAGAATTTTTATCTTGCAAAACAAGTAATCCAGGAGAAAACGGAGTCGGGAAGGCACACATGGGGCCCACAAGCCAACAGGGCGCGCCTAGGGGGTGGCGCGCCCTGGTGCCTTGTGGGCACCAGGTGGGTCCCCTCGGCTATTTCTTATTTTTGTATTTTTTATAATATTCCAAAACTGACAGAAAATATTTTTATGGAATTTTTGGAGCCGACTTACTTACCGTATCACATACCTACCCCTTTTCAGGGTTCTGGAGTGTTCTGGAAGGTCTCTCTTATGTATTCCTCCGGTGTAATTGTTTCAATAATATTAGTTTCAACATTAATAGGGGTACCTGAAATATAGTGCTTAATTCTTTGCCCATTCACCACTCTCGGATTATTGCCTTCGGAGTTGTTTATTTTGATGGCTCCGGAGCGATAAACTTCTTCGATGATATATGGTCCTTCCCATTTAGAGAGAAGTTTTCCTGCAAAGAATCTCAAACGAGAATTGTATAATAAAACATGATCACCTACTTTGAATTCCCTTTTTGAATTCTTTTGTCATGCCATCTTTTAACTTTTTCTTTAAACAATTTGGCATTATCATAGGCTTGGGCTCTCCATTCATCTAGTGAGCTAATATCAAATAACCTCTTTTCACCGGCAAGTTTAAAATCATAATTTAGTTCTTTAACTGCCCAATATGCTTTATGTTCTAACTCAAGAGGTAAATGACATGCTTTTCCATAAACCATTTTATACGGAGACATAACCATAGGATTTTTATAAGCAGTTCTGTAAGCCCATAATGCATCATCAAGTTTCTTAGACCAATTCTTTCTGGATCTATTAACAGTCTTTTGCAAAATTAACTTTATTTCTCTATTGCTCAATTCAACTTGACCACTAGATTGAGGGTGATAGGGAGATGCAATTCTATGGTTGACATCATATTTAGCAAGTAATTTACGGAATGCACCATGAATAAAATGTGAATCACCATCAGTCATTAAATATCTAGGGACTCCAAACCTTGGGAAAATAACTTCTTTAAGCATTTTAATAGAAGTGTTATGATCAGCACTACTAGTTGAAATAGCTTCTACCCACTTAGTAACGTAATCAACAGCAACTAAAATATGAGTATACCCATTGGATTTAGGAAAGGGTCCCATATAATCAAATCCCCAAACATCAAATGGTTCGATAACAAGTGAATAATTCATAGGCATTTCCAGACGTCTACCAACATTACCAATTCTTTGACATTCATCACAAGATAAGACAAACTTACGAGCATCCTTGAAAAGAGTAGGCCAATAAAAACCAAATTGTAATACCTTATGTGTAGTTCAGTCTCCCGCATGGTGTCCTCCATAAGCCTCGGAATGACACTTTCGTAGGATTTGTTCCTGTTCATGCTCAGGTATACAATGTCTAATAATACCATCTACTCCTTCTTTATATAAGTGTGGGTCATCCAAAAAGTAATGTCTTAAATCATAGAATAATTTTTTCTTTTGTTGGTATGTAAAGCTAGGTGGTATGTATTTAGCAACAATGTTACTAGCATAGTCTGCATACCAAGGAGTATTACGAGAAGCATTTATGACAGCTAATTGTTCATCAGGGAAATCATCATTAATAGGAAGTGGGTCATCAAGAACATTTTCTATTCTAGACAAATTATCTGCTACGGGATTCTCAGCTCCCTTTCTATCAATAATATGCAAATCAAATTCTTGTAGCAGAAGAACCCACCTAATGAGTCTAGGTTTAGCATCTTTCTTTTCCATCAGATATTTAATAGCAGCACGATCAGTGTGAACAGTGACTTTGGAATCAACAATGTAAGATCTGAATTTATCACATGCAAACACAGCGGCTAAAAATTCTTTCTCAGTAGTAGCATAATTTCTTTGAGCACTGTCTAGAGTTTTACTAGCATAATGGATAACATTTAATTTCTTATCAACTCTTTTTCCTAGAACAGCACCAACAGCATAATCACTAGCATCACACATAATTTCAAAAGGCAAGTTCCAGTCAGGTGGTTGAACAATAGGTGCAGTGGTTAAGGCTTTCTTAAGTGTTTCAAAGGCTTCTACACAATCATCATCAAAAATAAATGGAACATCTTTTTGCAAGAGATTGGTAAGAGGCCCAGAAATTTTAGAGAAGTCTTTAATAAACCTTCTATAGAAACCAGCATGACCAAGGAAACTTCTTATACCTTTAATATCTTTAGGACATGGCATTTTCTCAATTGCATCAACTTTAGCTTTATCAACTTCAATACCTCTTTCAGAGATTTTATGCCCCAAGACAATACCTTCATTCACCATAA
This sequence comes from Thinopyrum obtusiflorum, assembly GCA_036873465.1. NCBI lineage: Eukaryota > Viridiplantae > Streptophyta > Magnoliopsida > Poales > Poaceae > Thinopyrum > Thinopyrum obtusiflorum. The sequence goes on from JAAAWM010012246.1 coordinate 198,628, forward strand.
ACTGGCACTTCTCCCAATTCAAGACAAGATTAGTTTGTTCACATCTCTGCAAAACTCGATCAAGGTTTCTCAAGCAATCATCAAAAGAAGTCCCGTAAACAGAAAAATCATCCATGAAAACCTCAACAATCTTTTCACAAAAGTCAGAGAATATAGCAGTCATACATCTTTGAAAGGTACACTACTAGGGAAATGCTTATAGGCAGGACCTCAGTAGTAGCGCTGGAAATTAGCAACCACTGCTGCTAGTTAGCAGTAGCGCTGTTCTAAGGCAGCGCTACTAGTAACTCTTTAGCAGTAGCGCTGGAAAACAAAAACGCGCTACTACTCTGTGGGACCAGACGAGGCCACCGACGGTAGCTGTAGTAGCAGCGCTGTACAAAATCCAGCGCTACTACTAAGAACTTAGCAGTAGCGCTTTACTTTACAGCACCGCTACTGCTAATGGACCCCTCTTAATAGTAGCGCTTTTAGCGGAAAGCGCTACTATTAAGTACCATAGCAGCAGCGCTTTCTTGGAACCAGCGCTACTGCTAGTTGTGGCTGCTGCCATCTTTTCACCCCCTCCCCCTCCTCCCCCACTTTGCCCTCTCTCCCCCTCCTTTCCCCTCTCCACTCTCCACCATTGTTGCTCTTCTTCCCTCTTCCTCCTACCTCTCTCTCTCCTCATTAATGTCCCGCTCCACCATAACTCTCCTCCATAAATGGCCTCTCATCTCTCTCTTCTCTCCCCATTAATGCCCCCTCCACCATAACTCCCTCTCCATTAGTTAGCTAGAGTCATCTCTCCTCCCCAACAACTAGATCTAGCTAGCTATTTAGCCATCCACACTTTCGATCCGTATAGGTAGCGAAAGGCCTCATCATCTAACCACGCTCTCTCAATCGGTCTCTCTCGGGAGATATATATATAGGTGAGTAAAAAGTTGTTCATTTCAAGAATGGGAATATGTGTGTGAATGAGAATATGTGTGTTTGGGATATGGAGAGATTTGTGCGAGTGACATGCCCCCAAGTTGCTTATGTTTTGCCGAAATGTCGATTTATTTCTGTTTCGGTGAATTTCGAGCAAACTCAATATGTCCTATTTTTAGGCAAGGTCATGCCAAAATTTTATATGACTTTGAAGCATGCATGCATTTTGTTTATAACCCTTTTGCTTGTTATACCATGCAGTCGGTCATGAAGGTGAGTGGATGGATCGTGGAGCGATACATGCAATCCACGGTGATGGACATGTATAAAAATAATCGGACTAGGATTAGATGTCCGTGTGCAAGATGCAAAGATGGAGTCCTTTTGGACCCTTTTGATCGTGGCACTTTGAAGGCGCACCTGCTGATGAATGGTTTCATGGATGGCTATACTCAGTGGATAAGTGAAGAAGATGATGAGGATGAGGATGTCCACATGGCAGGGAATAACGACATGGGGCTAGACGAAGAGATGACCGGTCGACACGAAGACGATGGTGGCGGACATGGCAGCGGGGAAAAGTCCAGAAATGACGGTGGCGGAGAAGATTCCGGACATGGCGAAGAAGAGTCCGGACATGGCGGAGAAGAGGAGGTGGTCACGCCGCAGTCTTCGACGGTACTAAGTGCAGTCGTGCAGGACCCTCATGTTTGAGACCTCCTTCACAAGAGTACGACTAGCGAGAGAGCTGCTTCTGGAGAGGAGGCCAATCTGGCGCAACTTGAAGTAGACTCGAAGACTCCATTGTATGACGGTTGTGATCCCGAGGTGACCAGCTTGAGTTTCATGCTCGAACTTCCAAAGACGAAGGCCAAAAACAAATGGACAGACAAAAGCCTTGATGAGCATTTGAAGTATCTACAAAATAAAGTTCTTCCCGCGAGGAACCTGTGTCCTACTAGTGTCGAGGAGGCCAAGAAAATCGTTTGCCCTTTTGATTTGCCGCACATTAGGTACCACGCATGCATTAATGATTGCATCATTTATCGGGGGGAGCACGCGGAAAAAACCAGCTATCCAGTGTGCAATGCTTCTCGACATAAGAAGGCAGGAAAGAAAGCTCCTCAGAAAGTTGTATGGTACTTTCCGATCACTCCCCGTCTACAGTGGTATTTCATAGATCCTAAGGAAGCGAAGCTCATGCGCTGGCACGCAGAGAGGAAGAAGCCCGACGATGGAGATGATCCGAAGCTGAGACACCTCGTAGATGGTAGCCAGTGGAGAGCATTCAACGCCGTATATGGATTTGCTGCAGAAGATCCAAGGAACATCATGCTTGGTGCGAGTACCGATGGCATGAATCCGTTTGGAAACCAGAACACCAACCACAGCACATGGCCCATCTTCGTATGGATGTACAACCTCCCCCCATGGAAGTGCATGAAGACAAAGTACATACACATGAGCATGCTGATTCAAGGGCCGAAACAACCGGGAAATAATATTAACCTGTATATGGGGCTTCAGCAAAGGAGAATATTTTCATATGAGAGCCGCGCTGATGACGACGGTGCACGACTATCTTGGTTACGGGTACACCTCAGGCCAGGTGTGCCATGGATACTGCGGATGCACGAGGTGCATGGATGATACAACGTCTCAGCAGCTTACGTCAACGGGTTGGCTGAGCATTGAGGACCTCCACGTAAGAGGAGCGGCGCCAAAATCGACGAGCTGTTGAAAAACTAGGAACAGTGCCCCGCGTCAGGAAAGATGAAAAAGGCGCTAGAGCCGCTGCTGAAGGTATGGAAAACGAGGTCTGTTTTCTGGGACTTGGAGTACTGGCCCAATCACGACACGCCTCATTGCCTTGATCAAATGCATATCACAAAGGATGTCCTCGAGAGCTTGCTTGGCACACTGATAAACATGTCAGAGAAGACCAAGGATGGGCTGAAGGAAAGGAAAGACTTGGAAGATTTGAAGATCAGGAAAGATCTCCACCGTAAAAAGTCGACGGAGGATACGGAGACGGAGACGGAGGAGGGGGGAAGGGGCAGAAAAGTCAACAAGAAGGAGGAGAATTATTGCCCCCTTCTAGCTTCACCTTAAGTGCGAAGGAGATCGATCAATTCATCAAGTGCTTTATGGGAATCAATGTCAGTTCCGGTTACTGTGGGAAGATAAGCAAATTTCTAGACCCCAAGAAGAAAAGGTTCAGCGGGATGAAGTCTCATGAATGTCATGTGATGATGACGCGGATACTCCCGATTGCCATTAGAGGGATAATGGAGAAGCACGTCCGTGACATGCTTACTGGTCTCTGCAACTTCTTTGATGTTATCTCTCGAAAGTCCATAAGTTTGAAGCAGCTCCGAAGGCTACAGGAAGAGATCGTTGTCATACTATGTGAGCTTGAGATGTACTTACCGCCCGCGTTCTTTGACGTCATGGTGCATCTGTGTGTCCACATCGTGGACAACATCATCGACCACGGGCCAACATTCGTTCACAGCATGATGCCGTTAGAGAGGATGAATGGGGTCATCAAAGGATTCATTCATAACATGTCCCGTCCCGATGGGAGCATCATCCAGGGGTATCTGTCGCATGAGTGCATCTCCTTTTGCGAGAATTATATAGGCATCGGAGACCCTGTTGTTGGTTTGCCCATCAAGAAGCACGATGGGAAGCTCGAAGGAGATGGTCACAACAACGGCCGGAGGGAATTGCACGTGGACTACTCAGATCGACGAAACGACTTTGACAGGGCTAACTTAGTAGTGCTACAACACCTAGATGTGGTAGATGATTATGTGGCATGGCACAAAGAAAGCATCGCAAAGAAGTACCGTGACAAGGGGATGCTCAAGACGGACGACGAAGTTACTGTAGAGCACAACGCCACTTTCTTGCATTGGTTCAAAGAGCAAGTTCTTGAAAATCCCTCGGAAGAGGGCAGTTCAGACGGATTGCTCATACACGCCTTAGCACATGGCCCCGCGCCCAAGCTCGCGACCTATCAGTCATACGATATCAACGGGTACACGTTCTACACGGAGGCCAAAGACATGGACAGTGATTACCAGAACTCCGGGGTGACAATTGAATGCGTGACTGACGCCAATGGCACAACTGAAAGATTCTACAGAAGGGTCGAAGAGATCTGGGAGCTTGACTATGCTGGAATGCATGATGCGACGATGTTCCGTGTCAGATGGGCCAAGGATGTCGTAAGAGAAAACAAGTATTTCACTACCATGTCTATTCCCGACGCGAAGAGCACTCCCGTGAATGTTAACATCGTCACCAAAAATGAGCCATGGGTACACGCTAAGCACATGACACAATGCTTCTTCATAACCGACCCGGCCAATCCCAGTCATGTTGTCATGAGGAGATCCAAAAGGAGCATCATCGGAATGGATGGAGTCGCCAACGAGGAAGACTACGACCAATACGGCAACCCGATGAGGGAAGATGATGATGACGATGAAGCATACGTGAAAAGAAGAATCAATACTACATTACCTAAGAAAGATCGTACTCCATGGTTCCGGAAAAGTCACAACGAGGGGCTCAATTATTCGGCTACGAACAAGAAAGGGAAGAAGCTCAATGTGAAACATCGTCGACGTAGCTGAGAAACCATCATTTATATATATGTATCTATTTTGTGTACGCACTTGAGTAACCGTTATCGGTCAACTGATATGTTACCACCACATGCATGGTTCTGGTGATATTCACGCAGTGTGGGAGAGGGAGACGCTGTCGTCGGGAGAAAAACAAAAAAAACAAAAACAAAAGGGAGAAAGCAATACAAAAGAAAAAGAAAAGTAAACAGAAAAGAAAAGGAAAATAATAAAACAAAACAAAAACCTAGAAAAGGAAAATAATAAAAAGAAAAGAAAAATAGCGGTAGCGTTGGTTTGCAGGCCAGCACTATAGCTAACTTAGCTATAGCGCTGGTCCGTAAACAAACGCTACTGCTATATGTATTTCAGAATTAAAAAAAAATTGGAACAGTTAGCAGTAGCGCTGGACTAGGACCCAGCGCTATAGCTAAGTTAGCTATAGCGTTTGGTCCTAGTCCAGCGCTACTGCTGGTTTTAGTTAACCACCGCGCGGGCGCTCAAATTTTTGCCAAGTCCTTTTCCCCCTCTATCTCCCCCACTGTCTGTCGCCGCCGTCTCCCCCTCTGTCGCCGGCCGTCGCCCCTGTGCCTGCCGTCGATGCCCTCGACCTCGCCACCGCCGGCCGTCACCCCTGCGCCAGCCCTCGGCCTCGCCGGCCGTCGCCCCTGTGCCCGCCCTCGACCTCGCCGGCCGTCGCCCTGTGCCCACCCTCGACCTAGCCGCCGCTACCCTCGACCTCGCCACCGCCGCCCTCTCCACCGCCCTCGATCTCGCCGCCGCCGCCCTCTCCCCTGCCCCATAAGCCTCTCCCTCTCCTCTCCCCTACCCTCCTCTCTCTCTCTCTCTCTCTCTGCTCTCTGCTCTCTCTCTCTCTCTAATTTAGTTTAGGGCAATTTTGTTTAGGGCAATTTAGTTTAGTGCAATTTAGCAATTTAGTTTAGGGCAATTTTGTTTAGGGCATATAAAATACCTATAAATAAAAAACAGTAGCAAATTGCACTAAACTAAAAAACAGTAGCAAATATTTATAAAAAACAGTAGCTAAAATTTATAAAAAACAGTAGCTAATTATTTTTTGTAGGTATATAAATTAGGTATAAAAATAGTAGCAAAAATTTATAAAAAAACAGTAGCTAATTAGTAAATTAGTTTAGGGCAAACTAGTAGCAAATTTTTGTAGCAAATTAGTAAGGTCATTTCACTCTATGTACAGTAGCAAACAGAGAGAGAGATCATTTAGGAAAAAAATAGTAGCAAATTTGCAATATTTAGTGAGGTCATTTTGCAAAGGTTTTTGGTTTTTGAAAAGACCTCTAATTTGCAATGTTTAGTGAGGTCATTTCACTCTATGTACTTGCTTGAATGATATATTTTGCAAATGATATATGTCATTGATGTTATATGATTTTGCAATGTTGGTTGAATGTCGAAAAATATCCGAGTGGCCTATGTTTTGCCGGAATGTTGATTCATTTCTGTTCCGGCAAATTTCAGGCGCTCCATATGTCCACTTTTTAGCAAAGGTCATGCCGAAATTTTTTGTGATTTTCAGCATGACTTGTGCTAGAAACTAGGACATATGGAGTACCCGGTATTTTTCGGAAGGGGAATGAATCAACATTCCGACCAAATATAGGACCCTTTTTTCTCTTCATTATATCTTTTATTTACAATTGTTGAATAGGAAACATGTCTACCCACGCCGAAGCCAGGGGTTCTGCCTGCCTCGCAGAAGACCCCATCGAGGCAGCAAATCACTATTTCGATTACCTGGACGAACACCAGATGGGGTTGCAGGGTGGCGGCAGTGGCACCAACCCCGACACCCATGCCGACACCGGCACCAGCACTGGCACCGGCACCAACACCACCCCCGAGACCGGCAACGATGCTGTCGTAGCCGGTAAAGCACCGAAGAAGAAGAGGTCACGAAGACCAAACGAGCTCGGCATCGGACAAATTGTGGTCACGGAGATGCACCCCAAGAAGTTAGAGCCAACGGCGCCGGAGGAAGCGCACTCGTGCTGGGGCAATCAACTAGGATGCATCCTCAGGGAAACCGCCAACATCAACGACGAGAAGTTGAAGAAGATACCACATATGAAGCACATGCTCCTAAAGAAGTTGCACAATAGGTTCCTGTTCCCCGGTCGGGATGAAAGAAAATTTAAAGAGCCGTGGGACGACGTCGCCATGACAAAGATAAATGACAAGGCGATGGTGACGTTCACCAATGACCTGTCCTCCTGGAAAGTTCAGGTGAAAAAGTGATTGCGAAGAATGAACCGTGGTCCAAGATTCATGCTGATAATCCGTCAATAACGGAAGAGGACTTTGAAAAATTCAAGGAGAATTGCGGTAAAGAAGAAGTCAAGGCAAGGTCGGAGAAAATGAAGGCGCTCCAGGCCAGGAACACGCCTCCCCACTGCCTCAGAAGCCGTGGTTACGAGGGGAAGAGGCACGTATGGGCCAAGGAGGACGCCGAACGTGAAAGTCACGGAATCCCAGACCCCTTGGTGGAGTTCACCGACCCGCTGGAGCATGACTGGATTAGGGCCCGATACAAGTGGGACCACGTCAAAAAGATCTTTTACATGGACCCGAACACGAGGGAGTTCATGAGACTTCTGGTAATTGTTATATTACCACATTATCATATTAGCTTCCAATCAATTCGACTACAAGTTTTGTGACATTATTAGTAAACCATCCACGTTACTTTTGCAGAAAGAGCAGCACCAAAAGGCAGCCGAAAGCGACGAGTCATCACAGTCGTCGGCGAGGCCCAAGTGGGACACCCCATTCAACCAGGCCCTAAACATACTGAAAAAGGTCCTGGTGGACAAGCCGCCATCCTATGGACATGTGCACGGTGTCGGAGATGGCGCCTCGTGGAAGACGTGCTACCACGAGGAGCCAGAGGAAAGAAGGAAGAGACGGTTGGTCGTCACTCAGCAGAGCATCGATGATAAGGTCACGATTGCGGTTAATAAGACCAAAGCTGAGACCAAAGAAGAGTTGCTCAGGGTAGTCAATGCAGCGATCACTAACGCGGTGGCCAGCTTGATTCCGGCAATTTTTGATTGGTCGAAGAGCAATCCAAATGCACGGCCGGAGGACTTTCCCCTTCCCAGCTTTGTCGGGAGCAATTCGGCGAACACCACAGCACCAATACCTGCTCAAGCAACCGCAAAAGGTCTCGCTCCTGTTCATAGCAGCCCGACCTCCATCCTTGGCATGCCAACGGGCCTTCGTCGCTGGCTGAGCTCAACGCCCTCACTGTAATTACGCGTCATACCCTTTTCACCAGCATGTCTATAGTCTTCCGTTTCAGTTGCCTTTCGGATGTTTGACGTCGCGGACATGTCTTCTTCGTAGGCCAATGATACCCCGTGCACCCTACTCTACGACATCAAGGGCCAGAAAGTGGCCGTGGGAAAGGCAACGATCGTGAAGCCGAAGGACCGCATGTTCCACAACCGATAGATGCCCGATGGCGTCTTCAAGGTTAACATGGCCAGTGTCTTAGCGGGCTTCGAGGATTTGCCTTGTCCGGTACCAATCGATGACGAGGAGACCCCTAAGAGGATTGGTGCATGCAAGAGCTGGTTCTTGCCTTGGCCGAAGTCTCTTCTTCGTCTCGAGGCGCCCAGTATCACACCAACGCCACCTTGTCAAGAAGGTATGAACACCACCCTAGCTACCAAATTACCTGCACCTGTCGTGGCGGGTGATAGCGTACGACACGAGGGATAGCCTCCATTAGTGCCAGATGACATCGCCCCCGTTGTCGAAGAAGCAAATGCTGATGATGACATGGAGGAGGAGGATGATGACCGAGACAAGTATTTCAATACCACCTATGATGATGGAGGATTGATGGCTCAGGATGAGGAAGACTCAGGCTATGAGCGTGGAGATGATGACTTGATGCTGCCTGATTTGCCGAAGCCAAAACGTCCTAAGGCAGAATGCAAAAAGTCTCTCTTCAAGCGATCCTCGCAGGAGACGCCTCCAGAAGCCACCCCTACCCAGCAACACCCTGAGGGCCATCCACTGATTAGCCCGACGACACTGGGGGTGACGGTTAGGGAAGGTATGGTGGGCTCACTACCGGCACCCGCCAAGAAGCAAAGGAGGAGACCAGACAGGAAAGGCCCTAAAGGTGCCAGAGCTGCTTCAAGCAGCCAGTCGCCTCTGAAGCCCCGGGTGGTAGACAGAATACCTGTCGAAGGTGCGAAGCGTTTCCATGTCGCCGGCGAGCCGATCCTACCTACCAAAGCGCTAGAGCACATACTGAACAATGATCTAAGGAGACTCCATGAAGATGTGCTGGCCAGAGAGAAAAGCCTTTTGATCGCAGAAAAACTAGGATACCTGCTTTACGCGGCTCAGGTGCCGGGTGGGAAGTTGTACATCGAGACCTAGCCCGCGAATCAGTTCATCCTGCGATTTGACTACATCTACGACATGTTCCACATGACCAAGCTGGATTTCCAGTTCATCCGCATGTATGCACTGTATCTCAACTACATCATCAGGATCGAGAACATAAAATATATTTGCGTCGTGGACCCATACTATATGCATGAGAGCTTCTTGGCAGTTTGCAAAGACCATCGTGACTATGTGAGCAAGTACCTCGGCGAATTCATGATCGCTAATAACGACAAGGAAGCGATTCTCCTGCCTTATCATCCCACGTAAGTCATCCATGCATATCCTTTTGTAAGTGTTAATCATTCCTTTGCAAGAATGGAGGCTAATTTGAGGTGTACTTAATTTGCACAGCGGGGGCGGTGCCATCCTCATCATTCTGTACCCGGAATACTCCCATGCTATGTACTTGGACTCATCGAAGAACCTCAAGAAAAAGGATTACATGCACGTAAAGAGTGTTCTCGATAGTGCCTTGTTAACCTTCAGCCTATCTGGTGGATATATCAAGGTGAAAAGGCACAGGAAGAATGGGCTGGTTTCCCTCCATAAGACCAACTTCTGCTGCATCCAGCAACCGCACACCAGTAAGGCTGATGGATTCTACCTCATGCATCACCTAATCGAGTACAGAAGGGATAATCAACGCCTTCGCATGTCAGCTACTAACGAAGATGCCGAGATTGTCAGCTGGGCCACAAGCATAGGAAAGACACCGGATCATCGAATCCGAGCTGATTTTATCACGTACAGTGTGAACTTGCCCAAGTCATCATGAAGCAGGTCCTCGAACCAACGGGGATGTTCTACCATGGGCCAATCACGTGGGCTGATGTCCGAGCACTGCTACTTGCTCAGCGTCTGGACCTGAAGCCTTTCAAGAAGCTTGAGTGATTCCTCCCTGACTATGAAGATTGGACCGCCGACATGGAGCACTGATTGTCGATGGCAATGTGTCACTATTGTCTTTCTATCGCAAAACTTTGAATTTATGCACGGGGAAACTATGTGATGTAATTAAACCACGTGGTCCTGAACTAGCGTAGATCACTCTAGTTATTTAGTTTGGGTATGAGGAACTTCATCATTTATGTTTATTATATATAGGTTGCTTGTATTTTGCTAATTATGCCTCTTTGTTTTCTTAAGTACATTATGTTGCATATTATCATTCAATTCATCAACTGACGATGCAGGTACATAGATCAGAGATGGCGAGGGATTGCTACGCCGTGTTCATTGGGAGGGTTCCAGGAGTCTACGACCACTGGCCAGACGCTCAGGCCCAGGTGGACAAGTACCCGGGTGCTAGCCACAGAGGGTTCGACAGCAGAGCCGAAGCGGAAAGTAGTTACTTGAGGTGGACGCTCCGGCAAGAGTGGGGGCGGGACCGCCGGTGCCTCAAGTACTACATAGTCACGCTCTTGCTCATGCTGATCGCTCTTCTCTTCTACATCATGGTTTAGATAGAGATGATGAAACTTGTGTGTGTGCCATGACCATGTAGTTGCACTTATTCGAGACATGACATGACTTGTGTATCGCTATTTTCGAGAGGTGATGATATTTGTGTTGAATGATGATGATGATGATGATGGTATGATGAGACTACTGTATGTCTATGATATGATGAGAATAGTGTATGTTTAGTATGATCTGATGAAACTACTGTATAGAGCATGTATAAATACATCACAAATACATAGAGGGGGTGTAAATCTGTGAAAGCAGGAATACTAGCAGTAGCGCTGGAAAGCATCTACTAGCAGCGCTGGACTAGCAGCAGTGCTTCATTTGTTCAAGCGCTACAGAGAGTTAGTAGTAGCGCTGGTCAGGGCAGTGCTACTACTAACCATACTTACCAGTAGCGCTGCCCATACCAGCGCTACTGCTACAACTTATCTGTAGCGCAGTAGCAGTAGCGCTGGACCCAGCGCTACTGCTATGTATATTTCAAGCGCTACTACTAGGGTTTTCCCTAGTAGTGGTAGCAGGTGCATTGCATAAACCAAATGGCATACGTCTATAAGCATAAGTTCCAAAAGGACAAGTAAAGGTTGTTTTCTCTTGATCGACTTATGAAACAGGTATTTGAGAGAAACCAGAATATCCGTCAAGAAAGCAAAAATGTGTAAGCTTAGACAATCTTTCTAACATTTGATCAATAAAAGGCAAGGGGTAATGATCTTTTCTAGTTGATTTGTTTAATTTTCTAAAATCAATTACCATCCTATACCCAGTTACAATTCTTTGTGGAATGAGTTCATTTTTATCATTAGGAACAACGATAATACATCCCTTCTTAGGGACACAATGAACGGGACTTACCCATCTACTATCAGCTATAGGATAAATTATACCTGCTTCTAAAAGCTTTAATATTTTAGTTCTTACCACCTTTTTCATCTTAGGATTTAATCATCGTTGGTGGTCGACAACTGGTTTAGCATCAGGCTCCATATTAATTTTTGCTGACATAGAATGGGACTAATGCCCTTAAGATCATCAAGAGTATATCCAATAGCGGCACGGTGCTTCCTCGGAGTTTTTAGTGATCTCTTTTCTTCATGCTCTGAAAGGTTAGCACTGATAATAACAGGATATATCTTCTTTTCATCAAGATAAGCATATTTCAATGTATCAGGCAATTGCTTCAATTCAAACACAGGGTCACCCTTGGGTGAAGGAGGACCTCCAAGAGTTTCAACAGGCAAATTATGTTTAAGAATAGGTGGTTGATCAAAGAACACCTTATATATTTCATTTCTTTCATTCATATGCATATCATTTTCATGGTCTAGCAAAGATTGTTCTAACGGATCAGTAGGAGGTACGGCAATAGAAGCAAGACCAATAATTGCATCTTTACTAGGCAATCCTTTATCATGAGATTGTCTACGAAACTTAGAGAAATTAAACTCATGAGAAGTACCACCAAAATTAACACTAACAGTTTCTTTAGCGCAATCAATCTTAGCATTAACAGTGTTCAAGAAAGGTCTACCAAATATAATGGGACAAAAATTATCTTGTGGAGAACCAAGGATTAGAAAATCAGTACGGTATTTTATTTTTCCACACAAGACTTCAACATCTCTAACAATCCCAAGTGGAGTAATGGTATCTCTGTTTGCAAGCTTAATAGTAACATCAATGTCTTCTATTTCAATAGGTGCAATATCATTCATAATTTCTTGATATAAGGTAAACGGAATAGCACTCACACTAGCACCCAAATCACATAAGCCATGAAAACAATGATCTCCTATTTTAACAGAGACAACAGGCATGCCTACTACAGGTCTGTTTTTATCCTTAGAATCTGGTTTAGCAATTCTAGCAGCTTCATCACAGAAGTAAATAACATGCCCATCTATATTATTGACCAAGAGATCTTTAACCATAGCAACATTAGGTTCAACTTTAATTTGTTCAGAGGGTCTAGGTGCTCTAATATTACTTTTGTTAACCATAGTTGAAACTTTAGCATGTTCCTTAATCCTAACAGGAAAAGGTGGTTTCTCAATATAAGCAGTAGGCACAACTGGATCAACATGGTAAACAATTGTTTCTTCTTTAACACTAATGGGTTCTTCTTTTAATTCAATAGGTGGATGATATTTAAACCACTTCTCCTTAGGGAGATCAACATGAGTAGCAAAGGATTCACAAAAGGAAGCTACTATCTCGGAGTCAAGTCCATATTTAGTGCTAAACTTGTGAAAAGCATCAGTATTCATAAAAGTTTTACCACAATCGAACTCAAGTATTATACCTGACTCATTACCTTTGTCGAGTTCCCAATCTTCAGAGTTGCGTTTAATTCTTTCCAGAAGATCCCATCTAAAATCAATAGTTTTCTTCATAAAGGAGCCAGTCGAAGAAGAATCGAGCATGGTTTGATTATCATGAGAAAGCCGAGCATAAAAATTCTGTAAGACAATTTCTCTTGAGAGCTCATGATTGGGGCATGTATGCAACATATACTTAAGCCTCCCCCAAGCTTGAGCGATACTTTCTCCTTCACGAGGCCAAAAATTATATATATAATTCAGACCACGATGAATCAAATGCATAGGAGAAAATTTCTGGTGGAATTCCAGCTTCAACCGGTTCCAATCCCATGTGTCAGTATCATCACATAGCCTATACCGTGTCAATGCCTTTCCCTCCAAAGATAAAGGGAATACTTTCTTCTTAACTCCATCTCCGGATAAACCTGCAAGCTTAAATAATCCACAAATTTCTTCCACATAGATTAAGTGCATACCAGGATGTATTGTTCCATCTCCTGCATAAGTATTAGCTAGCAGTTTCTCTATCATACCCGAAGGAATTTCATAATAAATATTTTTAGTAGGTGTAGTAGGTTGAGGAGCAACTATTTGTGCTTCCGGTCGAGGTGAAGATACCCTGAACAAGCCCCTTAAAGGATTACTTTCCATAGTGACAAGTGACAATAAATTTCAGCACGTAATATAAATGTTTCCTTACCAAATTCCACTCACCAAAGGCGCTTCACTCCCCGGAAACAGCGCCAAAAAAGAGTCTTGATGACCCACAAGTATAGGGGATCAATCATAGTCCTTTCGATAAGTAAGAGTGTCAAACCCAACGAGGAGCAGAAGGAAATGACAAGCGGTTTTCAGCAAGGTAGTTTCTGCAAGCACTGAAATTATCGGTAACGGGTAGTTTGATAGCAAGATAATTTGTAACAAGTGACAAGTAGCAAGAGTAACAAAGAGTGCAGCAAGGTGGCCCAATCCTTTTTATAGCAAATTACAATCCGGAATGATCTCTTATAGTAAGTAAAGCGTTCTCGAGGACACATGGGAATTTCATCTAGTCACTTTCATCATGTTGGTTTGATTCGCGTTCGCTACTTTGATAATTTGATATGGGGGGGGGGGGGGGGGGGGGGGGGGGGGGGGGGGGGGGGGGGGGGGGGGGGGGGGGGGGGGGGGGGGGGGGGGGGGGGGGGGGGGGGGGGGGGGGGGGGGGGGGGGGGGGGGGGGGGGGGGGGGGGGGGGGGGGGGGGGGGGGGGGGGGGGGGGGGGGGGGGGGGGGGGGGGGGGGGGGGGGGGGGGGGGGGGGGGGGGGGGGGGGGGGGGGGGGGGGGGGGGGGGGGGGGGGGGGGGGGGGGGGGGGGGGGGGGGGGGGGGGGGGGGGGGGGGGGGGGGGGGGGGGGGGGGGGGGGGGGGGGGGGGGGGGGGGGGGGGGGGGGGGGGGGGGGGGGGGGGGGGGGGGGGGGGGGGGGGGGGGGGGGGGGGGGGGGGGGGGGGGGGGGGGGGGGGGGGGGGGGGGGGGGGGGGGGGGGGGGGGGGGGGGGGGGGGGGGGGGGGGGGGGGGGGGGGGGGGGGGGGGGGGGGGGGGGGGGGGGGGGGGGGGGGGGGGGGGGGGGGGGGGGGGGGGGGGGGGGGGGGGGGGGGGGGGGGGGGGGGGGGGGGGGGGGGGGGGGGGGGGGGGGGGGGGGGGGGGGGGGGGGGGGGGGGGGGGGGGGGGGGGGGGGGGGGGGGGGGGGGGGGGGGGGGGGGGGGGGGGGGGGGGGGGGGGGGGGGGGGGGGGGGGGGGGGGGGGGGGGGGGGGGGGGGGGGGGGGGGGGGGGGGGGGGGGGGGGGGGGGGGGGGGGGGGGGGGGGGGGGGGGGGGGGGGGGGGGGGGGGGGGGGGGGGGGGGGGGGGGGGGGGGGGGGGGGGGGGGGGGGGGGGGGGGGGGGGGGGGGGGGGGGGGGGGGGGGGGGGGGGGGGGGGGGGGGGGGGGGGGGGGGGGGGGGGGGGGGGGGGGGGGGGGGGGGGGGGGGGGGGGGGGGGGGGGGGGGGGGGGGGGGGGGGGGGGGGGGGGGGGGGGGGGGGGGGGGGGGGGGGGGGGGGGGGGGGGGGGGGGGGGGGGGGGGGGGGGGGGGGGGGGGGGGGGGGGGGGGGGGGGGGGGGGGGGGGGGGGGGGGGGGGGGGGGGGGGGGGGGGGGGGGGGGGGGGGGGGGGGGGGGGGGGGGGGGGGGGGGGGGGGGGGGGGGGGGGGGGGGGGGGGGGGGGGGGGGGGGGGGGGGGGGGGGGGGGGGGGGGGGGGGGGGGGGGGGGGGGGGGGGGGGGGGGGGGGGGGGGGGGGGGGGGGGGGGGGGGGGGGGGGGGGGGGGGGGGGGGGGGGGGGGGGGGGGGGGGGGGGGGGGGGGGGGGGGGGGGGGGGGGGGGGGGGGGGGGGGGGGGGGGGGGGGGGGGGGGGGGGGGGGGGGGGGGGGGGGGGGGGGGGGGGGGGGGGGGGGGGGGGGGGGGGGGGGGGGGGGGGGGGGGGGGGGGGGGGGGGGGGGGGGGGGGGGGGGGGGGGGGGGGGGGGGGGGGGGGGGGGGGGGGGGGGGGGGGGGGGGGGGGGGGGGGGGGGGGGGGGGGGGGGGGGGGGGGGGGGGGGGGGGGGGGGGGGGGGGGGGGGGGGGGGGGGGGGGGGGGGGGGGGGGGGGGGGGGGGGGGGGGGGGGGGGGGGGGGGGGGGGGGGGGGGGGGGGGGGGGGGGGGGGGGGGGGGGGGGGGGGGGGGGGGGGGGGGGGGGGGGGGGGGGGGGGGGGGGGGGGGGGGGGGGGGGGGGGGGGGGGGGGGGGGGGGGGGGGGGGGGGGGGGGGGGGGGGGGGGGGGGGGGGGGGGGGGGGGGGGGGGGGGGGGGGGGGGGGGGGGGGGGGGGGGGGGGGGGGGGGGGGGGGGGGGGGGGGGGGGGGGGGGGGGGGGGGGGGGGGGGGGGGGGGGGGGGGGGGGGGGGGGGGGGGGGGGGGGGGGGGGGGGGGGGGGGGGGGGGGGGGGGGGGGGGGGGGGGGGGGGGGGGGGGGGGGGGGGGGGGGGGGGGGGGGGGGGGGGGGGGGGGGGGGGGGGGGGGGGGGGGGGGGGGGGGGGGGGGGGGGGGGGGGGGGGGGGGGGGGGGGGGGGGGGGGGGGGGGGGGGGGGGGGGGGGGGGGGGGGGGGGGGGGGGGGGGGGGGGGGGGGGGGGGGGGGGGGGGGGGGGGGGGGGGGGGGGGGGGGGGGGGGGGGGGGGGGGGGGGGGGGGGGGGGGGGGGGGGGGGGGGGGGGGGGGGGGGGGGGGGGGGGGGGGGGGGGGGGGGGGGGGGGGGGGGGGGGGGGGGGGGGGGGGGGGGGGGGGGGGGGGGGGGGGGGGGGGGGGGGGGGGGGGGGGGGGGGGGGGGGGGGGGGGGGGGGGGGGGGGGGGGGGGGGGGGGGGGGGGGGGGGGGGGGGGGGGGGGGGGGGGGGGGGGGGGGGGGGGGGGGGGGGGGGGGGGGGGGGGGGGGGGGGGGGGGGGGGGGGGGGGGGGGGGGGGGGGGGGGGGGGGGGGGGGGGGGGGGGGGGGGGGGGGGGGGGGGGGGGGGGGGGGGGGGGGGGGGGGGGGGGGGGGGGGGGGGGGGGGGGGGGGGGGGGGGGGGGGGGGGGGGGGGGGGGGGGGGGGGGGGGGGGGGGGGGGGGGGGGGGGGGGGGGGGGGGGGGGGGGGGGGGGGGGGGGGGGGGGGGGGGGGGGGGGGGGGGGGGGGGGGGGGGGGGGGGGGGGGGGGGGGGGGGGGGGGGGGGGGGGGGGGGGGGGGGGGTTCAAATATAATTATGGAAGATATGGTTTTTGAAGCCTTGTCTTCAATTCAGTGGGTGGCAGAAAGCCCCCGGATCGAAGACGCTGATTCTGAGAAGGCTACGTAGAAGCCCGATGAGCCGGCAAGCGTCAACCCGGCGGCAATTGGAGCAGAAGAAGAACAAACCAATGTCAACCCAGAAGATCCATCTACCGGTCTTAGCCATCAAACACTTCGCAAACTTAAATTCGTATTTGGAAACTTGATGATAGAAATAGCCCAAAGGTGGCTTGTAATATGTTTTGAGCTGAAACTTTTGTAGAGCTACCAGTGCCATCGAGCACTAAGTATTTTGCCTTTGAACTAATGATGCTTGTGTGATGAAAGAAATCCTTGGCCATGGTTGCAGTGCAACCCGGCAATTTATGCCCTGTATTTCACAAGTTTGCTTTTGCTTTTAATAGAAAACCATAAAGTGTGGTTGCAGTGCAACCCGGCAAATCATGTTGCCACAATTGCTATAATCTTGGATTTGTATTTTTGAAGACCCGGCCTTTCGTAAGATTGATACTACTCCAACGTATCTATAATTTTTTATTGTTCCATGCTATTATAGTATCAATCTTGGATGTTTATTATGCAATTATATGCAATTATATATCATTTTTTGGGACTAACCTATTAACACAGTGCCCAGTGCCATTTGCTATTTTTTGCATGTTTTTGGCTTTTTAGGGAAACAGTATCAAACGGAGTCCAAACAAAGAAAAAACTTTGGATTAATTTTTTCTGGACCAAAAGAGACCCTAGAAGCTTCGGGAGAAGACCGGAGGAGTCATGAAGGCGCCACAAGCCTGCCCGGTGCGCCCCAGGGGGGCGCCCTCCAGGCTTGTGGGCCCCTCGTGGCACCTCTTGACCTAATTCCAGCGCTATAAATTCTCAAATATTCCCAAACCAACAGAGAGCCACCCGAAACACTTTTTCCGCTACCACAAGTCTTTGTTCCTTCGAGATCCCATCTGGAGACCTTCTCCGGTACTCTTCCAGAGGGGAATCGATCACGGAGGGCTTCTACATCAACCTTGCTGCCCTTCCGATGATGCGTGAGTAGTTTACTGATACTTCTCCGTCGTATCTAATTTTCCAAACACTTTTTCTCTTGTTTTGGACTCTAATTTGCGTGATTTGAATGGAACTAACCCGGACTGACACTGTTTTCAGCAGAATTGCCATGGTGTTGTTTTTGTGCAGAAATCAAAGTTCTCTGAATGAGCTGAAACTTTTCAGGGATTTTTTATGGAATAAATAAGAATTATCGGCGTAAAGAACAACCAGAGAGGGGCACCACGGTGGCCACACAGCACCTGGGCGCGCCCCCTGGGATGTGCCCTGGTGTTGTGTGGGCCCCTGGTGGCCCATATCAGCCCAATTCCAATCGTATAAATTCACATCCACGGAGAAAAAAATTAGAGAGGAAGAATTATTGCGTTTCACGAGGCGGAGCCGCCGCCACCTCCTGTTCTTCATCGGGAGGCCAGATCTGGAGCCCGTTTGGGTCTACGGAGAGGGGAATCTTCGATCTTCGTCATCTCCAACCTCTCTTCATCAACAACTCCATGATGCTCCTCACCGGGAGTCAGTAATCTCTTCGTAGGCTCACTGGTCGGTGTAGGGGTTGGATGAGATTGATCATGTAATCGAGTTAGTTTTGTTAGGGCTTGATCCCTAGTATCCACTATGTTCTGAGATTGATGTTGCTATGACTTTGCTTTGCTTAATGCTTGTCACTAGGGCCCGAGTGCCATGATTTCAGATCTGAACCGTTTATGTTTTCACCAATATATTTGTGTTTTAGATCCGATCTTGCAAGTTGTATGCACCTGCTATGTGTTATGATTCGCATCCCCCAGGGTGACAGTAACTGGGATTCTTTCTGTTGATTACCATAGTTTGAGGAGTTCATGTATTCACTATGTGTTAATGCTTTGTTCTGGTTCTCTATTAAAAGGAGGCCTTAATATCCCTTAGTTTCCTTATGGACCCCGCTGCCACGGGAGGGTAGGACAAAAGATGCCATGAAAGTTCTTTTCCATAAGCACGTATGACTATTTATGGAATACATGCCTACATTATATTGACGAACTGGAGCTAGTTCTGTGTCGCCCTAGGTTATAGCTGATACATGATCAATATCATCCAACACATATCCAACATCACCGATCCAGTGCCTACGAGTTTTCGCACATTTATACTTGCTAAGTTACTATTGCTGATGTTATTGTTACACTTGCTACTGTGCCGTTGCCAGGGAGCATAGCAATATTTGTGAAGTCACTTGGGATTTATATCTGTTTGCCACTATGAAGAATCTTAAGGATGACAGAACTAAAATCTTCCCCTCAACTATGAGGACAGGTAAGGAACTGCCATCTAGCTATGCACTTGATTCACCATCTATTTTGAGTAAGCTTGCAACACTACCACCTATTATGAATCCTACTATGTCACATGTTATTGATGATGCTACTTCTGCTATGAATATGAATGATGCTACTTCTGCTTTGAATGATGCTACTGATGATGCTAGTACTATGCTTGATACTACTGTGCCACTTGGTGAATTTCTTCATGAACAACTTGCTAAGGCTAGAGAGTTTGAGAAAGCCAAGAGTGCTGAAACTCTTGAGAATCCTGATTTGCCTTTATTGCTTCGTCCTGTTGTTAAGCTGAAATACCTGATGAACAATGCTTAGATAAAGAATCTACTTTAGCTATTCTTAATTGCAATACTAGAGAAGAGGCTTTGGCTGTGATTGATGTGATAAAAGAAAAATCTTTGAGGAAGAGGATGAAGTGTGATCCTAAGTTTGCTACCTCTCCCATCTTTATTACTGATAAGGACTATGAATTCTCTGTTGATCCTGAGTTGATTACTTTGGTAGAGTCTGATCCTTTTTGTGGTACTGAATCTGAAACTGTTGTGGCACATCTTACTAAGTTGAATGATATTGCTACTTTGTTTACTAATGAGGAAAAGATTCGCTACTACTATATTCTTAAGTTGTTCCCTTTTTAACTAAAGGGTGATGCTAAGGCTTGGTACCATACTCTTGCTCCTGGTTGTGTGCGTAGTCCCCATGATGTGATTTATTACTTCTGTGAAAAATATTTCCCTGCTCATAAGAAACAAGCTGCCTTGCAGGAGATATTTAACTTTGTGCAGGTTGAAGGAGAGAGTCTCCCACAAGCTTGGGGGAGGCTTCTCCAGTTACTAAATGCTTTGCCAGATCATCCTCTGAAGAAAAATGAGATCCTCGATATCTTTTATAATGGTATTAATGATGCTTCTAGGGATTACCTAGATAGTTGTGTTGGGTGTGTTTTCAGGGAAAGGACTATTTCTCAAGTAGAAGAGTTATTAATGAATATATTGAAGAATGATAATGAATGGACACTTCCCGAACCACCACCTGAACCCACTCCGAAGAAGAGAGGTATTCTATTTCTCAGTCCCGAAGATATGCAGAAAGCAAAGAAATGCATGAAAGAAAAAGGTATTAAAGCTGAAGATGTTAAAAATTTACCTCCTATTGAAGAAATACATGGGCTCAATGCACCACCACCACCACAGGTGGTAGAGGTAAATTCTTTGTTGAAGTTTGATGAAAATGATGTTCCTTTCGGTAAAACTCCTCGTGAATGCTATCTTGAATTTGAACGTTATATAGGCAAGCAAAATTATTTCAATGCTTGTGTTATGAAACAGTTAGAACATAATGCCCATGCTATTGATCACTTGAGTGACTTGCTATTTAGAATTGTTAATGATGTTAAGGGAGTTAGTAAGCATGCTTCTATGGTTCAAACTCAGTTAGAACAAGTTGCTAAGTCTCAAAGTGATGTGCTTATTGAAATGAATAGAAATATGAATGATCATGCTGTTAGAGTTATGACTAGGGGTGGTAGGATGACCCAGGATCCTCTTTATCCTGAGGGACACCCCAAGAGAGTTGAACAAGACTCTCAAAGAGCTAATGTTGATACTCCTAATTCTTCTAAGAAGAAGAAGAAAAAGAAAAATGATAAAACCTTGCATGCTTCTAGTGAACCTGAGGTAGAAAAACCTCCTGATGCTAATCTTGATATTTCTGTTTCCGATGCTGAAACCCAATCAGGTGATGAACACACACCTGATGTTACTAATGAGATTCTTGCAAATGCTCAGCCAGAGAATGTTGGAGAACCAAATAATGATATTGATATTGAACCAGCTGAGGATCTTGATAACCCACAACCTAAGAACAAAAGGTATGAGAAAAGGGACTTCGTTGCTAGAAAGCACGATAAGGAAAGAGAACCATGGGTTCAAAATCCCATGCCTTTTCCCCCTAAACCTTCCAAGAGTAAGGATGAGGAAAACTTTGATCGCTTTGTTGAAATACTTAGACCAGTTGTTTTACGTACTCGCTTGATTGATATGTTGAAAATGCCTCCTTATGCAAAATATATGAAAGAAATTGTTACAAACAAAAGAAAAATTCCTGAGGTAGAAATTTCTACTATGCTTGCTAATTACTCTTTTGAGAATGGTGTTCCTAAGAAATTGGGAGACCCAGGTATACCTACTATACCTTGTTCCATTAAGGGAAATTATGTTAGAACTGCTCTATGTGATTTGGGAGCTAGAGTTAGTGTTATGCCTTTCTCTTTATATAAAAGACTTGATTTGAACAAACTCACTCCTACTAAGATTTCTTTGCAGATGGCTGACAAGTCAACAGCCATTCCTATTTGTATTTGTGAGGATGTGCCCGTTGTGGTTGCAAATGTTACTATCTTAACCGACTTCGTTATACTTGATATGCCCGAAGATGATAACTTGTCAATTATTCTTGGAAGACCTTTCTTGAACACTTCAGGAGCTGTTATTGATTGCCACAAAAGCAAAGTCACTTTTCATGTTAATGGTAATGAACACACGGTGCACTTTTCGAGGAAACAATTTCAAGTGAATGGTATTAATGTTATCGGAAATTCTCCCACAATCACTGTTGGAAGTTTTCAACTACCTATTCCTACTGTCAAAAAGAAATCTGAAATGATTATGGTAGGGGACATGCCTGTCCCCATTGAGGTAAAATAGTGTTTTCGCGAAAATTCTTCGGTTTCATGTTGATTGAAAGGGGTTATTAATAAGACTTGATCAACCTTATTAATGGATTCTTTTTTAGAGACATGAAGTTGATGAATTCAGCAAGCACAACTTTCTGTACCCAACTTTTTTCTCTGTTCTTTATTAGTTAAATAAAATAAATGCCATGTTTTTCTGTTTTCTGAATTCTTCGTGCAATAAAAATGTCCAGAAATGAAAGTGCTCAGAATGTTTTGAAATTTTCACATGATTTTTTATTGAATATATTAGAATTTCTGGAACAAAATGTAGTGTGAGAGGGAAACCTGAGAGGCCACACAACACCTGGCCGCGCCCAGCCCCTGGGGCGTGCCCAGGTACTGTGTGGGCCCCACAGGGGGCCCCTCACTTATTCCTTCCAGCCAACTTCTTCCTCTACCTTAGAAAAAATTCCTCACCTATTCTTGCCCGTGTTTGAGCTCATCTTGCTGCCATTTTCGATCTCTTTGCTCAGAACCACCATTTCTGAAACTGTTTTGAGGAATTGTTCCTTGGTATGTGAATCCTCCAATGCTCCAATTAGTTTTTGTTTTAGTGGTTTATATTTTGCATATTTATCTACTCTTGGTGCTACAGAAAATGAGCTTGCATGTTGAATTCTTTGAGTGCTAAGTAGTTTGAATGTTTGATATGTCCTCTAGGCACTTCTATGAGTAGTTGCTATCAATCTTGTGAAGTTTTGTTAACATCTTTTTGTGGACTAAAAATTTTCAGAAATTTGTGCAAGAAGAGAAAGATGAACTTTTTGAGAAGGAGTTCCTCTAGGAAGAAATCTACGGGGACACCACCGAGCTCAAGCTCCTCACGTCCATCATATGAAGAGCCCCGAGCAAGCTTGGTAAGAGGTGCAGAAACAGAAGGATGTCGCAGGCCGTTGTCGGTGTCAAAACCGGCGGATCTCGGGTAGGGGGTCCCGAACTGTGTGTCTAGGATCGATGGTAACAGGAGACGGGGGACACGATGTTTACCCAGGTTCGGGCCCTCTCTATGGAGGTAATACCCTACTTCCTACTTGATTGATCTTGATGAATATGAGTGTTACAAGAGTTGATCTACCACGAGATCATAATGGCTAAACCCTAGAAGTCTAGCCTATGCGAATATGGTAATGAGTATCTGTCCGTATCTGGACTACGCTCTCCGGTTTATATAGACACCGGAGAGATCTAGGGTTACATGGAGTCAGTTACAACAGAGGGAATCTTCATAATTGGTCGCCAACCTTGCCCTCCACGCCAAGTAGAGTCCAATCCGGACACGGGTGCAGTCTTCGGCCTTCATGTCTTCATAGCCCATCAGCCCGGCCCAATGGATAACAGGCCGGACACCCGAGGACCCCTTAGTCCAGGACTCCCTAAGTAGCCCCCGAACCAGGCTTCAATGACGAGGTGTTCGGCGTGCAGATTGTATTCAGGGTTGCAAGGCGGGTTCCTTCTCCAAGTAATATATTCAGCCGTTGATCCAATATCGCTCTCCTCGGCTTCTATGCGCCAATAACTTCATCTTCCATGTGTCGAGCGAATGCGGAAAGTCAGGGTATTTTGGCAAATAACACCCCGTCCATGCGAGGAAGAGTGCCTATTAAAGGTATTGGATCTTAGATCCATGCGACACCACGTCGAGAAAATTCCCGGAGACCGCTAGGAGAAACCATTCAACATGGCTAGCATTCCCAGCTCTTCCTCCCATTCCCGCCCAAAGAGAAGCGAGTGGGAGAAGTGTTCTGTGTCTCACAGTCAATTAGCAAAGTTGCAAACGCAGGGATTTCTTCCTCCTACGGATCTGGTCCCTGTTCGAGCAGGATCGGCCTCCTTCAATGGCGTGACTCAGGCGGAGGACTTCCCCAATCCATCCGGGGGGAGCGAGTGTGCTTCGTCCCCTATCTGCTAAGAGGCGTCGGATTTCCAATCCATCCGTTCCTCCGAGGGCTTCTGGAATATTATGGCCTCCAGCTGCACAACTTCACTCCCGCCTCTATCCTGCACATCGCAGGTTATATTGCTTTATGCGAGTTATTTTTGGGTGTTGAACCCCATTTTGAACTGTGGAGAAAATTGTTCTGTCTTGTCCCGCGCAACCACGAGGGGTCAATATTTGAAGTGGGCGGAGCCGAAGTGTGGCGCATCGCCGATACCGGATACCTGTCCGGCACACCAAGGAAGGCATCTGAAGAATGGCTTTCCGAATGGTTCTACATCGAGGACGTTGCGCTTCCCGACCCAGTCCGAAAGGGTCTCCCTGAATTTGCAAGTGTTCCACTAAAGAAACACCATAGTTTGCGCCCCCGGAGTCTTGAGGAGGATGACAGTGCGGAGGTTCATCAGCTCATGGGCAAGATGAAGACGCTTGCACAGTCCGGATTAACAATGGTCGAGGTAATGGCGACCTCCATAGTGCGAGGGGTTCAGCCGCTTCAATATAGAGGGCTCCCAATGTGGCACTATAACGGGGAGGACGACGCCTCCCACTGCGGTCGGAAAGGTCCGGACACCCCAGCTGCTCTGGCCAAGATACTGGCCGAGCTGTTCAAAGGGGAGGAAGAGGAATTTCTTCGCATCAACCGCAGAGATGGATACTCTATGTATAATCCTCCCAGTTGGGTACGCCCCAACCCTTCTGCTTTACTCATTCCGCCTCCCGGATCACCTTTGATAAATTTCTAATCCGCTTATAACAGCATTGGCGAAAAATCACTAAGGGGTTTTACAGCCCCGCCCCGCAGCCTGAGAACCACAACCAGGAGCTGGATCCGGGTTTTGAAGAGGACCCGGATATATTCGTGGTACTCACGGAAGGGATATTTTACCAGGCGAGCTACGATGGCATGGAAGTGGCCATTGTCGCCGATTACCCTGGTCTTCTTCCTGCTTCCCACGTAAGTCATCAAGAAAAAATCTTACTTGAAAGAGTTTCCTCGTACTACCTCACCCACCACACTGTCTCTTGCTCCATAGGGGAGGCGTTCGGCGTGTCACGCAACTCCGGGGGCGACTACAAAGAGAGCGGCTCAAGCACCGAGCAAGGCTTCTAAGAGGAAGGTCGGCGAAGGCACGACCGGTCCCTCATCAAAGAGGTAAGGGTTTGAAGGTACACTTTATTAGTTACATCCAGCTGTAACTTGTACGTTTGTCTGGCACCAGGAAAAAGGTTCACCGGACTAAGCCCGCGGGTCCGGCCAGCCATACTCCCAGCGACCGGGGTTTAGACCCCGCCGGAGAGATGGGAGCCGATATAGGAATAATGCCGGACTGCCCTTCGGCCGAGGGTTCGGAGAATATGTCTGTTACCAACTCGGAAGTGGAGAGCGCCATGAATCATCGTCACTGTAGGGCTGTTTTACGAGACCCTGAGTTCTCAGAAGAGGCATTCAATGCCTTCAGCTCGGCCGACGCGTACATCTGAGCTGCTCGAAACGGGCTTAGCAGAGCCACCAAGTAGCATTTAACAGACGTGCGGGTAAGTTTTCTTTGTCCGAATAGGATAGCCATATGCTAGTAGCCCCCGGGACTGAAAGTAGTTGGTACAACTGATTTAAGGACCGTTGTATCACCAGGTTCTTACAGAGAAGAACGATCTGCTGGCCCAAGAGCTGGAACAGTGTCGGTCGCAGTTAAATGCTGCTACCGCCGAACTGGAAAATTTGAAGAAGTTGTCCATTGGTAACGTTCCCCTCCATCGAGGAACAGTAAATGTATACCAACTGTGCTAATACTGCCACTGATCGCATAATAGGGTCGCCTGATCAACTTGAGAAGAAGTTGAAGACCGCCCAAGAGGGAGAAAGAGAGGCAAAGAGGCAACACGCCGCAGGCGAACATGTACTGACCCGCGTCAGGGACGAGAAAAACAAGCTACAGGACTCCAACACTAAGTTGGGTGAAGAGTTGAAAGATGTGCGGGCCCAGCTAGCCGACTCTGTAAAGGAGAATAAGAAGCTGCGGGGCGGCATGTTCAGTATGTTTCCGAACTTGTTGTTTTTAGTAGTTCGGAGATAAATGGAACTGATATAGCCATGCTTGCAGGTATGTTGACGGGCCATCCTGAAGAGGAGGTGTCCGGATCATCAAGTGATCTGCTGCAAAAGCTGTCGCAAGTGCACGAACAGGCGCGGCTGGCGATGCAGAGTGTTGCCAAGGCTCTATGGCCATCCGCCTCCCCTCCAGGAAGTATGGAGGAGCTTGTAGAGCGGTTCAAAGGAGCGCGGCGGCATATCCGGCTATGGAAGATATCGGCCTGTCGAGAGGGTGCGCGAGAGGCTTGGGCCATGGTGAAAACTCGGTATACCAAGCTTGATCCTAATCACATCGCTCGGGTTGGACCGCTAGGGTCGAATGGGGAAGAAATTCCCGTTAGTTTAGTATATGACCAAGTAGAGGTGGCCGCCAAATATTCCCAACAGGATTGTAAGTTAGACCGCCTATTGGACGGTATAGAGGAGGAAGTGTTTGAGTCCAAGTGACTATGTACTTTCCTCACCATGTGGAATTCTAGCTGAATTGTATATCATTTGTCATGGCAGACCTTTTCGCTTCCACCTCCGGACTCGATGGTGCGGAGTGTTTCCAAATACCCTCGCGGCCGAATAGACCGGGGTATGCCTGGAAAACTAGGCGTAGGGGTCATAGTTGCTTGAACAGACAAGTTGTATTCTGCTAGTTATGTTATATTACATTGAAATTGTAAGAAACATCTTCCAGGGAGAATAGTTCCGTTAAGGGTTCCTTTCCCTGGGTGTGCATGCATTAGTAGACATGTCCGAATTGTGATGTGAAAATCACAGTATGTATAGCTTCCGGGGGTTCACAATAGAGTGAGTGCAAAAGGTATTTTTCATCCACCGACCGAATATTCCCTTAAGAATGCTAGCTTTTGGCTTCACCCAGTCTGAGGTACACATCCGGATGACCCGGCAGTAACAATCGCAGAGGTGCTCCCTTTACCACCTAGCCGAACAATCGGGAATGTAGGGGTAAGCACAGGAGCCAGGCAACCCAGCTTGGCCAAAACTTAAGTCATATCGATGCATATAATGGTGAAGAAAAAACATACGGGGAAAACGTGTATGTGTGATGAGCTTGATGCTCGGAAAATAATATTAACAAGCTTCTGTTAAAGAAGCCCCCAGGTATAATGGGCGTACATATGTGAAGATGTGTACGTCAGCAGTGTTCGGTCAAGCCGAATGAGAGCTTTAAAGCGAAAAAGAATTGTGTAAAAGAGGAAAGAGTTATAGAAACTATAGGGGAGGAGGAGACTAACAAAGGGTTCGGCGCTAGGCATAAAACCTTCGGAGTCTGGCCGCGTTCCAGGGGTTCGGCTCTAGGCGATTGTCTGATGCGTCACAAAGACGGTACGCTCCTCCGGTGAGAACTTCGTCAATTATGAAGGGACCCTCCCATTTGGGCTTGAGTTTGTCCTTTTTCTTCTCCGACAAGCGTAGAACGAGTTCGCCAACATTGTAAGTCTTGGCCCGTACTTCTCTGCTTTGATATCTTCGAGCCTGCTATTGATAAAATGCTGAACGGGCTTTGGCAACATCGCGCTCCTCCTCCAGGGCATCTAGGCTATCCTGCCGATCCAACTCGGCCTCCTTCTCTTCGTACATACGCACTCGAGGTGAGTCATGTATAATATCGCAGGGCAATACAGCCTCTGCGCCGTACACCATGAAGAAAGGTGTGTATCCGGTAGTACGGTTGGGCGTGGTCCGCAGCCCCCAAAGTACGGAGTCGAGCTCCTCGACCCAGTGCTTGTCTGATTCCTTCAAAGACCGCACTAGCCTGGGTTTGATGCCGCTCATAATAAGACCATTGGCTCGTTCGACTTGACCGTTTGTCTGCGGGTGGTAGACAGAGGCGTAATCGAGCTTAATGCCCAGATTGGCACACCAGGTTTTGACCTCGTCAACCGTGAAATTGGAACCGTTGTCGGTGATAATGCTGTGCGGGACACCATAACGGTGCACCACATCGGATATAAATGCAATCACCGGTCCGGACTCGGCCGTTTTAACTGGTCTAGCCTCTATCCACTTGGTGAATTTATCCACCATGACCAGCAGATATTTTTTCTTATGGCTTCCCCTTTAAGGGGTCCAACCATGTCCAAGCCACAGACCGCAAAGGGCCATGTAATGGGGATTGTTTGTAGGGCGGTTGGGGGCATATGGCTTTGATTGGCGAAGAGTTGGCATCCAACGCAACGCTGGACGAGGTCCTACGCGTCTGCTCGGGCCGTAGGCCAATAAAATCCTGTATGGAAGGCCTTGCTGACAAGTGCCCGGGCTGCGGCGTGGTGCCCACCAAGACCGGCATGAATTTCTGCCAAAAGTTGCCGTCCCTCCTCCTCGGAGATGCACCTTTGAAGGACTCCGGTAGTACTTTTCTTGTAGAGCTCTCCTTCGTGAACTTTATAGGCCTTCGAACATCGAACGATGCGGCGAGCCTCGTTCTAATCTTCTGGGAGCTCCTTCCTATTAAAGTAGGCCAAGAATGGTTCGGTCCACGGGGCAATGACTGCCATGATGAGGTGGGCCGATGGTGTTATTTCGGTGGCTGAGCCTCCGATGATATCGGCGTGTTCGCTATCTGTGTTTGTGTTCGAAACGGGACTGTCGTTGCTGTCTCCCCCTTGCCACACCACGGATGGTTTAAAGAGCCTTTCGAGGAAGATGTTAGGTGGGACGGGGTCGCGCTTAGCGCCGATGCAGGCAAGGACGTCTGCCGCCTGATTACTGTCGCGGACAACATGGTGAAATTCAAGCCCCTCGAACCGGGCTGACATCTTTAAGACGGCATTGCAATAAGCTGCCATCTTTGGATCTTTGGCATCAAAGTCTCCATTAATTTGGGATATTGCGAGGTTTGAGTCCCCGCGCACCTCCAGGTGTTGTAAGCCCATTGATACGGCCATCCGAAGGCCATGTAGCAAGGCCTCATATTCGGCTGCGTTGTTGGAGTCTGTGTATAATATTTGGAGTACGTACTGGACGGTATCTCCCATAGGGGACGTTAATATGATGCCCACTCCAAGCCCCGCCAACATTTTGGAGCCATCAAAATGCATGACCCAGTTGGAATACGTGCCATACTCTTTAGGGAGTTCGGCCTCTGTCCATTCGGCGACAAAGTCAGCCAGTACTTGGGATTTAATGGCTCGGCGTGGTTTGTACGTGATGTCGAATGGGAGGAGCTCAATGGCCCATTTGGCAATCCGACCCGTGGCATCCCTGTTGTTTATGATATCATTGAGGGGCACTTCGGAGGCCACCGTGATCGAACACTCCTGAAAGTAGTGTCGTAACTTTCGGGATGCCATGAAGACTGCATATGCTATCTTTTGATAGTGAGGGTACCGGGATTTGCATGGTGTGAGGACGGTGGATACGTAGTATACCGGCTTTTGGAGCGGGAATTTGTGTCCGTCCTGTTCTCGCTCGACGACGAGTACGGCGCTCACCACCTGGTGTGTTGCCGATATGTATAAGAGCATTGGTTCGCCAATGTTTGGCGCGGCCAGGATTGGGTTGCTTGCCAGGAGGGCTTTTATTTCTCTGTTGGAAACGATGTCAAAACCGGCGGATCTCGGGTAGGGGGTCCCAAACTGTGCGTCTAGGATCGATGGTAACAGGAGACGGGGGACACGATGTTTACACCGACATTGGACCCCATACTGGGCTTCATCGTTTCCAACAAAGATATTAAAGAACCGTCTCTTGTTGAGGTCTTTGAAATCGACGCATAGGCGCCAGGATTTATCCTTCTTTGGTACCATTACCAAGTTTGACAGCCAGTCCAGATGTTTAATATCTCTAATGAATCCAGCCTCGATGAGTTTGGCCAGCTCTTCCCCCATAGCTTGTCGTTTGGGTTCGGAAAAGCGCCGCAGTGCTTGTTTGACCGGTTTGTACCCCTTCAGTATGTTGAGGTTGTGCTCGGCCAGCTCGCGCGGGATTCCTGGCATATCAGAGGGGTGCCAAGCGAATATCCCAGTTTTCACGCAAGAAGTCTCGTAGTGCAGCGTCGACTATAGGGCTTAGTCGCGCTCCGATAGATGCTGTCTTCTTCGGGTCCGTTGGATGGCCTTAAATTTGACTATTTCTTCTGCTGGCTTGAAGGAAGTGGATTTGGGTCATTTGTCTAGGATCACATCGTCCTTATCCACTGTGGAGCGTAGTGCGGTTAATTCTTCGGCCGCAAGGGCCTCAGATAATGCCTCAAGGGCCAGGGATGCGGTTTTGTTCTCGGCGCGGAGTGCTATATCCGGATTGCTGACGAGGGTGATTATTCCATTAGGCCCGGGCATTTTTAGCTTCATGTACCCATAATGAGGTATAGCTTGAAAGCGCATGAAGGCCTCCCGCCCCAACAGGGCGTGATATCCACTGTTGAAGGGGGCCACCTGGAAAGTTATTTCTTCAGACCGATAATTGTCCGGCGTGCCGAATACCACATCAAGTGTAATTTTTCCCGCATAACGCGCTTCCCAACTGGGAATGATACCCCGAAAGGTTGTGCTGCTTCTCTCGATGCGGCTCCTGTCTATTTCCATTTTGTGGAGCGTGTCCTCGTAAATGAGGTTTAGTCCGCTGCCGCCATCCATGAGGACTTTTGTAAGTCGAAAACTATCCATGATGGGACTGAGGACTAATGCGGCTGGCGCTTGGACTGTTCTGTATTTAGGTTCGTCACTGGCGTTAAAGGTTATGGCCGTGTCGTTCCAGGGGTTAACTTCGGCGAGATCGCGCAGTGCCCTTTTGCGCTTATTATTTGAAGCGAATGTCTCGAAGACTGTCAATACTCTATTGCCGTCGTTTGCTGGAGGGTGTTGTTCTGGGGTGTGCCTGATAAGGATGTCCTCGCCGCTCTTGGCCACCTGCCGAAGTATCCAACATGCTCTAAGGCTGTGGGTTGCCACGGTATCTGGCGTCGTGTGTATTTTGCATGGGCCATTGAGCCATCCCTCCAGAACGGTGCCGTGCAGCGTAATGGGTTTATGTTTTTTGACTGTTCGGTTTGGTGTGCCACGGGGGTGCGTCCTCTTCGCCTGTAGGATGAGTTGGGTTGGTGCCGATGGTTCCCAGCGAACTGCTTGAGTTTTCCAGGCACTTTCCATCGTGTTGTACTTTTGTGGGGGGGGGGGGGGGGGGGGGGGGGGGGGGGGGGGGGGGGGGGGGGGGGGGGGGGGGGGGGGGGGGGGGGGGGGGGGGGGGGGGGGGGGGGGGGGGGGGGGGGGGGGGGGGGGGGGGGGGGGGGGGGGGGGGGGGGGGGGGGGGGGGGGGGGGGGGGGGGGGGGGGGGGGGGGGGGGGGGGGGGGGGGGGGGGGGGGGGGGGGGGGGGGGGGGGGGGGGGGGGGGGGGGGGGGGGGGGGGGGGGGGGGGGGGGGGGGGGGGGGGGGGGGGGGGGGGGGGGGGGGGGGGGGGGGGGGGGGGGGGGGGGGGGGGGGGGGGGGGGGGGGGGGGGGGGGGGGGGGGGGGGGGGGGGGGGGGGGGGGGGGGGGGGGGGGGGGGGGGGGGGGGGGGGGGGGGGGGGGGGGGGGGGGGGGGGGGGGGGGGGGGGGGGGGGGGGGGGGGGGGGGGGGGGGGGGGGGGGGGGGGGGGGGGGGGGGGGGGGGGGGGGGGGGGGGGGGGGGGGGGGGGGGGGGGGGGGGGGGGGGGGGGGGGGGGGGGGGGGGGGGGGGGGGGGGGGGGGGGGGGGGGGGGGGGGGGGGGGGGGGGGGGGGGGGGGGGGGGGGGGGGGGGGGGGGGGGGGGGGGGGGGGGGGGGGGGGGGGGGGGGGGGGGGGGGGGGGGGGGGGGGGGGGGGGGGGGGGGGGGGGGGGGGGGGGGGGGGGGGG
The DNA here is from genome assembly GCA_036873465.1 of Thinopyrum obtusiflorum. Taxonomy (NCBI): domain Eukaryota; kingdom Viridiplantae; phylum Streptophyta; class Magnoliopsida; order Poales; family Poaceae; genus Thinopyrum; species Thinopyrum obtusiflorum. Next base: position 230,175 of record JAAAWM010012246.1, read on the forward strand.
GGGGGGGGGGGGGGGGGGGGGGGGGGGGGGGGGGGGGGGGGGGGGGGGGGGGGGGGGGGGGGGGGGGGGGGGGGGGGGGGGGGGGGGGGGGGGGGGGGGGGGGGGGGGGGGGGGGGGGGGGGGGGGGGGGGGGGGGGGGGGGGGGGGGGGGGGGGGGGGGGGGGGGGGGGGGGGGGGGGGGGGGGGGGGGGGGGGGGGGGGGGGGGGGGGGGGGGGGGGGGGGGGGGGGGGGGGGGGGGGGGGGGGGGGGGGGGGGGGGGGGGGGGGGGGGGGGGGGGGGGGGGGGGGGGGGGGGGGGGGGGGGGGGGGGGGGGGGGGGGGGGGGGGGGGGGGGGGGGGGGGGGGGGGGGGGGGGGGGGGGGGGGGGGGGGGGGGGGGGGGGGGGGGGGGGGGGGGGGGGGGGGGGGGGGGGGGGGGGGGGGGGGGGGGGGGGGGGGGGGGGGGGGGGGGGGGGGGGGGGGGGGGGGGGGGGGGGGGGGGGGGGGGGGGGGGGGGGGGGGGGGGGGGGGGGGGGGGGGGGGGGGGGGGGGGGGGGGGGGGGGGGGGGGGGGGGGGGGGGGGGGGGGGGGGGGGGGGGGGGGGGGGGGGGGGGGGGGGGGGGGGGGGGGGGGGGGGGGGGGGGGGGGGGGGGGGGGGGGGGGGGGGGGGGGGGGGGGGGGGGGGGGGGGGGGGGGGGGGGGGGGGGGGGGGGGGGGGGGGGGGGGGGGGGGGGGGGGGGGGGGGGGGGGGGGGGGGGGGGGGGGGGGGGGGGGGGGGGGGGGGGGGGGGGGGGGGGGGGGGGGGGGGGGGGGGGGCAAACGCAAGCACTTATGAGTATAATTTGGTTTTTAATAGGTATGACCCTATATATGTGCTTTTGCCTACACCTGCCCTCTTTGATTTTCAGGCTAAGAGAAGATATACTATATCAAAACGAGAGGCAGAGGAATACAACGCAGAAATAGAGGCCGCCCGTCAGGCTGAGGAGGCTGCTCAGCGCGCTTCCTCTTCGAGCTACCACGTCGATTACTATCCTGGACAGGGCTGGCATTAGACCAAGCTTAGGCCAAAAGCCTAAGCTTGGGGGAGTACGTATTTCCCACCGACATTTTATTCATACTTATGTATTTCACTCTAGTTGTCAGTGCTCATATGTTTTCATTGTATTATCCATGTTAGTTTTATTTTTCTCGCTTTCTTCTTGTGTGTTTGAAAAACTTTGAGAAAATCCAAAAAAATTAGTTAGCTTCTTTTTGGTTTTTGCTTTCTAGTTTGTTTAGTGGTAGCCTTTAAAAATCAAAAACCCAAAAAGATTTCTCGCTTCTTCTTTTGCTTGTTGGGAGCTTTCCCGTGTAAATAGTTTCTCTCGTTTTTGTTTTTCTCTTTTTCAATTTGCCTTCTTCAAGAAAAACCAAAAACTCCAAAAATATTTTGGTGTGTTTCTCTGAATTTCTTTTCTTTTGGTTGAGCTCTTATAAGGAGAAGACAATGATGACATTGTTGAGTGGCTCTCATATTCATTATTGATTATCTATCAGAGAGCCCATTTTACCTTGTCTTCTCCTTTGAATAAATGGTTGCAGATTCCAGCTTAGTCCATGGCGTCCTTGCACTATTATTATTTTCATACCATTCGGTTGTGCAAGTGAAAGGCATTAATGACGATGATTTGGTGGAATGACCGTGGTGAAGAAAAGTGGGTATGAACTCAACTTGTTCTTGTCTTTATGAATGTGTTTTAGATCTGTGTCCATGATTCAGCATATTATGATCAAACATGTTTGTGATGACAATTAGAGATTATAGTTGTTCATGCCATGCTTAAGTAGCTAGGGGGTTGATAATGATTTACCTTGGTTGTCAACATGCAGTTAAAATGATTGTGATGCGGTATGATGGTATGGTATCCTCCTCTGAATGTTTCAAGTGGCTTGACTTGGCACATGTTTATGCATGTAGTTGAATCAAAACCAACATAGCCTCTATGATATTTATGTTCATGGTGCTCATATCCTACTCATGCTAGTAGTCAATGTTGATTATGCATACTGTATGTTCATGACCATATTCGCTCTCTGGCTGGTCGCTTCCCAACCTTATTGCTAGCCTTCACCTGTACTAAGCGGGAATTCTGCTTGTGCATCAAAAACCTTGAACCCAAGTTGTTCCAGATGAGTCCACCATATCTACCTATAAGCGGTATTACCCTACCGTCCCAAGTAAATTTGCATGTGCCACCTCTAAATTATTCAAATGAACATCCATTTTGTGTGCCTGGACCGCTCATGGAGCGACAGGGGGAAATCGATATCTTCTATGCTAAATGAGTTATTCTCATATGATTGTTTGTTCACTTGCCATCGCATGAGAAAAGGGCGGTAACCGGGATTCCCAGTACCAAATAAAATTACAAATAATAAATAAACTCCCCCGGACTGTTGTTGGTATGGAGGGCACCCGAGGATTCAGTTAGCCATGGCTTGTGATATGAATGGTGGAGGGGGAGTAAACTTTACTTTTACCGCTTGGGAACCACCACTAATTTGCATGGAAGATATTGAAAGATCTCGGTCGTAACGTTGATAGGAAGGGCATGCCACCCAAAATTAAATTTTATCTCTATTTTAAAACTTTGAGCTCTGGCACCTCTGCAAATCCATGCTTCCCTCTGCGAAGGGCCAATCTTTTTACTTTTACTGTTGAGTCATCACTTTCTCAAATAAGCAACAGACTGGAGAGCACTATTGTCATTCTCATGCATTGTGTGTGGTTTATTGTTGAATGCATCATGACTGGATCTGTGTTGCCATGAATTACAATGTTTAGTCGTTGCTTGGACTTTGGAGGTGCTCTGCATTTATGTTTTGCGGTCTCAGAAAGGGCTAGTGAGATAACATCACTGGTATATTATATCATGATTGTTTTGACAAAGTGTTGGCACTTGAGATACTTTATTATTGCTCGCTAGTTGATTATGCCATGTATATGAATGAATTTGATTTCTAAGAGTTATTATGAATGTGGTTAGTTATAATCCTTGCTGAAAACCTGGATGCTATTTGAATGCAATCATAAGCACAAGAACAAAAAGAGTTTGTAAAAGTTTTTCTTTATCACTGTCAGTTTGCCAACTGAATTGCTTGAGGACAAGCAATGAGTTAAGCTTGCGGGAGTTGATACATCTCCGTCATATCTACTTTTCCAAACACTTTTTCTCTCATTTTGGACTCTAATTTGCATGATTTGAATGGAACTAACCTAGACTGACGCTGTTTTCAGCAGAATTGCCATGGTGTTGTTTTTGTGCAGAAATCAAAGTTCTCCGAATGAGCTGAAACTTTTCAGGGATTTTTATGGAATAAATAAGAATTATTGGCGCAAAGAACAACCAGAGAGGGGCACCAGGGTGGCCAGACAGCACCTGGGCGCCCCCCCTGGGGCGCGCACTGGTGTTGTGTGGGCCCCTGGTGGCCCATATCAGCCCAATTCCAATTGTATAAATTCACATCCGCAGAGAGGAAGAATTATTGTGGGGGGGGGGGGGGGGGGGGGGGGGGGGGGGGGGGGGGGGGGGGGGGGGGGGGGGGGGGGGGGGGGGGGGGGGGGGGGGGGGGGGGGGGGGGGGGGGGGGGGGGGGGGGGGGGGGGGGGGGGGGGGGGGGGGGGGGGGGGGGGGGGGGGGGGGGGGGGGGGGGGGGGGGGGGGGGGGGGGGGGGGGGGGGGGGGGGGGGGGGGGGGGGGGGGGGGGGGGGGGGGGGGGGGGGGGGGGGGGGGGGGGGGGGGGGGGGGGGGGGGGGGGGGGGGGGGGGGGGGGGGGGGGGGGGGGGGGGGGGGGGGGGGGGGGGGGGGGGGGGGGGGGGGGGGGGGGGGGGGGGGGGGGGGGGGGGGGGGGGGGGGGGGGGGGGGGGGGGGGGGGGGGGGGGGGGGGGGGGGGGGGGGGGGGGGGGGGGGGGGGGGGGGGGGGGGGGGGGGGGGGGGGGGGGGGGGGGGGGGGGGGGGGGGGGGGGGGGGGGGGGGGGGGGGGGGGGGGGGGGGGGGGGGGGGGGGGGGGGGGGGGGGGGGGGGGGGGGGGGGGGGGGGGGGGGGGGGGGGGGGGGGGGGGGGGGGGGGGGGGGGGGGGGGGGGGGGGGGGGGGGGGGGGGGGGGGGGGGGGGGGGGGGGGGGGGGGGGGGGGGGGGGGGGGGGGGGGGGGGGGGGGGGGGGGGGGGGGGGGGGGGGGGGGGGGGGGGGGGGGGGGGGGGGGGGGGGGGGGGGGGGGGGGGGGGGGGGGGGGGGGGGGGGGGGGGGGGGGGGGGGGGGGGGGGGGGGGGGGGGGGGGGGGGGGGGGGGGGGGGGGGGGGGGGGGGGGGGGGGGGGGGGTGTGGTTGAATTGACAACTCAACTGCTAATACTTCCAAGTACTCTTTGGCTCCCCTTGTGTCGAATCAATAAATTTGGGTTGAATACTCTACCCTCGAAAACTATTGCGATCCCCTATACTTGTGGGTTATCATTTACCATAGACCTACGGGTCCATAGCTAGTAGCTAGATGGCTTCCTCTCTCTCTTTGATCTTCAGTACAATGTTCTCCTCGATCTTCTTGGAGATCTATTCGATGTAATCCTTTTTTGCGGTGTGTTTGTTGGAATCCGATGAATTGTGGGTTTATGATCAGATTATTCATGAATATTATTTGAGTCTTTTCTGAATTCTTATATGCATGATTGTTATAGCTTTGTATTTCTCTCCGATCTATCCATTTAGTTTGGCCAATAAGATTGATTTATCTTGCAATGGAAGAGGTGCTTTGTGATGGGTTCGGTCTTGCGTTGCTCAATCCCAGTGACAGAAAGGGACATGACACGTATTGGTATTGTTTCCATTAAGGATAAAAAGATGGGGTTTATTCATATTGATTGGGTTTACTTTGTCTACATCATGTCATCTTGCTTAAGGCGTTACTCTGTTTTTCATGAACTTAATACCCTAGATGCATGCTGGATAGCGATCGATGGGTGGAGTAATAGTAGTAGATGCAGGCAGGAATCTTTAGATTGCCCAACAGTAATTTGTTTACCCACCGTTTGCTATCTTCAAGAGAGAAGCCTCTAGTGAAAACTATGGCCCCCGGGTCTATCTTTTATCATATATAAAATCGAAAAATACCTTGCTGCAATTTATTTACCATTGTTTTATTTTGTGTTTTATTTTATCTATCTATCACTACAAGATTTGATCCTTGCAATTAACAGCCAAGGGATTGACAACCCCTTGTTTTGCGTTGGATGCAAGTATTTGCTTTTGTGTGTGTAGGTGCTGCTAACGAGGTTCTGTGTGGTTCTCCTACTGGATTGATAACCTTGGTTTTTAACTGAGGGAAATAATTATCTCTACTGTACTGCTTCATCCTCTCCTCTTCGAGGAAATCCCAACGCAGCTCACAAGTAGCAGGAAGAATTTCTGGCACCGTTGCCGGGGAGACATCACCATAACCTATCAAGTATGTACACGCAAACTATCATCTACTTGCATTTACTTTATTTGCCATTTGCCTCTCATTTTCATCTCCCCCACTTCTAAAACAATTTTACAAAAAAAATACAAAAATATTTTCATTTGCCTTTTTGCTTGTTTTCTTGTTTGCTTGCTTGTTTGGTCGCGATGTCTCAAGAGAATACTAAGTTGTGTGATTTTTCCAAAACTAATAATAATGATTTTATTAGTACTCCGATTGCTCCTCCCGCCACTCATGCGGAGTCGTGTGATATTAATGTTGCTTTGCTAAATCTTGTTATGAAAGAACAATTTTCTAGTAGTCCTAATGAAGATGCTGCATCCCATCTTAATACTTTCGTTGAATTGTGTGATATGCAAAATAAAAATTATGTGGATAATGATATTGTCAAATTGAAATTATTTTTGTTCTCACTACGAGATCGAGCTAAAACTTGGTTTTCATCTTTACCATGAAATAGTACTGATTCTTGGGATAAGTGTAAAGATGCTTTCATTGCCAAATATTTTCCTCCCACAAAAATTATTTCTCTTAGAAATCAAATCATTAAATTTAAGCAACTTGAGCATGAACATGTTGCACAATCTTGGGAGAGAATGAAATTAATGATAAGGAATTGTCCTACTCATGGGTTAAGTCTATGGATGATCATACAAAACTTTTATGTGCGATTAAATTTTGTTTCTAGAAATATTTTGGATTCCGCCGCGGGTGGTACTTTTATGGAAATCACGCTAGGAGAAGCTACAAAATTGCTTGATAATATTATGTCTAATTATTCTCAATGGCATACCGAAAGAGCTCCCACTAATAAGAAAATAAATATTGTTGAAGAAATTAATACTTTGAATGATAAGATGGATGCTCTTATGAAATTGCTTGCTAATAAAAATTCTCATGTTGATCCTAATGATGTGCCATTTTCTACTTTGATTGAGCAAAATAATGATGCCATTGATGTGAATTTTGTCTCGAGGAATAATTTCAATAGCAATGCTTATAGGGGTAATTTCAATCCTAGACCATTTCCTAGAAATTTCTCTAATAATTATGGTAATTCCTATAGTAATAATAATAGGATATCGTCTGATCTTGAGAATAATATTAAAGAATTTATAAATTCTCAAAAGATTTTCAACGCTACGATAGAAGAAAAATTGAGTAAAGTTGATGATATGGCTAGGAACATGGATAGAATTGCTCATGATATGGATACTCTCAAAATTAAAATTTTGCCACTCAAGCTTGATATTAGTGAGTCTATTAAAGCTATCTATGTTTCCATTAATGAAAGTAAAGAAAGAACCGCTAGGTTGAGGGCTAGGCGAGAATTTCTAGAAAAAGCGATTCCGCCCGGTTTTTATCATAACCATGATGAAGAGATTAAAATGATTGGTGTTTCCCCTCTTGAATCCTTGTTTAGTAACAAAAAACTTGATGATAATGGGATTGAAGATGAGTCAACTTCAGCTAGAAGGCGTCCCAATTGTTCGGAGGGTGATAATCTTAATGAAAAAATTGATAAAAGTGGGTTTGGAGAGGTCAAAACTTTAGCTAGTGATGCACCCACTACTTTGGATTACAAGGACTTTAATTATGATAATTGCTCTTTGTTTGAATGTATTTCCTTTTTGCAATCCATGATAAACCCACCCAATGCTTATGAACAAAATAAAGCATTTACTAAACATATCGTAGAAGCTATGATGAAAGCCTATGAAGAAAAATTAGAGACGGAGGTTTCAATACCTAGGAAATTATATGATGAGTGGGAATCAACTATTAAAGTTAAAATTAAAGATTATTAGTGCAATGCTTTATGTGATTTGGGTGCTAGTGTTTCCACCATACCAAAAACTTTATGTGATGTGCTAGGTTTTACCAATATTGATGAATGCTCTCTTAATTTGCACTTGGCGGATTCCACTATTAAGAAACCTTTGGGTAGAATAAATGATGTGCTTATTATTGCAAATAGAAATTATGTGCATGTAGATTTCATTGTGCTTGATATTGATTGCAATCCGTCTTGTCCTATAATACTTGGTAGACAGTTCTTGCGTACCATAGGTGCTATTATTGATATGAAAGAAGGTAATATAAGATTTCAATTTCCATTAAAGAAAGGAATGGAACATTTCCCTAGAAATAAAATTAAGCCACCATATGAATCTATTATGAGGGCCACCTATGGAATTCACTTGAAAGATGACAACACTTGAAACTATGCATTACGCCTAGCTAGGGGCGTAAAACAATAGCGCTTGTTGGAAGGCAACCAAATAGTTATCTTTATTTTTCTTGTTTCTTTCCTGTTTTCTGAGTATGCACACAATTATGCTACAGTTATGATTGTGTTTTTATGTTTAAATTAGTGTTTGTGCCAAGTAAAGCCTTTAGGATGATGCGGGATAATAGTTGATTTGATTCGGTGAAAAATAGAAACTTTTACGCTCAGTCCAGAAAAATCTAAAAACCACTGGAATGTGTTTTTGCTCTGAATTTAGTACACATGATTGATATACAAATTTTCCATGTTGTCCTAATTTTTCAGAATTTTTAGAGTTCAGAGGTATGGTCATTATTCAGATTGCTACAGACTGCTCTGTTTTAGACAGATTCTGTTTTCGTTGCAAAGTTTGCTTGTTTTGATGAATCTATGGATTATATCGGGGGGTATAAGTCATGGAGAAGTTGGAATACAGTAGGTATTATGCAATAATAAAATATGAATGGGTTCATAACAGTACCTAGATTTTGTGATTTGATTGTTATACTAACGGATCTCACGAGGTTTCTGTTGAGTTTTGTGTGCTGAAGTTTACAAGTTTTGAGTAAGATCACGATGGATGAAGGAATAAGGAGTGGCAAGAGCCTAAGCTTGGGGATGCCCAAGGCACCCCAAGGTAATATTCAACTATACCCAAGCATCTAAGCTTGGGGATGCCCCGAGTGGCATCCCCTCTTTCATCTACCAACCATCGTTAAATTACTTGAAGCTATATTTTTATTCATCACATGATATGAGTTTTGCTTGGAGCGTCATGTATTATAGTTGTCTTTTGCTTGTTTGATTTTTAGTTTGCAACAATCATCCCTTGATGGACACACCTTTTTAGAGAGATATGCATTTATTCATGATTTGTTAGAATACTCTTTGTGCTTCACTTATATCTTTTGAGCTAGGCAGTTGCTCTAGTGCTTCACTTATATCTTTTAGAGCACGACGGTGGTTATATTTTAAAGAAATAGTTGCACTCTCATGCTTCACTTATATCTTTTTGAGAGTCTAATAAATAGTAATGGCAATTTGCATGGGTTATGAAATTGGTCCTAATATGATAGGTATTCAAGAAGGATATATTAAAAAAATTCATGTAGATCACTGAATATGATAAGTTTGATTCCTTGCAATAGTTTTGCGATATTAATGTGGTGATATGTGGGAGGTACTAGTGAATGATTGTGGTTTAGTAAGAATATTGGTGTTAAGATTTGTGATTCCCGAAGCATGCACGTATGGTCTGTTGTTATGCTAGGAAGTTGGAGCATGATTTATTATTGATTGTCTTCCTTTGTGTGGCGGTCGGGGGCGCGCGATGATTAACTCCTACCAACCTCTCCCCTAGGAGCATGCATAGTAGTACTTTGCTTCGAGGGCTAATAGACTTTTGCAATAAGTATGTGAGTTCTTTATGACTAATGTGAGTCCATGGATTATACGCACTCTCACCTTTCCGCAATTTGCTAGCCTCTCCAGTACCGTGCATTGCCCTTTCTCACCTTGAGAGTTGGTGCAAACTTCGCCGGTGCATCCAAACCCCGTGATATGATATGCTCTATCACACATAAACCTCCTTATATCTTCCTCAAAACAGCCACCATACCTACCTATTATGGCATTTCCATAGCCATTCCGAGATATATTGCCATGCAACTTCCACTGTTCTGTTTATATGACACGCATCATCATTGTCATATTACTTTTCATGATCATATAGCTGACATAGTATTTGTGGCATAGCCACCATTCATTATTTTTTATACATGTTTCGCTAGTATCATTGCACATCCTGGTACACTGCCAGAGGCATTCATATAGAGTCATATTTTGTTCTAGTATCGAGTTGTAATTTTGAGTTGTAAGTAAATAAAAGTGTGATGATCATCATTATTACAGCATTGTCCCAGTGAGGAAAGGATGATTGAGACTATGATTCCCCCACAAGTCGGGATGAGACTTCGGACAAAAAATAAAAAATAAAAAAAGAGGCCAAAAAGAGCCCAACAAAAAAAAAAAGAAAAAATGAGAGAAAAAGAGAGAAGGGGCAATGTTACTATCCTTTTCCACACTTGTGCTTCAAAGTAGCACCATGTTTTTCATATAGAGAGTCTCCTATGCTTTCAATTTCATATACTAGTGGGAATTTTTCATTATAGAACTCGGCTTGTATATTCCGATGATGGGCTTCCTCAAATGCCCGAGGTCTTCATGAGCAAGCAAGTTGGATGCACACCCACTTAGTTTTCCTTGTTGAGCTTTCATACACTTATAGCTCTTAGTGCATCCGTTGCATGGCAATCCCTACTCCTTGCATTAACATCAATTGATGGGCATCTCCATAGCCCGTTGATTAGCCTCATCGGTGTGAGACTATCTTCTTTTTTTTACTTCCCCTTATTAATCTCTATCACCATATTCTATTCCACCCATAGTGCCATGTCCATGGATCGCGCTCATGTATTGCATGAGGGCTGAAAAAGTTGAAGCGCGTTAAAAAGTATGAACCAATTGCTTGGCTAAAACCAGGGTTGTTCATGATAAATATTTTGTGCTAAGAAGATGGAGCATGACAGGACTGTATGATTTTGTAGGGGTAACTTTATTTAGCATTTTTACTTTGAAAGGCATGATTATTTGTTCGTATGCCTAAGTATTGATGTCTTTATGTCAAATCATTCGGATCTTAATATTCATGCCACAAAAGAGATTACATGATGAATATGATAGGTAGCATTCCACATCGAAAATTCTGTTTTTATCATTTACCTCCTCGAGGACGAGCAGGAATTAAGCTTGGGGATGCTAATACGTCTCCAACGTATCTATAATATTTTATTGTTCCATGCTATTTTAGTATCAATCTTGGATGTTTATTATGCAATTATATATCATTTTTTGGGACTAACCTATTAACCCAGTGCCCAGTGCCATTTGCTGTTTTCTGCATGTTTTTGGCTTTTAGGGAAACATTACCAAACGGAGTCCAAACAAAGAAAAAACTTTGGATTAATTTTTTTCTAGACCAAAAGTGACCCTAAAAGCTTCGGGAGTGGACCGGAGGAGTCACGGAGGCGCCACAAGCCTGCCAGGTGTCCCCCCAGGCTTGTGGGCCCCTCGTAGCACCTCTTGACCTAATTCCAGCACTATAAATTCTCAAATATTCCCAAACCAACAGAGAGCCACCCGAAACACTTTTTCTGCCACCGCAAGTCTCTGTTCCTTCGAGATCCCATCTGGAGGACTTCTCCGGTACTCTGTCGGAGGAGGAATCGATCACGGAGGGCTTCTACATCAACCTTGCTGCCCTTTCGATGATGCGTGAGTAGTTTACCACAGACCTACGGGTCCTTAGCTAGTAGCTATGTAACACCCCAAGTGCTAAGCTACAGTGATCTCACACTAATGTGCCTTGTCACCATGATCAATATAATTAAAGTGCAAATAAAGAATTAAATCACTCCAAATTCAAATAGCAAGTGAAATTTGAAAAGCAACAAACTTGTGAGAAAAATAGTTCATAATTTTGCAAATAATCCCAAAGCAATTATAAAAATAAAGTCAACATTATTTGAATTACCAAAATGACCCTAGTAACAAGAATACAGCATCAGCAGCACCATTTTAAGCCATTAAATCCAAATGTAAATTCAAATGAATTCTTTTAAATCCCAAACTTCTTGTGGCAGTACAGAATATTGCTAAGTATTATGTGCCAAAGTTTCACATATTGCAAAAGTCTTTTGGTGGCCTAATAAATTAATAAACAGAGAGAGAAAATCAAAACAGAAAGAAAAAGGAGGAAATGCACTGTGCACTTGGCCCATGGTGAACAGTAACTAGCCTAGCCCAGCCTGGCCCTGTTGTCTTCCTCCTACTGCTCATCGTCGATGCCGTGGACGCCGTGCGCGCGTCTAGGACATGATGTGCTGCGCGTCGGCCATCCCGCGGTCGGGGAGGTGGATAAGGGCGACGCCCTCGCCCCCTACTGCTAACCCTAGCCCCTCACCCCCTCTGCCTCGCTCACCGTCTTCTTCCCGAGCGAGCCCGACGCAGCCATGGCCGCGCTGCCGCCGAATGCATAGCCACCGGCCTCCCCTCACAGTTCCACCATGTCCAGGAGCCCCGACGGGCTCTTCTTCATCAACCATGCCACTGGATCGAAGCCGGGGAGCACCTGTGACGCCGCCCGCGCCCGTTCCCCTCACCGGAATCCTCCTCGGCCGCCGCTCATTTCGCTCATCTCCGGCCACCCCCCCGGCTCCCCTGAGCTCCCCCTCGACCCTGATGTGAGCCACCGCACCAGATGCGCTCTTCCCCTCTCCTTTTAGCCACCTCTAGCATTGATCCCGTCGCGCCCGTGCTCCGGCCGTCGCTGGACCTCAATGCCGGTGTCACCCTGATGACCTTTCGGTCACGCCCGTAACACCATGCGATGTGCCTCGCTGCGAGTGTTCGAACAGTGCAAGCCGCACGCGTTTTGGCCGCCGGAGCGCGAATCCGGCGGGCATTCGCCGCGTACTGTGGCCACCGGCATTTAAATGCCGGCAGGCACTGTTCACTGGCCTCGCGCGTTAGTGTGTAGTTTAGGTGCTAATTACGTTTAGTTAGATCTAATAGTCACTAACAGTCGGGCCCCACCCTAAAATAACCCTTGGATTAAGTGTGTGTCACTGACCGGTGGGCCACGTCCACTGTGCTAATTAGATTAGTGCTAATTTGTTTATTGCTAATCCTAATCACTAACTAGTCACTGACAGTGGCCCCCACCTCAATTAATTAAGCTAATAAAACAAATTAACTAATATGAGTCACTGACAGCTGGGTCCCACTGGACCCAGTTGACCAGTCAAAGTCCACAGTTGACTGCTGAATCAGCAGTCAACTGGGACCCACTGTCAGCCTCTGATGCATAATTCTGGGTACACTTCTGTGTACCCATAGCAATTTATATTTAAATGACTTTCAAATTAAATTTATTCCATTAAATTCCAGAAAATCCAGAAAATCATTAAAACTTTGAAAAATCATAGAAAATAAACCGTAGCTCGGATGAAAAAGTTTTCTACATGAAAGTTGATCAGAAAAATGAGACAAATCCGAATATGCCATCCCTGTCACATGCCTCCAACACTGCAAACATGAAACCTTCCCCTCTGATTCATGTGTCTTATAGATGCCCAGAACCGGGAAAATACTCCTAGATATTTTCCCGCTCCGCATGTAACGTGAAGCACTGCGTTAGGTCACCCCCAACACAGCATATTGCCATGCCATGCATCTGTGTTGCATTGTTTGCTTTATATTTATTGTTTCTTCCCCCTCCTTCTCTCCCGATAGACCCCGACACTGCCGTCAACACAGCTGAGTACGACTACGTCGTCGACGACCAGACCCCTTCAGCAGAGCTTCCAGGCAAGCAAAACCCCCTTGATCATCCAGATATCACCTACTCTTTCTTTCTATTGCTTGCATTAGAATTGCTTCTGTTGTTGCTCTGATAGCTCATATTCTAATGCATAGCCTGATTTCATCGCCTGCTATTGATACCTTACCTGCTATCCTATGATGCTTAGTTAGGTATGCTATGTTTCATTAGCTGGCCATTCACCCTTGTTTGTTTGCCAGGCTTGTTACCAGGTCATGATCACTCTAGGTGATGATCACGGAACTGTTTACATTACTGTAATGCTTTAAATTGTTAAAGTCGGCCCGGTTCCAAGAGTGCCCGCGAGATAATGAAATAAGATGGGTTGGACCCAAGGGTACCCGCGAGTAATATTGTGGCGGAACGACAGGGCGGGTGGAGACCACCTAGGAGAGAGGTGGGCCTGGTCCCTGGTCGTGGTCTGCGTGTTACCAAGTCGGAGCGACAGGAACCCTGTTCGTCTCTGCGAGCTACTAAAACATGCCTAACGGATTTGGGTATTTGATCTGAGTTGGCCACTGGCCTATACGCACTACCACCACGCAGGATAATGGTTTATGGGGCCCTCTACGTCGTACGTTTCTCCCAAAAGCTCTTCAGATGTCCCAGTTTAGATATGCAGGCTGATTGTTGGGGTGAGCTGGTAACATCTGTTGGAGTTTCCATAGTCGCGCTTGGGCCCCGGCCAATCTCGCAACATGCAGGAGTGCAGAGGGCGATGGGCCCAAGACACCTTCTCACTTAGGATTTAGACCGGCGTGTTGACCTCTCTGCTGAGCCTAGGTAGGACTACGCCATGTCGATTACCCGAGGCCGGGCATTACCCAGCAAGTGTGTCCGGACAGATGTAATCGAGCGTGTTGGGTAACAGTAGTGCACCCCTGCAGGGAAGTAATCTATTCGAATAGCCGTGTCCACGGTAACAGGACGCTCGGAGTTGTATCCTGATCTACTACAACTATGAATGGATACTGTGACAATGTTAAACTATTACTACTGCTCTCGGGATCACTTTATCGCAGGGTAATCGAGGAAGGATCTCAGGGCATTGCTAATATATACTTATTACTATATGGTTATGTGCTCTACTCTCTTCTGATGCTGCAAGATTGCTTCAAGATGCTAGTCTTCGATAGGCTAGGCCTTTCTCCCTCTGTTCTAGCATTTTTGCAGTTTAGTCCAAAGATATAGCCCCATTCCATTGATACCGATGCATACTTAGTATAGTTCTGACGTAAGTCTTGCGAGTACTTTGGATGAGTACTCACGGTTGCTTTGCTACCTCTTTTTCCCCTACCCGGTTCCTGCGATCAGACGGCGGAGTCCAGGAGCAGGAGATCCCCGGAGGCACCTACTACTATGTTGAGCCACCGACCAGGAGTAGTTAGGAGGCCCTAGGTAGGAGGCCTTCACCTTTTCAATCGGTGTTGCTGTTATGCTAGCCTTCTTAAGGCAAACTTGACTAACTATGTCTGTACCCAGATAATATTTGTTTGTATGACTTATGTATTCAGGTCCTCGTGACCCCTGGTTTGTAATATGAAGATTTATGTTTAAATTTGTGTTTAGAGTTGTGTTGTGATATCTTCCCGTGAGTCTCTGATCTCGATTGTGCATGTTTGCGTGTATGATTGGTGCACGGTCGAGCAGGGGCGCCACAAGCTAGATGGCTTCCTCTCTCTCTTTGATCTTCAGTACAATGTTCTCCTCGATCTTCTTGGAGATCTATTCGATGTAATCTTTTTTTGCGGTGTGTTTGTTGGGATCTGATGAATTGTGGATTTATGATTAGATTAATCATGAATATTATTTGAGTCTTTTCTGAATTCTTATATGCATGATTGTTATAGCTTTGTATTTCTCTCTGATCTATCCGTTTAGTTTGGCCAACTAGATTGATTTATCTTGCAATGGAAGAGGTGCTTTGTGATGGGTTCGGTCTTGCGTTGCTCAATCCCATTGGCAAAAAGGGACATGACACGTATTTGTATCGTTGCCATTAAGGATAAAAAGATGGGGTTTATTCATATTGATTGGGTTTACTTTGTCTACATCATGCCATCTTGCTTAAGGTGTTACTCTGTTTTTCATGAACTTAATACCCTAGATGCATGCTGGATAGCGGTCGATGGGTGGAGTAATGGTAGTAGATGCAGGCAGGAGTTGGTCTACTTGTCTCGGACGTGATGCCTATATACATGATCATTGCCTTGAATATCATCCTAACTATGCGCTTTTCTATCAATTGCCCAACAGTAATTTGTTTACCCACCGTATGCTATCTTCAAGAGAGAAGCCTCTAGTGAAAACTACGGCCCCGGGTCTATCTTTTATCATATATAAAATCCAAAAATACCTTGCTGCAATTTATTTACGATTATTTTATTTTGTGTTTTATTTTATCTATCTATCACTACGAGATTTGATCCTTGCAATTAACCGCCAAGGGATTGACAACCCCTTGTTTTGCATTGGGTGCAAGTATTTGCTTTCATGTGTGTAGGTGCTGCTAATGAGGTTCTGCGTGGTTCTCCTACTGGATTGATAACCTTGGTTCTTAACTGAGGGAAATACTTATCTCTAATGTACTGCTTCATCCTCTCCTCTTCGAGGAAATCCCAACGCAGCTCACAAGTAGCAGAGATAAAGCTGGCTCCTGCACAAAAAATGAGCAATAAATACTGATAATAATTTTAACATAAGTTAGACTGTAAGAACTGGATAAAAGAAGATAGATGAAATATAATAGAGAAAATTAAAAAGTCGGCTTTCGAGGCACGACACAAAGACCGGCTTTCGAGGATCGAGTCTGGGTTTTGCTTTCCTCTGGAAGCAGCCTTGTAGCCTCTTTTGGTTTGTCCCCGCTATCTGGAAGCCGGCTCTCACATGACTTACGGCGCTGTTTTAACTTTGATGAGTTTAGGGTCAACATAGTCCATAATAGGCATCAGTGTGATTAACTTATCAAAAGTACAATCGGGTCACCTTTTAGGAGTAGCATCAAGCTAACAGGAAGGTATAACCAAGTATTATGATGGCATATGCTGGGTCAAGAGGGATGTTATTAGCTAAAATCGATGAGTTGGAAGCCCCCAAGTGACGAATGATCAGAGAATAAAGACTCAACACGCAGTTTTTGAGGTGAAACGACAAAAAACTCCGGGTTCCGGAGCTGCCGGCTTTATTTCATTTAAGGAGGTATGTATGTATGTATGTATGTATGTATGTATGTATGTATGTATGTATATGTATGTATGTATGTATGTATACACACACACACACACACACATTTAAGGAGGTATGTACAAACGAAAAAAGTAACTGAGTAAAGTACTTAAGTATAATAAGGCCAAAGATGTGCAATATTCCAGGGCCTGTTGCTCTCCTCTTCAGAGGTACATGATTTATCTCCTTCACGTATATCAATGAGGTAATACGATCCATTGTTCAGATTCTTGCTGATGACGAAGGGTCCTTCCCAAGGAGGTGAGAGCTTATGCATACCTATCTGTTCTTGTATCAGATGGAGCACTAAGTCACCCTCCTGGAAGGTACGGCTTCGGACTCTACGCCTATGATAGTGACGTAGGTCTTACTGATATATCGCTGATTGTGCTGCTGCAAGATTGCGTTCTTCCTCCAAAGCATCAAGAGAGTCTTGGCAAGCTTGCTCGTTATCTGCCTCAACATAAGTTGCAAGTCAGGGAGAGTCATGATGGATATCACTTGACAATACGGCTTCTGCACCATAGACCAGAAAGAATGGCGTATAGCCTGTCAACCGGTTGGGAAAAGTCCGTGTGCTCCAAAGTACCACCGGAAGCTCTTCAACCCAGGGGGGGGGGGGGGGGGGGGGGGGGGGGGGGGGGGGGGGGGGGGGGGGGGGGGGGGGGGGGGGGGGGGGGGGGGGGGGGGGGGGGGGGGGGGGGGGGGGGGGGGGGGGGGGGGGGGGGGGGGGGGGGGGGGGGGGGGGGGGGGGGGGGGGGGGGGGGGGGGGGGGGGGGGGGGGGGGGGGGGGGGGGGGGGGGGGGGGGGGGGGGGGGGGGGGGGGGGGGGGGGGGGGGGGGGGGGGGGGGGGGGGGGGGGGGGGGGGGGGGGGGGGGGGGGGGGGGGGGGGGGGGGGGGGGGGGGGGGGGGGGGGGGGGGGGGGGGGGGGGGGGGGGGGGGGGGGGGGGGGGGGGGGGGGGGGGGGGGGGGGGGGGGGGGGGGGGGGGGGGGGGGGGGGGGGGGGGGGGGGGGGGGGGGGGGGGGGGGGGGGGGGGGGGGGGGGGGGGGGGGGGGGGGGGGGGGGGGGGGGGGGGGGGGGGGGGGGGGGGGGGGGGGGGGGGGGGGGGGGGGGGGGGGGGGGGGGGGGGGGGGGGGGGGGGGGGGGGGGGGGGGGGGGGGGGGGGGGGGGGGGGGGGGGGGGGGGGGGGGGGGGGGGGGGGGGGGGGGGGGGGGGGGGGGGGGGGGGGGGGGGGGGGGGGGGGGGGGGGGGGGGGGGGGGGGGGGGGGGGGGGGGGGGGGGGGGGGGGGGGGGGGGGGGGGGGGGGGGGGGGGGGGGGGGGGGGGGGGGGGGGGGGGGGGGGGGGGGGGGGGGGGGGGGGGGGGGGGGGGGGGGGGGGGGGGGGGGGGGGGGGGGGGGGGGGGGGGGGGGGGGGGGGGGGGGGGGGGGGGGGGGGGGGGGGGGGGGGGGGGGGGGGGGGGGGGGGGGGGGGGGGGGGGGGGGGGGGGGGGGGGGGGGGGGGGGGGGGGGGGGGGGGGGGGGGGGGGGGGGGGGGGGGGGGGGGGGGGGGGGGGGGGGGGGGGGGGGGGGGGGGGGGGGGGGGGGGGGGGGGGGGGGGGGGGGGGGGGGGGGGGGGGGGGGGGGGGGGGGGGGGGGGGGGGGGGGGGGGGGGGGGGGGGGGGGGGGGGGGGGGGGGGGGGGGGGGGGGGGGGGGGGGGGGGGGGGGGGGGGGGGGGGGGGGGGGGGGGGGGGGGGGGGGGGGGGGGGGGGGGGGGGGGGGGGGGGGGGGGGGGGGGGGGGGGGGGGGGGGGGGGGGGGGGGGGGGGGGGGGGGGGGGGGGGGGGGGGGGGGGGGGGGGGGGGGGGGGGGGGGGGGGGGGGGGGGGGGGGGGGGGGGGGGGGGGGGGGGGGGGGGGGGGGGGGGGGGGGGGGGGGGGGGGGGGGGGGGGGGGGGGGGGGGGGGGGGGGGGGGGGGGGGGGGGGGGGGGGGGGGGGGGGGGGGGGGGGGGGGGGGGGGGGGGGGGGGGGGGGGGGGGGGGGGGGGGGGGGGTCTTGGGCCCATCGCCCTTTGCACTCCTGCGCATTGCGTATGAGGCCGAGACCAGATCTAGCCCCTGTATACACACGCAGGCTATCGCGATCCTCCCGGGCGCGTGCCGCTCAATCGATGGCATCTGAAGAACTTCGGCTGATACATATGACGCCGAGTGCACATACTATTCCCGCATGGCGGTTAGTGTGATAAGGCCAGAGGCCTACTCAGATCACATATCCTAACCCATTAGTGTGCTGGGAGCTCGCGGTGACAATCAGCGATCCACGATCTATGGTCCCGTAGCCCCGTCTCGAGGACTTACGGCAAGGGCTAAGAATGCCCGGCCGTGCCTCGTAACTATCTCGTGGGTACCCTCATGGTCAACCCAACTCCACAATCCTCACGGGTACCCCTCGGGGTTGACCCGTCTTTCCCAAGTAACAGTAGTAAAGTCCAAGTATCCGTGTGTCCATAACATCAAGAGGGAATCTGAGGTATCACCCTCGTTGGATTCCTACTCGATGTATCCATCAAGGTGAACCCGGAGGATTCACCCTCGTTGGATTCACACTTGAGGGGTTGCACGACAGAAGCTTCATCGGAGGTGGTGGAAGAGGAATCACCCTTGTTAATCCACGACCGATTAACTATACCACAGAGGCAACATCCGGAGTGAGATAGGAGGTATCACCCTCGGCACTCGATGGTAGCTCTGCAGGGTCGAGCAACTTAGGGGGTGTGCGGTGAGGTGATGGTCTCAGCCCGTCGATCACATCGATCGGGGCACTGGTAATAAAGCGGGGCAACTAGGACAATGAAGAGGGGCCTCAGATGGTTTACCAACCAACCTATTCTAAGCATTTAGGACAGCAGGTAATGTATCAACAGTAGATACAAGGACAGGCTATGCATTAGAATAGATAAAGACAGACATCAGATAGCAAATTCTAATGCAAGCATGAGGGAGAAAGAATAGGTGATATAGGCATGTTCAAGGGGGGTTGCTTGCGTGGAAGCTCTGCGGCAAAGGAGGGGTCATCAACGGTGTAGTCGGTCTCCGGAGCTGCGTCCGTCTCGGGGGCTATCGGAGAGAAGAGGGGGAAGAAACAATATATAAAAAGCAAACAAAGCAGTGAAAATGCATGGCATTTCAATATGCAGTGTTGGTGGTGACCTAGTGCAGTGCTACATGTCACAGACGAAGCGGGAAAATATCTAGGATATTTTCCCTACGTTTAGGCTGATTTTGGCATACTAAACTGGAGGGGAAGGTTCCATGTTCAGATAGTTAGGAGTGATGGTCAAGCATTTTTGACCACGTATTCGGATTCGTCTCGTTTTTCTGATCAACTTTCATGTAGAAAGTTTTTCGATCCGAGCTACGGTTGAATTTCTATGAATTTTCAAAGTTTTTAGAATTTTCTGAAATTTAATTCAAATTCGAAATAACAGAAAATAGCTTATTGCATCAGCATGTCATCACAGTGATGTTAGCAGTCAACCCAGCTGTTCCAGGTCAAACCTGACGGCTGGGACCCACCTGTCATACTTAGTGGGTTAACAGAGACTTAAGCTAATCTAAACAGGGTTAATTACCACGTGGGGCCCCACTGTCAGTGACTAATTAGTTTAACTAATTAAGTTTTAATTTAAAAATAGTTTAGTTAATTTAGTTAATAGAGGGGGCCCACACGTCAGCGGCAGTAGCCGCCACGTCAGCCGCGTTGAACCGGTCAACTGGTCAACTGGGCCCGTGAGACCCACCTGCCAGTGACTCAAGGCGGCCCACCGGTCAGTCCACGTCGGACACCGGCGCCGAAATTGCTCTGGCGAGCTCTTCGTGGCAGCTGTCTCGCTGGCGGGGCTCGGGTTTGCACTACGGTGGGTCTCCAGACCTGCGGTTAGGCGCGTTTGACGCGGCTCGGCGTCGCGCGCGTGATGGTGCTACTGGTTGGACTCGGGGGTGGCTGAAACATCGCCGGCGACACGAACGGCGGGGACCTGAAGCACGGCAAGGCAACGAGCAAATCGAGCGGCGCTTGGCTCATTCGCCGTCTACACGAGGTCGTAAACACGGTGAGGGGCTCGGCAGGCCATGACAGAGGCTAATGCAACAGCGGCGAGCTCAACGGTGGAGCTGAGCTCGGCCATGGCGAAGCCGGCTGCTTCGAGCACGGAGAAGAGCAAAGAAGAGAGGGGAGAGGGGGAGAAGCTCACCGCGAGGCTACGAAAAGTCGTTAATGGCTTAGGAGCGCAGGGGGTCGACGAACGGAGTGGTGGGGCTCCGGTGATCCGAGGGGACGCCAGCTCGATTCGGGCAATGCGACGGTCTCCGGCTCAAATGCGGGGTCGGGGAGGAAGAGGTAGACATCGACGGAGCGTCTGGGCTCGGCGAAGGGGCGAATGGGCGCCGGTGGCCGTGACGGTGGCAGCGGCACGTCAGCGGTGGCGCTCGGTGGTGGTGGGGAACGAGTGAGCGTGTGAGGGAGAGAGAGGGAGGACTGGCGAGGGGAGTCCAGGGGAGGTGGACGGGGGCGTCCTTATCCCCCAGCTCCACCTGCTCGTCGCCGTGGCAAGCGGTGGTTGGCGCAGCGTGCGCCGGACGCAGGGACGGTGACACAGTGGGCGGGAGCAGGTAGGGGGCAACAGAGATGGGCCGGATGGGCCGGCGCCAGGTAAGGCCTGGTAAACTTCTGCCCTTTCCTTTTTTCTGTATTTCTTTTACATAAACTTTTAAAGAAAACATTTAAGCCATCAAATGACTTTTGAAAAAGGTGGGTCTTGGCCCAAAATATTCTTTGCAAATTATGGCACTGCCACAATTATTTTGGGAGCAAGTTGAATCCATATGAATATTTCGTAAATGAAATTGCATTTAAAGTTCTTGTTTTGCACTGAAATAATTGCCCTAGCCCAATTTTTGGTTGATGGTGATGTTGATTTCCTGAACAACAAATTGTTTTGGAATATTTGCTAAATGATGAACATTTTTCCAGCAACTTTTGTGCAACTTCAAAATTCACATTCAAATTGAATTTGAATTCAGAGAGGAATTTGAAATGAGATATTAAACCCATATGATTAAGCATTGCAGATCACAGTAGCTTAGCATTATCATCATGGATTACTGTAGCTCATTTACATAGGGGTGTTACAATTCTCCTCCTCTAAAAGAAATTCTCATCCCGAGAATTCAGGAGGTAGAAGGAAACAGGTCTGGGTATTCCTCGCAAAGACGATCCTTGCTTTCCCAAGTGGCTTCATCTTCAGCACGATTTGACCACTACATTTTAAGGAACTTGGTCATCTTCTGATGAGTCCGACGTTCAGCTTGATCGAGAATGTGGATCGGATGCTCTTTATACGATTGGTCACTTGCAATTCAAGCAATTCATGATCCACTGCTCTGTGCGGAGATTCCTTGAAGCAACGGTGAAGTTGCGACACATGGAAAACATCGTGGATATGGGAGAATTGCGGCGGCAACTCCAATTTATAAGCCAGCTGTCCACGTCTGGCGAGAATGCGAAAGGGACCAATGTAGCGTGGAGCTAACTTGCTGTGGCGCCCCGCCTAATTACCACTGTAGCCAGACGGTCGCCGCACACACCAGCCCAGGAGATCACTCTGGCGTGCGCTTTTACAGCAAGTATCATGAACACAGGCATCTCTATTAATCGATATATAAGTCTTACATGATATTTTACAAGGGTGATGGCAGCGGAAAAGCTCTAACTAAGGCAGCATAGTCTTGGTGCGGCTGCAGTCCATAGGGATCTGACTGGGTTACTCTTCTAGCCTGTGAACACTCCAGCTCCTCGCTAGTGGATGTCGGATCCTCAGGTGAACCTGGCCACATTGAAGGCCACTGAGTACTTTTGAATGTACTCGCAAGCAAACCAAACCAACATATACACCAAGCAAAGCAATCCATGGCATTCAAGCATGTACTTGTTATCTTAACAGTATTAGCTATCATGTTATGGCGGGATTATCTAGCAAGATTAATCATCCAGCAGCATTAATCATCATGTCATAGAAGGATTATCTAGCATGATAACTATTGCAGTAAATACAGTAAGATAAAGCATATCAAGTGAATAGTCCATACTCCGAATACCTTCATGATCTAGCACAAATCATAACCAAATCCAATCCAAATCCAATCCAAGTCTTGTGGTCATCTGACCCCTTTAGCTCATAGCCATCGCATGGCTAACAACTCATATTCTTGGCATCACCCGATGTCCATGCATTCGTATTGCAAGTCTGACAAGTCATACCTTACCCTACTCTGATTCAGTCTTAGTAATAACATTATATAGTTTGTTCCCCCAAACTCGACATAGACCAAATAGTGTGACCTAGTACGAACTGTGTCCCATGACCGAGGACGCGGCTATTGGAATAGATTTACACTCTGCAGAGGTTGCGCACTTTACCCACATCATGGAGCTCCTTGTCCCGTACCTCGGTACACTTCCCTTCCGGGTGGACCGGTGCTGCTCCAACGAAACTTGCCTAACCTGTGACTCCTCCACCGTACCACCGACAATCATCCTCCCCCGGAGTCATACCCTGGGTGGCCCCTGTGTCACCCCGTGACACCTGCCACCGTCGTGGCCAACTAAACTATCCCAAACAGGGAAGCCGGCAAATAACGCAACTGGGCTCACAAGGTTATCGCTGCCTATCGGGCCAGGGTAGCACGCACGCATAACCTTCCCTCTTTGGTAGTACCAGTAAAAGAGCACAAGGTTAGACCAAGTCAAGGCCGTTCCATTCCAGTAGATGTGGCTGCACTGAGAAGTTCGGTTCAATGGCACTATGACTCGATCCAGCCTACGGAGGAGGTTGCTGTCATTATTAAGTCACATTCTTTAACATAATGATAACAGTAATGCATGATAAAAACATAACAACCTATCTCCATATTATCACCTGCGAGTCACTAGTGCGATAATATGATGAGCATTAGCAAGTAATACAAACTATCATGAGTTTAATTATTCCTAACACACGCATATTCATTAATTAAACATGCAAGAATAACATAGAGCAATGCTTTAGGGCATATATCAGATGGTCGGCTTGCCTAGGGTGAGGGAATACTCCGGAACGAAGTGCGATCATTTCGCAGGAAGAGTTGCCGGAAAAGATTCCCTCTCAGAGGGGCTGAATACAAGGCAGGGGCAAAATGGTCATTTTTAAGAAGTGTCAACCTCATGAAAATGATACCATCGGAATGGGCTCGACGAACAGAGAAGGTGAGCGCTGGATTCACCTGAATTGGAGCTGCGGATGAAAAGATATTGCCAGTTGATTGCCAGGGACCAATCTGTAGAAGAAATATTTACAGATAAGTCCCTGACTGAAATTCGGCCAAATAAGACTAAAGTGCACTGTTGCATTGGGCTGCCTCGGGCCGATTTCGATGGAGACCCCAGCCACCGCGAGGCAGCCGCCGCTGCTGCCGCTATCGGGCTGGCCCATCTGCGCTGGTTTTTTTTAAACAGAGGGAAGGAGGGGACGCTGACGAGAGGGCCGTCTCCCTCCTCGCGCGTACTGGCTGGAGAAGCAGAGCCGGCTTGGCCAGCGATTGCCAGCACTACCGGCCACCGTTCATGACGCCCGGCACATGGGCGTGCTTAGGAGACCAAGCCGCATCCGATCCCGCAGGGCACGGACCTTGAGGAAGACCAGGGCGACTGTGGCTTGGACGTCCGCGGCGGAGACCATCGACCATGATTGTGGCCAATGCTTCGGTCGTCCCGGGGATGAACTGGAGATATGGGGTCTCTAGGAGGCTTCGGTGGTCGCTCTGGTGGAGAAAGGAGAGAGAGGGAAGCGCTGGCTGGCCTGAATTTAGGCCGAGCCCGACGGCGGCCATGGCGGCAGTGCGGAGCAAGGAGGGATCCCCGAGCTTGGTCGAGTGGAGGGGCGGGGCTCTGGGAGGGTGGAGAGGGGCTGGGAGTGGTGTGGGTGCTTGGGGAGAGCTCGGCCATGGCTATTTATAGCCGGCTGTGACGTGCGGATACGCACGGCCACCGCGGCAGCCTTATCGCCGCACTGGAGCTTCGGCGAGGTGGCAAACACCCGGTGGTGCCGACCTGACGAATGGGTAAGGACGAGGACAGCTCAGAGAAGAAGAAGGCAACGGGAGAGGGAAAACGACAGCGGTCACGGGCGGACAGTGGCCATGGCGGCGCTGTCGTGGCATGGGGAGGAAGAAACTGCAGGGGAGAAGGGTCTAGGGAGGGGCAGGTGGACGCCGCGGAGCCGTTTGACACACTTGGACAGGTGGAGGCCGGCCGGAGTTAACCTCACGAAGGGTGATGTGCACAGAGCCAGCATTTCTGCCCGCCGTCCGCGTGGTCACCATGCCAAAATGCTCCCTGGCGCATGTCTTGACCCAATACCTTGTCTATTGCATGACTCAGAGGTCAAATAAATGCTAGAAGTGTCTGGAATCCACTGGGAGGCTGAGAGATAAGAAATTTGGCCTGAAGTGTGTTCTGAACAGAAACTTGGCTGGATTCTTGGGGAGAAATGGATGGAGGATTTGAGCTCATTATTTTTCACAATGAAATATGGTAGGAAGTACTAGGTGCTGGTAAAATTTGAAGGCACTTGGACCTTGTTTGCATGCACTTGCTTTGCAATGCAAATTTTGATCCAAAAAAGGGATTTTGATGTTGTGCTCAAATGGCTTGATGTTATGAGCTGAATTTTGGTGTAGGATGATTATTTGGATGCATGTAGGTACTGGAATTTTTTTAGCTCATTTAGAAATTCCAAAGTGGTACTTCCCTCACAGAGTTTGAATCTGGATAGAAACTAGATGGAATTTTTGAGAGAAATTGGCTAGATAAAATGATGTGAATTTTTGCATGCTCACATCACATAGGGAATTTGAGGTCCTAGATTAATTTCAAGATTTTTGAAGCAATATAAAATGTAGTTGCTTCACAACCTCAAAATAAGTCCAGAAACAGGAATTGGATGATGCTCTCAAATTTTGATCTATGGAACTTGGGTTCTTGGTGGAAATGGTGAATATATGTATAGGAGAAGCTCCACAAATTATTTGGGATTTTTCCTAGCTACCAAAATGGTAGTTCCTTTGGAAAGTGCCCAAGATGCAATATTGGCTTTAAATAGGAAAATGCAATTTCCCTTATTTAATTATTGCCAATATTTTTATGGGAGCTCAATATGATCACAAAGAATATCTCCACAAGTTTTAATGAACTTTGGAGATGGATAGATATTTTCCTGGATTTAATTCCTTTAAACAGCAGAAAAAGGAATTAATTCTAAATGAAAAATATTGCAAATGACTTGGTAATATTTTTGCATGTCCAGGGTTTATAGATGTGGAATGATCACTAGGAAAAGTCTGGGAGACAACAGATCAAAGGAAATTAGGGTTCCTTTGGAATGGAAGAATTAGGGTTTCCCTTCCGATAACTCGAAAAGTAGGGTGTGGATGGCAAAACCCTGGGAATATATTCTGGGTGGCAAGGTTGGACTGGAGAGAATCTCTGATTGGATAGGAAAGGCAAGGCTAAATGACCATCTTTATATACCCAAGAGCGAGAGAAAATCCAATAACACCAAAAAAATGGGAGTCAAATCCCGCAAAGGAAAAAAACAAGGAGCGAAAACCAGGGTGTTACAAACCTACCCCCCTTAAGAAAATCTCGTCCTTGAGATTTCCAGGCTTACCTCCTGGCTAAGGGGAACATACCTATGTGTGACTTGGATCCATCAGTTGTTTTACCTTTATTAGTTCATTGGCCCTTTCAACTGTCTCTTCGGATGGCTCATGTGCTGTCTTTTCACACAGCTGCATTGAATCCTTCTCTTTCCTTTTTCCTGTCAAGAAATCCTTCTATCTTGGTAGTTTGTCGCTTAGGATCAGTGCGTAGCGGGTAGTATCAATGGATAGCTTGGTTCCCATGGCCTGAAGCTAGCTACTTCAGTTTTTATTGCAATACTCATACACTGACTACCAGAGCGAGACATCTTTTCTGGGTACAGGGCTTCATGTACTCGTATGGCCTCGAGTGACTAGGGGTAGCTTTCTTTCTGCCTTGTCGGAATGCTTAGTCTGACTGTGGGTTCTATATGGGTGATTTCTTCTATCATATGCATTGGGGCTTTGTCCTCTGGTGACTCACAACTGTGTTCCCAGAAAATGCACTGGGGCTGCTGCAACTTTGTTGTCTGGTATCCCTTATGATATTTGCCTTAGTTGGTAATGGGAACAGTGTATCCTTCTGCACACCTCTTGCATAAACTTTCTTCGAAGTATATCCTATCACGACTATCACCCTAGTATCTCGGTGATCCATAATCCAAGGGACAACATGACCGAGCTACTGCTGTTGTATTCCCAGCTGAAATGTCAGGCATGACCACAAAATAATCATAGACGGTAATCTCCTTCTCCAATGACACCGTTGCATTTACGAACAGTCGATGCCGTCGTGTATGTGCTTTCAGCTATTCTATTTGAATGTCTTGTTTCCAAGTGAATTCGAACAGTCAAACTCTGCTAATTACTTAGGTGGCTCTGCCATATATAGCCTCTGTAGTTCTTGTTATGACCACTGAGTTGAATATAGCATGGTTAGCATCTGGTGTATCTTTCGGAGCATATCATCTTAACTTGGTTGATGGCCCATATTCATGATGAGTATGACATGTTGGCTGCATTGTTGTGGCCATATATGCAACAGTCTGACAAAAATTGATAATATCACCTTGTCTGTGAAATTTCACTTTATTGACCGTCATAGAGATTGTTTATCCAAAACTTCTTTGTTTTTTAGGATTCCTTTTGGAGACTGGTCATATCCTAGCATGTCGGACTTGTACACACAATTTACTCTTGCATATCTCGTAGGGGCTACTATGGTCATATCCTTCTTTGAAGTATGGGGCCAATGTTTCTCTGAACATAGTCATTCCCATGTATGAGTGGTTCGCATGAACTGATCCAATAGACCGCATGCTCACAACATATGCAGGGGCAGGATAAATCCATTCATAATCACTAAGTTCTGATGCAAATGTGTGTCTGAGCTAGTTTGTGCTTCTGACAAGATTGTTGCGGGCACATTGGCATGTTGAAGAAGACTGAATTCCTTATGCTCAAAAAGCTTCTACCAAGGTAGTGTGCCGAAGAAGGCTGGGTATCGTACCTCAGAAGCTTTCCCTCATGTGACTTACTGGGGAAGGTTGAGTACCTTATGCCGGAAGCTTTTCGTGGTAGCGTGCTGAGGAAGACTGGAGTATCGTATCCCGGAAGATTTTTCCCCTAGTGGCATAGCTAGGAAGATTGGGAGTCTTGTGTCGCAAGCTCCTCCCGATAGCTTGCGGAGGAAGGCTGGGTTCCTTGTACCAGAAGCCTTACACTGTGATATGCGGTCTTGACAGAAGATATTCCATTGGTTAGGTACACCACTTGTCCTTCTGTTGGTCTGATCATTGCTGCTCTAACGGTTGCACAACTGATGCAGACTTCATGTTGGTAATTAATTCGGAATACCCTTTGCATTTAAACCAAGTGTTGCCAGTAGTGAGTAGTTGACGGATAATTCCATTCGGTTTAGCTGAGCTTCCAGGTGCTTGAAGTCCTCATTAATTCCGGGCAGCCGTGAGCTTGTCCATATTTCTCGCAAACCTTGTTCACTTTGCCTAGAAAATTTTGTATGTGCACCGGTAAATTCCAAAATATGCTTTGGAATTTGTATCAACATACCAGAGTTTTGTTGTTGCTTTCGGCACCTTCACATTCTTGAAATATGTCTTCTGTGGATAATAAATAATTCTTGAATCCATTGAGAGAAGACTCGAGATTCATCCTATTGATTGAAATAATCATTGTATCGAGGACCGAACAATTTGCTCTTGCTGGTGTCCATTCTAGATAGCTCATCTGACTGTTCATTTAGTGTGATCTGTTCTGGGGCAAACTTTCTCAGGTATAATCTGGTCTTGTCTGCTGCACGCAGATTCTGCTTCTGACCCATTCTTCATTTGATAGATCCGGTGATGGTGTTCTGTATCTCGGGCAGTTGGCTTGGCTTGACTCTTACTGAATTTGGATTATTGGGTATTATCCAAGTTGTATGCTGGTCTTCTTTGCTGCTCTTGCGTGTAACATCCCCAGCATCACCCTACTGTGATCATCTGATAATCATGCCAAGTCATGTTCATTTGCAATGCTTAATCACAGTGGTTAAACAATTCAATTCAAATTTCCCTCTGAAATCAATTCAAATTAAAGTGCAAAATGAAGTTGCTCAAAACATGTTGGAAAAATGTTCACCTTATAGCAAATATTCCAAAACTATTTGCTGATAAGGAACACAACATCATCATCAACTCTAAATGGGCCTATGTATTTTTTTAACAACGCCAAAACAGCACTGAATATGCCCTATTCATTTTTGAATAAATACAAAAAGGTTCCAAAAATGCCCAAACTTTTTGTGGCAGTGCTGGATATTGCAATGCATCAGTGAGGGCAAGTTTCACATTTTTGCAAGATCATTTGGATGCTCAAAATATTCCAAAACTATCTCTGATAAAAGAAAAAAGAAAAACAGAAACTAGAAAATAAAAAGAGGCACTGTGCACTGTGCACAGTGCCCCAAATCCAGCCCACCAGGCCCACGACACACTCTCTCTCTCTCTCTCTCTCTCTCTCGCTGTCGTCTCCTCCATGGCTGCGCCGGCGCACACTGGCGAGCGGCCGACACCGCGGCACTCTACCGACGCCACGGCCCGTCGAGGGGATAAGGCCGAGCCAGTGCCTCCCCCTTAGCCTCCCCATCCATTCTCTCTCCCTCTCTGTCACTCTCTCCCTCAGATCCACCGGAGCCCGAGCGTGCTCGCCGCCGTTCCCTGTCACCACTATGGCCACCGTCATCGCCTCGACCCGCTGTAATGCCGTAGCGGTCTGTCTTCGTCCTCCTCACCGACCGGTGGCCTCAGCTGCAGCTGGGAAGCACCGAAGCGCCGGATCCCCATCGTCCACATCTTCGGCTGCCGCCGATCTTCTTCGTCTCCGGCGCCGGCCTCTGCTGCTACTAATCTTCCAAGGGCCATCGGCGTGCCGCTCGGTGAGATTCCCCACCTCCTGCTCCTCTCCGTTAGGTTCATCGCGAGCCGTAGCTAGCTGCCGCCATGTCCGTGCTCTGCCCGCTGCCGACAAGCTCGTGGCCGTCATTGTGGCCCTTGTCACCGCTGCCTGAGGCCACGGTCAAGCTCCTAGAGCTCCCAGGAGCCCAACGAGCCCGCGCCCGAGCCTCCTCGTGCCTTCTAGCGCAGTTACCATCGAGGTCCCGAACGCGCTGCTGCCAAAGCTCATCGCCGGCCACTTTTCCGGCGACCATTTGCTCCAGCGCCACCACCAATCGATGCGGAACGCTCCCGCGGTTCGAACGCAAGTGGTCGCGAGCGAAAAGACCCACCGTAGCATTTTTCCGAGCATCTCCGGTGAGCTCCGCCGCGATTTTGGTCGCCGGAGATGTCTTCGGTGCCGACGCTGATGTGGCTCGGTGGGCCCCGCCCCTGGGTCGCTGACCAGTGGGTCCGGGGGCCCCGTTGACTGGGTGACCCAGTCAACGTGCTGACTGGGCAGCTCCAGCCACTGACATGTGGGCCCCATCGGTTAATTAGTCTAATTAATGATTTATTAAATAAAAATAATTAGTTTAGCCTAATATCTCACTGTCATATGGGGCCCACACCCCTAATTAACCTAGTTAGTTAGTTTAATTCACTGTTAAGTTAACAGAGACTGACATGTGGCTCCCACTGGACCCACAGGTTAGGTTTGACCTGGTCAGCGTGTCTGTTGACCGCTGACGTCATCCCCCTATCATGCTGACGTCATAAATCATTTCTGTTAAATAAATAATTCCAGAAAATGTTTAAATCTTTAAAAATTCGTAGAAAATAAATGGTAGCTCGGATCAAAAAACTTTCTACATGAAAGTTGCTTAGAACAACGAGACGAATCCAACCATGCCATCTGTTTCCGTGTCGGGGCCCTCTATGGAGGTGAACTCACAACTTTTAGCCTATTTCTGGTAGATGAATAGTGCATATACACCGGTTAATAATTCCAACTTAAATCCTAAAATAACTAAAATGACTTAGACATGCTTTTAGGCAACCCTGCACTGCACCATAACATCGCATGCTCTATGTTGCATCTGTTTGCCGTGTATTTATCTATTTCTTCCCCCTCTTCTCTCTCGATAGACCCCGATACCGACGTCGTCCCCGAGACTGACGCCGCTCCGGTGATTGGCTACGACCCTGATGACCAGGCACTTGCTGCAGAGCTTCCAGGCAAGCAAACCCCCCTTGAGCATTCCGATACTGCCTATTCTCTTCTCTCTTATGCTTGCATTAGAAGTTGTTGTTGTTACTGTTATTCTAATTCTGCTGCATAGCCTATTTATTGTAACCTACTGTTGTTACCTACTTGCTTATCCTAAACTATTTAGAATAGGCTGGGTAGAGACCCATCAGAGACCCCACTTTGTCTCGACTGCCCCGCTGGATTATCAGAAGACCCGATCAATGGGATCGAAGACCAGGCCCCGGCACCGCACATCACTTTTCCCCCTTAGTTTCTCGACACTACTGGGTTACTATTGAGTGCCGAGGGTGATACCTCATCAGCACTTCTGATGTTAACCTTGTAGGTTAGTTCATCGAGGGTGATTCCTCCTTCTCCATCCCCGGTAATGATGCTGTCGTGCAACTCCTCAAGAGTGGACCTCGAGGGTGATTCCTCTTACGTTCACCTTGATGTTTACGTCAGGAGGGAATCCAACGAGGGTGATGCCTCAGATTCCTTCTTGATGTGGTAGCCACACTGATGCCTTTACATTACTATTGATACTATTTACACAGGATAAAGATGGGTCGGCCCTGAGGGGTACCTGTGAATGATGGGAAGTTACCTGTGAGATATTTATGAGGCACGGCTGGGCATTCTTAGCCCTTGCAGCAAGTCCTCAAGACGGGGCGACGGGGTAACATTGATCGTCAGTCTCTGCTCGTTACCGCAAGCCCCTAATCCACTAACGATTTGGATATTTGATCCGAGGGGCCTCTGGCCCGATAGCACTAACCATCACGCGGGAATAAATATGGGTACTCTGCGTCGTGGTATCCGCCTATCTGTCTAGATGTCAGCGACTGAGTGGCGTGCGCCGGTTTGGACTGGGAACGCAACCGCGCTTGTATAAGGGGTTGCTAGGTCTACTCACGGCCGTGTTTCACAATGCGCAGGAAAGTCCGGGGCGAGGGGCCCAGCCCCCCGGATGCATAGGTTAGTCCGGCGTGCTGACCTCTCTATTAAGTTTAGGTTGGGCTGCGGCGTATTGTTTAGCCGAGGCCGGGCATGACCCAGGAAGGTGTGTCCGGTCGGAGTTAAGTGAGCGTGGTGGGTAAGTTGGTGCACCCTTGCAGGGAAGAAACAATCTATTGATAGCCTGTCCTACGGTAACGGACACTCGGAGTTGGGGGGGGGGGGGGGGGGGGGGGGGGGGGGGGGGGGGGGGGGGGGGGGGGGGGGGGGGGGGGGGGGGGGGGGGGGGGGGGGGGGGGGGGGGGGGGGGGGGGGGGGGGGGGGGGGGGGGGGGGGGGGGGGGGGGGGGGGGGGGGGGGGGGGGGGGGGGGGGGGGGGGGGGGGGGGGGGGGGGGGGGGGGGGGTTATCTAAACAGTATTAGCTATCATGTTATTGCAGGATTATCTAGCAAGATTAATCATCCAGCAGCAAAATCATCATGTCATAGAAGGATTATCTAGCATGATCTAATCTGCACTCTTCTAATGCTGCAAGACCGATGAAGATGCTGAAAATGCTAGTCTTCGATAGGACTAGGCCTTCTCTCTATTCTGGCATTTCTGCAACCCTGTCCACATATACAGCCTTCTTTGATAATGTTGCATAATAGAATAGATCTGATGTAAGTCTTGCTGAGTACTTTGTATGAGTACTCACAGTTGCTTTGCTTCCCTTTTTCCCCATACCCACTTGATGCATCTAGACGACGGAGCCCCGGAGCCAACTGCCCCTGTCGACGACTACTACTACCACGACAGGGCCTACTACTACGTGAAGACCGCCGACGACCAGGAGTAGGATCGGAGGGTCCCAGGCAGGAGGCCTGTGCCTTTTTGATCGTAGTTTTTCTTTTGCCCCGCCTTCTCAAAGGCCTATCTGTTTAACTTTATGACTGTACTCAGTTATCTAATGCTTCCGCTGATGCTTGTATGCCATCGAGCTTACGTATTCGAGCCCTCGAGGCCCTGGCTTGTAATATAAAGCTTGTATGACTTTATTTATGTTTTAGAGTTGTGCTGTGATTCCTTCAAGTGAGTCCTTAGGCTTGATCATGCGCATTTGCGTGTATGATTAGTGCACGATTGAGCCGGGGCATCACATTGCGGATGGATCCAGTCGGAGCGAGGGAACGGAGTTGAGAAAAGAAGCAAGAACCGCAAAAACCAAAAGAGAATACTAAAAAGCAAATAAAATTCACATTTTGCGAACTTTACACATGTGGCTGAAGATTCACTAGTATAACTAGTCTAGCGCACTTGATGCACCTCTACGGACTTAGAAGCAAAACTACACAGTGCTCCTGGTAGCAACTGGTGTCAAGCTTCTACTACTTCCTTAGGGAACATCAAACTCGACGCATGACCATAGCCAAAGTGGCTCAGTCAACGATCCTAGGGTTGTCGAGAAAAGATGGAATTTATAGGTGTTTCCCACAGGAAACTGGATTTGAGGAGAGAAATGCCATGGTTAGCAAGCAAGGTGGGGATATCTAATTTACCTAGGGGTTCAGGGCTCACGGGTCGTTGCCTGGTGCGGACATTTCATCCCGGAGGCAAAGACCACAAAAGTTGGGGTCTGATGGAGCCAAAAGCCTATGGGGTTGCCTTACGATCAATAGTAGTTGTGCCTGTCTGGCAAAGATGGCTGAAATCCATCTGGGCTTTCTACTGATCAGGAGGCAATAAAATCTGGCTAGGGTAACCCACTGTCAGCCTGGATGCTCTGATACCATCCGTTGTGGCGCCCCGCCTGATTACCACTGTAGCCAGACGGTCACCACACACACCAGCCCAGGAGATCACTCTGGCATGCGCTTTTATAGCAAGTATCATGAACAAAGGCATCTCTATTAATGGATATATAAGTCTTACATGATATTTTACAAGGGTGATGGCAGCGGAAAAGCTCTAACTAAGGCAGCATAGTCTTGGTGCGGCTCCAATCCACAGGGATCTGACTGGGTTATTCTTCTAGCCTGCGAACACTCCGGCTCCTCGCTAGCGGACGTCAGATCCTCAGGTGAACCTGGCCACATTGAAGGCCGCTGAGTACTTTTGAATGTACTCGCAAGCAAACCAAACCAACATATACACCAAGCAAAGCAATCCATGGCATTCAAGCATGTACTTGTTATCTAAACAGTATTAGCTATCATGTTATTGCAGGATTATCTAGCAAGATTAATCATCCAGCAGCAAAATCATCATGTCATAGAAGGATTATCTAGCATGATAACTATTGAAGTAAATATAGTAAGATAAAGCATATCAAGTGAATAATCCATACTCCGAATACCTTCATGATCCAACACAAATCATAACCAAATCCAATCCAAGTCTTGTGGTCATCCGACCCCTTTAGCTCATAGCCATCGCATGGCTAACAACTCATATTCTTGGCATCACCCGATGTCCATGCATTCATATTGCAAGTCTGACAAGTCATACCTTACCCTACTCTGGTTCAGTCTTAGCAATAACATTATATAGTTTGTTCCTCCAGACTCGACACAGACCAAATAGTGTGACCTAGTATGAACTGTGTCCCATGACCAAGGACGCGGCTATTTGAATAGATTTACACTCTGCAGAGGTTACGCACTTTACCCACATCATGGAGCTCCTTGTCATGTACCTCGGTACACTTCCCTTCTAGGTGGACCAGTGTTGCTCGAACGAAACTTGCCTAACCCGTGACTCCACCACCGTACCACCGACAATCATCCTCCCCCGGATTCATGCCCTGGGTGGCCCCTCTGTCACCCCATGACACCTGCCATCGTTGTGGCCAACTAAACTGTCCCAAACGGGGACGCCGGTAAATAACGCAACTGGGCACACAAGGTTATCGCCGCCTATCGGGCCAGGGTAGCACGCACGCATAACCTTCCCGCTTTGGTGGTACCGGTAAAAGAGCACAAGGTTAGACCAAGTCAAGGCCATCCCATTTCGATAGATGTGGCTGCACTGAGAAGTTCGGTTCAGTGGCACTATGACTCGATCCAGCCGACGGAGGAGGTTGTTGTCATTATTAAGTCACATTCTTTAACATAACGATAACAGTAATGCATGATAAAAACATAACAACCTATCTCCATATTGTCACCTACGAGTCACTAGTGCGATAATATGATGAGCATTAGCAAGTAATACAAACTATCGTGAGTTTAATTATTCCTAACACAGGCATATTCATTAATTAAACATGCAAGAATAACACAGAGCAATGCTTTAGGGCATATATCAGATGGTCGGCTCGACTGCGGAACGAAGTTCGATCATCTCGCGGGAAGAGTTGCCGAAAAAGATTCCCTCTCAGAGGGGCTGAATACAAGGCAGGGGCAAAATGGTCATTTTCAAGAAGTGTCAACCTCATGAAAATGATACCATCGGAACGGGCTCGACGAACAGAGAAGGTGAGCGCTGGATTCACCTGAATCGGAGCTGCGGATGAAAAGATATTGCCAGTTGATTGCCAGGGACCAATCTGTAGAAGAAATATTTGCAGAGAAGTCCCTGACTGAAATTCGGCCGAAACAGACTAAAGTGCACTGTTGCACTGGGCTGCCTCGGGCCGATTTCGATGGAGACCCCAGCTACCGCGAGGCAGCCGCCGCTGCTGTCGCTATCGGGCCGGCCCATCAGCTCTACTTTTTAAAAAAAACAGAGGGAAGGAGGGGACGCTGACGAGAGGGCCCCGCTGGCAGGGCCCTCTCCCTCCTCGCGCGTACTGACTGGAGAAGCAGAGCCGGCTTGGCCAGCAATTGCCAGCGCTACCGGCCACCGTTCGTGACGCCCGGCACATGGGCGTGCTCAGGAGACCAAGCCGCATCCGATCCCGTAGGGCACGGACCTCGGGGAAGACCAGGGTGACGGTGGCTTGGACGTCCTGCCGAAGACCGTCGACCGTGATCGTGGCAAGTGCTTCGATCGTCCCGAGGATGAACTGGAGATATGGGGGCTCTGGGAGGCTTCGGTGGTCGCTCTGGTGGAGAAAGGAGAGAGGGAAGCGCTGGCTGGCCTGAATTTAGGCCGAGCTCGAAGGTGGCCATGGTGGCAGTGTGGAGCAAGGAGGGATCCTCGAGCTCGGTCAAGTGGAGGGGCGGGGCTCTGGGAGGGTGCAGAGGGGCTGGGAGTGGTGTGGGTGCTCGGGGAGAGCTCGGCCACGGCTATTTATAGCCGGACATGACATGCGGATAGGCACGGCCGCCGTGGTGGCCTTATCGCTGCACTGGAGCTCTGGCGATGTGGCAAACGCCCGGTGGTGCCGACCTGACGAACGGGTAAGGACAAGGACAGCTCAGAGAAGAAGCCAACGGGAGAGGGAAAATGACGGCGGTCACGGGCGGACAGTGGCCATGGCGGCGCTGTCGTGGCGTGGGGAGGAAGAAACTGGAGGGGAGAAGGGTCTAGGGAGGGGCAGGTGGACGCCGCGGAGCCGTTTGACACACTCGGACAAGCGGAGGCCAGCCGGAGTTAACCTCACGAAGGGTGCTGTGCATAGAGCGCTTGTTTCTGCCCGCCGTCCGCGTGGTCACCATGCCAAAATGCTCCTTGGCGCACGCCTTGACCCAACACCTTGTCTATTGCGTGACTCAGAGGTCAAATAAATGCTAGAAGTGGCTGGAATCCACTGGGAGGTTGAGAGATAAGAAATTTGGCCTGAAGTGTGTTCTGAACAGAAACTTGGCTGGATTCTTGGGGAGAAATGGATGGAGGATTTGAGCTCATTATTTGTCACAATGAAATATGGTAGGAAGTACTCGGTGCTGATAAAATTTGAAGGCATTTGGACCTTGTTTGCATGCACTTGCTTTGCAATGCAAATTTTGGTCCAGAAAAGGGATTTTGATGTTGTGCTCAAATGGCTTGATGTAATGAGCTGAATTTTGGTGTAGGATGATTATTTGGATGCATGTAGGTACTAGAAAAATTTCAGCTCATTTAGAAATTCCAAAGTGGTACTTCCCTCACAGAGTTTGAATCTGGACAGAAACTAGATGGAATTTTTGAGAGAAATTGGCTAGATAAAATGATGTGAATTTTTGCATGCTCACATCATATAGGGAATTTGAGGTCTTGGATTAATTTCAAGATTTTTTAAGCAATATAAAATGTAGTTGCTTCACAACCTCAAAATAAGTCCAGAAACAAGAATTGGATGATGCTCTCAAATTTTGATCTATGGAACTTTGGTTCTTGGTGGAAATGGTGAATATATGTATAGGAGAAGCTCCACAAATTATTTGGGATTTTTCCTGGCTACCAAAATGGTAGTTCCTTTGGAAAGTGCCCAAGATGCAATATTGGCTTTAAATAGGAAAATGCAATTTCCCTTATTTAATTATTGCCAATATTTTTATGGGAGCTCAATATGATCACAAAGAATATCTCCACAAGTTTTCATGAACTTTGGTGATGGATAGATATTTTCCTAGATTTAATTCCTTTAAACAGCAGAAAAATAAATTAATTCTAAATGAAAAATATTGCAAATGACTTGGCAATATTTTTGCATGTCCAGGTTTTATAGATGTGGAATGATCACTAGGAAAAGTTTAGGAGACAACAGATCAAAGGAAATTAGGGTTCCTTTGGAACGGAAGAATTAGGGTTTCCCTTCCGATAACTCGGCAAGTAGGGTGTGGATGGCAAAACCCTGGGTATATATTCTGGGTGGCAAGGTTGGACTGGAGAGAATCTCTGATTGGATAGGAAAGGCAAGGCTAAATGACCATCTTCATATACCCAAGAGCGAGAGAAAATCCAATAACACCGGAAAAAAAACGGGAGTCAAATCTCGCGAAGGAAAAAAACAAGGTGCGAAAACCAGGGTGTTACACTTGCCCTTGATTCCAAAGCGATGAGTGCCCTTCATAGGAGTGACACGCAAATAAGCTTGATCACCAGGTTGATTGATTATCCCCCAGCGTTTGCGATCATAATTGCTCTTCTGGCGGTCCTGGGCCGCTTTGAGATTTTCCCGAATGGTACGGACTTGCTCTTCAGTGTGTTGGATAATATCTGGACCAACGAGCGGTCGTTCCCCAGTTTTTGACCAATTCAGAGGGGTTCGACACTTACGTCCATAAAGTACCTCAAAGGGGGCCATCTTAAAGCTTGCTTGATAGCTGTTGTTGTAGGAGAATTTAGCATACGGGAGAGATTCCTCCCACTTCTTGCCAAATGAAATGACACAAGCACGGAGCATATCTTCAAGCACTTGGTTGATTCACTCAACTTGGCCTTGGGATTGGGGGTGATAAGCAGAACTCCAAGTAAAATGAGTTCCCATTGCTTCTTGAAATTTTGCCCAGAACATTGAGGTGAAAAGGCTGCCACAATCTGAACTAATCTCCTTCGGAATACTGTGGAGTGATACAATTCTGGAGATGTACAGTTCTGCTAATTGACTAGCAGTGATTGTCTCCTTGACTGGCAGAAAGTGTGCAACTTTGGAAAGCTGATCGATGATGACAAGAATAGCATCGTGACCCTTCTACGACTTAGGAAGGCCACTAATGAGATCCATTTGAACCTTGTCCCATTTCCATAAAGGGATAGGAAGTGGTTGCAGAATCCCAGCAGGCTTTTGATGTTCTGCCTTGACGCGACGGCAAACGTCACATTCAGCAACATAGCGAGCAATATCCTACTTCATTTTGTACCACTAGTACCTTTGACGGAGATCGTGATACATCTTGGTGCTACCCGGATGAATAGACAGAGGTGTATCATGTGCCTCCTAAATAACCTTGTCAGTCATAAGCTGAAATTGAGGTACTACAATGCAGTTTCTGAAGTACAATGTTCTGTCTTCAGCCATCGAGAAATCTCTGGAATTTTCAAGGTTAAGATCTCTTTTCATCTGATCAACTTCACCATCTCTTGCTTGTGCAAACTTAACAGCTTTCTCAAGATCCGGCTGTACAACAAGGTTATTAAGAGAACCCTGTGGAACAATATGAAGGTTCAGCTTGTGAAGTTCCTCATAAAGATGGGGTTGAGCTCGTCAAACCCTGAGGTTGTTACAATAGGACTTGCGGCTCAAGGCATCAGCCATCACATTAGCTTTACTAGGGGTATAATAAATACCACAGTCATAGTCCGTAATCATTTCCAACCATCACTGTTGGCGGAGATTGAAATCTGGCTGAGTAAACAAATACTTCAGGCTTTGGTGATCAGTGTATATCTCGCATCGATTACCAAGAAGGTAATGTCACCACAGCTTCAATGCATATATCACTGCAGCAAGTTCAAGATCATGCCCTGGATAATTCTCTTCATGAGGGCGCAATTGTCTTGAGGCATAAGCAATCACCTTATGTTCTTGCATTAGGATACAGCCTAATCCTTGACGAGAGGCATCACAATAAATTATGAAGTCCTTGCGAGAATCCGAAGGAGCAAGCACTGGAGCAGAAGTCAGCTTGTTCTTGAGGGTCTGGAAACTCTCTTGACATTTGTCTGTCCACTCAAACTTAACATCTTTGTGGAGCAGATCAGTCAGAGGCTTGGTAATCTTAGAAATGTTCTCGACAAATCAGCGGCAATAGCTTGCGAGGCCGAGAAAACATCTCACTTGCTTAACATTCTTTGGCGGAGTCCAGTCAAGAATAGCCTAAACTCGTTCTGGGTTAATAGCAATGCCATCCTTGGAAATTACATGTCCAAGGTAGGTTACTTCAGATAACCAGAATTCACACTTGGAATATTTGGCATACAGCTGGTGCTCTCGAAGCTTTTCCAGAACAAGACAAAGATGTTTAGCATGTTCTTCCTTATTCTTGGAAAATACCAGAATATCATCCAGATAAACCACGAAGAATTTGTCGAGGTAGTCCATGAAGATATAATTCATCAGGCGGGAGAATGTAGCTGGAGCATTAGTTAAGCCGAAAGACATAATAGTATACTCATAAGAGCCATATCGGGTAACGAAGGCAGTCTTTGGAATATCCTCTTCACGGACGCGGATCTGATGATAACCCAACCTCAAGTTGAGTTTAGAGAACACTGATGAACCAGCAAGTTGATCATACAGATCGTTGATCCGAGGAAGCGGATACTTATTCTGAATGGTTACCTGGTTGATAGGACGGTAATCTTGGACCAACCTATTTGTACCATCTTTCTTCTTAACAAAGAGAGAAGGTGCTCCCCAGGCAGAGGAACTTGGACGAATAAAACCCTTACTGAGCGATTTGTCGATTTCTGCCTTAAGCTCAAGGAGTTCATGCGGTGGCATCTTGTAAGGACGCTTCACAATAGGAGTAGTGCCTGGTTTCAAGTCGATAACAAACTCGACTACTCTAAGAGGGGGTACTCCTGAAAGTTCTTCTAGAAAGACATCCTAGAAGTCGCGAATGACTAGAACGTTTTCGATCCCCTAAAGAAGAGAAGCGTTCAACGCATTCAGAGCATAAATCTAAGCCTCGGCATTTTGAACGAGATGAGCATGAGAATTTACTACCTCATCCGAGGGGTGTAGAAGTTGGACGGTCTTAGTGGCACAATAGATTGCGGCGGTATGAGCCTTCAACCAATCCATTCCCAGAATAAGGTCAATTTTAGAAGACTTCAAAATAATGGGAAAAGCCTGGAACTCCAACCCTTCAATCTCAATAGTAACATCGGGACTGAACGTGGAGGTTTGACATTGGCCCGCGGGAGTGTTAACTACTAGGCATTGGTGCAATTCTTCACATCTAATGTCATGCATGCATGCAAAAGCTTCGGATATGAAAGAATGCGATGCTCCTGAATCAAATAAAACAGAAGCTGGTACTGAATTAACAGGAAGAGTACCCATCACAGTAGCTGGTTGGTCTGGGTCTTCACTCATGATAACATGATAAGCCTGACCACGACCATAAGAAGGCCTGACATTGTTGCTGCGAGGCTGATTCTGATTCTGACGGCAGTCTTTGGCGCGGTGACCTGGACGACCACATGTGAGGCACACACCATTATTAGGACGGGGAGCAGGAGCTCAAAGCAGTGGAGCTTGAGGCCTCTGCTGCCTCGGTGGTGGAGGAGACAGTCGAGGTGCAGCATAATACGGTCTCGGTGCAGGTGCAGCTGGACGGTACATGCTCTTGGGAACCCATATGTGGTGATTCTGTGAAGACGAGCCTGTTTCACGGGTGCGCTTGAGTGCGTCCTTGTGCTTCTTCAGACCAGTCTCGACCTAAATAGCCTTGTTCACCAAGGTGGCGAAGTCGGCAAAGTCTTGGATGAGCAGTGCTAATTGGATGTCAGGATGGAGCCCTTCATGGAACTTCTCCTGTCTGCGAGCATCAGTGGCAATGTCTTCCTCAGCATAGCGAGACAATTCAAGGAACTCCCGTTGATAAGCTTCCACATTCTTGTTGCCCTGAGTGAGGTTATGGAACTCTTGTTTCTTTCGGTCCATAACTCCTTATGGAATGTAATGGGCATGAAAAGCAGCTTTGAACTCCACCCAGGTGATGATAGCTCCAGCAGCTTGGGTTTGCCTGTGACTATCCCACCATTGAGCTGTAGGGCCCTTCAGAAAGTAGGATGCAAATGTAACATAGCTGGCAGGGGCCACATCAGCAGACTCCATCTCATATGTGATATCACGGAGCCAGTCATCAGCATCTAGTGGTTGAACTGAGTTGCGGAAGATTGCGGGGTTGAGACACACAAACTCCTGCAAAGTGATTGTGGCTGGCTGATGGTTGGCATTGGGACGAGGAAACTGATCCATGAGTCCTTGCATGAACTCACGGTGCACTTCAAACTGTTGCATCATTGCAGCCATATAGTCGGGTGGTGGTGGATTGTTGTCACCCATCCTGCTAAAATCAACAGGGGGTAGTTTAGCAATGAGCAATTGCTGTTGTATGGAATCGTTCATGAAGTAATTTCGCACAACAAAGGAAGTGCAATATATACATCATCACAGTCCAACATGACATACAGATCCATACATAGATTCGGTTACAAACCGGCATTACAATGACTGAAAAGGGAAAGCTAGACAACTAGGCGCCACGCAGGCACGCGGTGGAGGGATACAACAATGGGACATAGCGATATGCTACATCAACATCGAAGAAAACTACTGGACCTAGGTAACTGCAAGTGACAACGCTGGGCACCCTCGATTCAAGGATCATGTGCTCCGTGGACACTCAGGTGCAGAACCTGGTCCCGGCCTGAAAGAAGAGGACCACGTGGAGGGGTATGACCTCCAACAGCAGGCCACTCAAGACCTGGTGGCATATCTGTCCTGCGCGGGTAAAGAATGTACTCTGGGTGCATCCGTGCACTAACTGCTAGCAGCAACTATGTCAGAGCATCATAAAGACGAGCACGAGTAGCGTACAACTCGACAGCAAGAGCTCAAGCAGTGCGGTCCAGAGCCTGAGTGTACTGTACCAGAACCTACGGGTCATAACGACGTGACACGTAAGGAGTACAGTCAGCAGTGTAATATCCAGTCTCATCCCCAACAGGGGAATATGGGATATATCTGAAAGCAGTCTCCTCCAAGCGACGACTATGCTCTCCACAGAGACGGGCAATAGCAGTATAGGCAGCATCATGAACGGCCATGTCGACAGTCACTCCAACACCATGGAAGGTGTGCAACTCGGTGATGGACCTATCCTGCCGATCAAAGATACAAACCACAGCATGGTACTACTCCTGGTTGGACTCATGGTAATCCTCGTAAATAGTGTACTTGGGGTACCAGCGATATCCCAACCTGGTCAAGAGGTCGATCAGGATAGCAGGGAACCCAGTCGCATCATGAGCCCAAGTGCAACATACAAGCTGCGTCGCAGGACGCGGCGGGAACAAATGATCCATCTGAAACAGGGAGTGTAAGATGTCAAAAGACAGGTAACCCAGCACATATCTCAAAGAAAGGTTAAATAGACCAATGGAAAGGAAAAAATATGATTATCAGATTAATCCAACCAATGGAAAGGAATAATTGCAGACAGTTCAGCTCTCCGGGTGAATGTGGGAACCTGAACCTAATGTTAGCAAAATCATTTAACCCGAAAAGAAGAGAGATCAGATTCCCAGAGTAATCTGCGTTGGATTTTATCCCCGAAGAGGAGAGGATGATGCAGCACAGTAGAGGTAAGTATTTCCCTCAGTTAAGAAACCAAGGTTATCAATCCAGTAGGAGAACCAAGCAACACCACGTAAACAGCACCTGCACACAAAACCCAAACCTTCGCACCCAACGCAAATGAGAGGTTGTCAATCTCTCGGCGGTCAAGTAACGAGATTAAACGGTATATGATAGATTGATAAATAAATGAAAGATAAAATATTGCAGCAAGTATTTTTGGTATTTTTGTATTAGTAAATGAGATAGATCTGATAATAAAAGTAGACCTGGGGGCCGTAGGATTCACTAGTGGCATCTCTCTCAAGAAAATAGCATACGGTGGGTAAACAAATTACTATTGAGCAATTGATAGAAAAGCAAATAATTATGACGCTATCCAAGGCAATGATCATGATATAGGCATCACATCCAAATCAAGTAGACCGACTCCTGCCTGCATCTACTACTATTAC
Source organism: Thinopyrum obtusiflorum (assembly GCA_036873465.1). Lineage (NCBI taxonomy): Eukaryota > Viridiplantae > Streptophyta > Magnoliopsida > Poales > Poaceae > Thinopyrum > Thinopyrum obtusiflorum. The sequence continues at coordinate 273,548 of JAAAWM010012246.1, forward strand.
TTCACACATCGACCGCTATCCAGCATGCATCTAGTGTATTAAGTTCATAAGAACGAAGTCATGCATTAAGAACGATGACATGATGTAGTCAAGACAAAAGCATATAAGAATTCATCCCAACTTGTTATCCTTAATGGCAACAACACATGCATATCAATTCCCCTTCTGTCACTAGGACTGAACACCGCAAGATCGAACCCATTACCGAGCACCTCTCCCCGTTGCAAGAAGATCCAATCTAGTTGGCCAAACCAAACCAAAACTTCGAAGGAGAAATACAAGGCTATACTAAATCATGCATAAAAGAGATCAGCAAAGAACTCAAATAAAACAAGGATAGATCTGATCATAAACTCACAATTCATCGGATCTCAACAAACACACCGCACAAAGTCATTACATCGGATGGATCTCCATGAAGATCATGGAGACCATTGTATTGAGATACAAAAAGAGAGAGAGAGAGAGAGAGAGAGAGAGAGAGAGCCATCTAGCTACTACCTACGGACCCATAGGTCTGTGGTGAACTACTCACACACCATCGGAGAGGCGGTAAGGATGATGTAGAGCCCCTCCATGGTGACTTCCCCCTCTGGCGGAGTACCGGAAAAGGCCTCCAAATGGGATCTGGCGAGAACAGAGGCTTGCAGCGGCGGAGAAAATATTTGTGTGGACTCCTCTAGGGTTTCTGGAATATTTGGGAATTTATAGAGGTGGAAGTAGGTCGGTTGGCGCAGGGAGGGGCCCACACAGCATCAGGGCGCGCCCCTCCAGAACCTTCTGGCATGGCTTCCAAGTTCCAGGTGATCCTTATCTCCAATAAAAAAATCCTCAAAAAGTTTCAGGAAGATTTGATCTTATCTGATATTGTTTTTCTGTGAAACAAAAATAGGGCAGAAAACAGGAACTGGCACTTGGCAATAAGTTAATAGGTTAGTCCCCAAAAATGATATAAAAAGGTATAAAATGATAATAAGAACATCCAAGGACAGTAACATCATAGCATGGAGCAAGCAAAAATAATAGATACGTTGGAGACGTATCAGCATCCCCAAGCTTAACTCCTGCTCGTCCTCAAGTAGGAAAGTGACAAAACATATTTTTGATTGTGGAATGCTACCCAACATACTTCAAGTTATTTTCATAGCATAGACATGAGGACTTAGATGATTCAAAGCAATAGTCTATATTTGACATGAGGACATAAATACTCAAGTGATGCTAACAAGCAACCATGCCTTTCAAAATAACAATGCTAAAGCAAACTATCCCTAGCCCATTATGCTCATTCATTGATCCATTCATGATGCTCACTCGAATATCAATCATACTTCATGCACACACATGACCACATGACCCCCCTAGTTGGTGGATTTTAAGAGAAGGATGAGACTCAACGTAAAAGTAAATAGAAAGGCCCTTCGCAGAGGGAAGCATTGATTTACAGAGGTGCCAGAGCTCAAGTTTTTTTTTAAAGAGAGATGAAAATTTATTTTGGGTGGCATGCTTTTCTCGTCAACGAGAACGATTCAATGTTCCCAACACTTCTCACATTGGATACATCATAGGCGGTTCCCAAACAGAAAGTAAAAGTTTTGCTCCCCATCATTGTGTTTCATGGTTTTGAGACTTTTGTCCCTTATTTTCCATGCACATCAGAAGGAGTTTTTTTTTTAGAGTTATCTCTCTTTTATCATTTTAGCAATTCGGGACTGGGCATCCCTAATACCGCCACACTCTCATGCAATGACAAGTGAATAAACACTCATCGTGAGAATGACACATCCAACACAAAAAATATTGGCCACCCCTCACCGCTTCATGAGCAATACGGGCATACAAAAGAGAAATATTTTTGAGATTTTTTAGAGATGGCACATGCAAATTTACTTGGGACGGCAATGAAATACCGTATATAGTTAGGTATGGTGGACACAAATGGCAAAGCAAGGTTTAAGGGTAATGGATGCACAAGCAGTATTTCCGCTTAGTACAAGGTGGAGGCTAGCATAAAGGTTGAGAAGCGCCCAACTAGAAAAATCATGATGATGCACATGCATACATAAAACATAACCAACACCGAACAAAACACCACAAGTAGGATATAACTTCATTGCATAACTATTGACTTTTATGTGCTTGCATAGGGAATCATAAACCTTAACATCAATATTCATACTAGAGCATAATTGACTCACTAACATAACTCACATATCATCATCCACATATCTCAAAACTATTACAAGGAATCAATTTTTTCATGTCCCATAAAAATTTTGTATGCTGGTTTTCATTATTCTTCTTGAATATTCATCACATAGGGACTAAGCATCATATCTTGTACCAATTATCAAGACTATTTTCACACTCTCAAAAAGATATAAGTGAAGCAAGAGAGTGGATTTCTTCAAAATTTCCAAAGTTCTCAAAAAGGTATAAGTGAAGCATGAGAACAAAATTTCTATAAAATTTCTAGCATTCTCAAAAAGATATAAGTGAAGCATGAGAACAAGTTTCTTCAAAACATTCGCACCACCGTGCTCAAAAAGATATAAGTGAAGCACTAGAGCAACCAGCTAGCTCAATAAATTTAAGTGAAGCACAAAGAGCAATTCTAACAAATTATGATGACGTGAGGCCATCTCAAGCAAATATGTTTCAGAGATGATGATTGTGATAAACTAAAAAGCAAACAAAGCAAAGACTCATATCATACAAGACGCTCCAAGCAAAACACATATCATGTGACGAATAAAAATATAGCCTCAAGTGTGTTACCGATAGTCGTTGGAAGAAAGAGGGGATGCCTTCCGGGGCATCCCCAAGCTTAGACGCTTGAGTCCCCTTAGATTTTACCTTGGGGTGCCATGGGCATCCCCAAGCTTTGGCTTTTACATCTCTTCATTCCTTCATCCATCGTCGTCACACCCAAAACTTGAAAACTTCAATCACACAAAACTCAACAAAACCTTCGTGAGATCCGTTAGTATAACCAAACAAATCACTACTATAAGTACTGTCCAAAACCCATTAAAATTTTATAATTGCATTATAGGTACTGTATTCTAACTTTCCCATGGCTTGCACCCCCCGATACAATCCATAGTTTCATCAAAATAAGCAAACAATGCAACGAAAACAGAATCTGTCAAAAACAGAACAGTCTATAGCAATCTGACGAAAAGCCATACTTCTGTAACTCCAAAAATTCTGAAAAATTAGGACTTCATGGACAATTTGTATATCAATCTTCTGCAAAAAAATCAGACACATTTGACGCTCTTATGAATTTAAAAAAAATTCTGGACTGGACATCAAAGTTTCTGTTTTTCACAGAATTGCATTCACAAGCATCCACATCATCCCAAAGGTCTTACTTGGCACAAACACTAATTAAAATATAAAAAACCAACTCAAAACAGAAGCAAATAAAGGTAAATCAAAATAACAGAAACAAAAAGTGAAAGATAAAAATTTATTTTATTCGTTGGGTTGCCTCCCAACAAGCTCTTTCTTTATAGCCATTAAGATAGGCTTGAGATTTCAATGATGCTCACATGAAAGATAGTAATTGAAACACAAAGAGAGCATAATAAAACATGTGACAAACTCATTTAAGTCTAACATACTTCCTATGCATAGGCATTTTATAGGAAAACAAATTATCAAGACAAGCAAGATCTAGCATATGCAAGGAAGAAGAAAGAAACAATATCAATCTCAACATGAAGAGAGGTAATTTAGTAACATGATAATTTCTACAACCATATTTTCCTCTCTCAAAATAATTACATGTAGGATCATACTCAAATTCAACAATATAGCCATCACATAACATATTATCTACATGATCCACATGCATGAAAAGTTGACACTCTTCCAAAATAGTGGGATTATCATCAACTAAAGTCATGACCTCTCCAAACCCACTTTTATAAAAAAAATCATAAGATTGAACACCCTCCAAATATGTGGGATTATTTTCTAAAGTTGACACTCTTCCAAACCCACTTTCAATACTATTGCAAACAACATAATCATCATGAGGCTTAAATAAATTTTCAAGATCATAAGAAACATCACCCCAATCATGATCATTACAATGAGTAGTGGACATAACAAAATCATCATCCCCAAGCTTGGGGTTTTGCACATCAATAGCATAATTGACATTAATAGAATTTATAGTAACATCATTGCAATCATGCTTTTCAATCAAGGAGCTATCATGAGTCACTTTATAAAGCAAAACTTCATGGAGATAATCAAGAGCACTCAAATCACTAACAATTGGTTCATCATAGTTGGATCTTTTGAAAAGATTAGCAAGTGGATGAGGATCCATAAAAATATTTTTTTAGCAAGCAAAGATGCAAGCTAACAGATGGCACATGGCAACACAAGCAAAGATAGCAAACAAGAAAAAGGCAAATGAAAAGTGACAAAAGAAAAGGCAAATATTTTTGTAAATTTTTTAGAAGTGGGGGAGAGGAAAACAAGAGGCAAATGGAAAATAAAGTAAATACAAAGATAAGAGTTGAGAGTGTAGGTACTTGGTAATGTTGATGATGTCTCCCTGGCAACGGCGCTAGAAATTCTTCCTGCTACTTGTAATCTGCGTTGGATTTTTATTCCCGAAGAGGAGAGGATGATGCAGCACAGTAGAGATAAGTATTTCCCTCAGTTAAGAAACTAAGGTTATCAATCCAGTAGGAGAACCAAGCAACACCACGTAAACAGCACCTGCACACAAAACCCAAACCTTCGCACCCAACGCAAATGAGAGGTTGTCAATCTCTCGGCGGTCAAGTAACGAGATTAAACAGTATATGATAGATTGATAAATAAATGAAAGATAAAATATTGCAGCAAGTATTTTTTGGTATTTTTGTATTAGTAAACGAGATAGATCTGTTAATAAAAGTAGACCCGGGGGCCGTAGGATTCACTAGTGGCATCTCTCTCAAGAAAATAGCATACGGTGGGTAAACAAATTACTGTTGAGCAATTGATAGAAAAGCAAATAATTATGACGCTATCCAAGGCAATGATCATGATATAGGCATCACATCCAAATCAAGTAGACCGACTCCTGCCTGCATCTACTACTACTACTTCACACATCGACCGCTATCCAGCATGCATCTAGTGTATTAAGTTCATAAGAACGAAGTAATGCATTAAGAACGATGACATGATGTAGTCAAGACAAAAGCATATAAGAATTCATCCCAACTTGTTATCCTTAATGGCAACAACACATGCGTATCAATTCCCCTTCTGTCACTAGGACTGAACACCGCAAGATCGAACCCATTACCGAGCACCTCTCCCCATTGCAAGAAGATCCAATCTAGTTGGCCAAACCAAACCAAAACTTCGAAGGAGAAATACAAGGCTATACTAAATCATGCATAAAAGAGATCAGCAAAGAACTCAAATAAAACAAGGATAGATCTGATCATAAACTCACAATTCATCGGATCTCAACAAACACACCGCACAAAGTTATTACATCAGATGGATCTCCATGAAGATCATGGAGACCATTGTATTGAGATACAAAAAGAGAGAGAGAGCCATCTAGCTACTACCTATGGACCCGTAGGTCTGTGGTGAACTACTCACACACCATCGGAGAGGCGGCAAGGATGATGTAGAGCCCCTCCGTGGTGACTTCCCCCTCCGGCGGAGTACCAGAAAAGGCCTCCAGATGGGATCTGGCGAGAACAGAGGCTTGCGGCGGCGGAGAAAATATTTTTGTGGACTCCTCTAGGGATTCTGGAATATTTGGGAATTTATAGAGGTGGAAGTAGGTCGGTTGGCGCAGGGAGGGGCCCACACAGCATCAGGGGGGCACGCCCTCGTGCTGTGTGGAGCCCTCCAGAACATTCTGGCGTGGCTTCCAAGTTCCAGGTGATCCTTATCTCCAATAAAAAATCCTCAAAAAGTTTCAGGAAGATTTGATCTTATCTGATATTGTTTTTCTCTGAAACAAAAATAGGGCAGAAAACAGGAACTGGCACTTGGCACTAAGTTAATACTTCCTCCGTTCCATAATGTAGTGCCTATAGATTTTTTGAAAAGTCAAACCTCATCAACTTTGACCTAGTTTGTAGAGAAAAACATTTACATCTAGAAGGCCAAACATATATCATTAGATTCGTCATAAGACATAGTTTCATATTTTATATATTTGATATTGTAGATATAAGTAGTTCTCTCTATAAACTTGGTCAAAGTTTGCAAAGTTTGACTTTCCAAAAAATCTATACGCACTACATTTTGGAACGGAGGGAGTAGGTTAGTCCCCAAAAATGATATAAAATGGTATAAAATGATAATAAAAACATCCAAGGATAGTAACATCATAGCATGGAGCAAGCAAAAATAATAGATACGTTGGAGACGTATCAGTGATATAGGCATGTTCAAGGAGGGTTGCTTGCCTGGAAGCTCTGTGGCAAAGGAGGGGTCGTCAATGGTGTAGTCAGTCTCCGGAGCTGCGTCGGTCTCGGGGGCTATCGGAGGGAAGAGGGGGAAGAAACAATAAATAAAAAGCAAACAAAGCAATACAAATGCATGGCATGACAATATGCAGTATTGGTGGTGACCTAATGCAGTGCTAAATGTCACAGACGAAGCGGGAAAATATCTGGGATATTTTCCCGGCGTTTAGGCTGATTTCGGCATATTGAACCAGAGGGGAAGGTTCCATGTTTAGACAGTTATGAGTGATGGTCAAGCATTTTGACCACGGATTCGGATTCATCTTGTTTTTCTGATCAACTTTCGTGTAGAAAGTTTTTCGATCCGAGCTACGGTTGAATTTCTACGAATTTTCAAAGTTTTTAGCATTTTTCTGAAATTTAATTCAAATTCGAAATAACGGAAAATAGCTTATTGCGTCAGCATGTCATCACAGTGATGTCAGCAGTCAACCCAGCTGTTCCAGGTCAAACCTGACGGCTAGGAGCCACCTGTCATACTTAGTGGGTTAACAGAGACTGAAACTAATCTAAACAGGATTAATTAGAACGTGGGGCCCCACTGTCAGTGACTAATTAGTTTAACTAATTAAGTTTTAATTTAAAAATAGTTTAGTTAATTTAGTTAACAGAGGGGGCCCACACGTCAGCGGCAGTAGCCGCCACGTCAGCCGCGTTGACCCGGTCAACTGGTCAACTAGGCCCGCGAGACCCAGCTGCCAGTGACTCGGGGTGGCCCACCGGTCAGTCCACATCAGACGCCGGCGCCGGAATCGCTCCGGCGAGCTCTCCGCAGTGGCTGTCTCACCGGCGAGGCTCGGGTTTGCGCTACGGCGGGTCTCCGGACCCGCGGTTAGGCGCGTTCGACGCGGCTCAGTGTCGCGCGCGCGATGGTGCTACTGGTTGGACTCGGGGGTGGCCAGAACGTCGCCGGTGACACAAACGGCGGGGACCCGAAGCGCAGCGAGCTCGCAAACGGTGAGCCAGTGAGCAAATTGAGCGACGGTTAGCTCATTCACCGTCTACGCGAGGTCGCAAACACGGTGAGGGGCTCGGCAGGCCATGACAGAGGCTAATGCGATGGCTGCGAGCTCAACGGCGGAGTAGAGCTCGGCCATGGCGGAACCGACCGCTTCGGGCACGGAGAAGAGCAAAGAAGAGAGGGGAGAGGGGGAGAAGCTCACTGCGAGGCTACGGAAAGCTGTTGACGGCTTAGGAGCGTAGGAGGGCTCGACGAACGGAGTGGTGGGGCTCCGGTGATCCGAGGCGGACGCTGGCTTGATTCGGGCAATGCGGCGGTCTTCGGCTCAAACGCGGGGTCAGGGAGGAAGAGGTAGACGTCGGCGGAGCATCTGGGCACGGCAGAGGGGCGAATGGGCGCCAGTGACCATGACGGTGGCAGCGGCACATCAGCGGTGGCGCTCGGTGGTGGTAGGGAATGAGCGAGCGCGCGAGGGAGTGATACGTCTCCAACGTATCTATAATTTTTGATTGTTCCATGCTATTATATTATCTATTTTTGATGTTTTATATGCATTAATATGCTATTTTATATTATTTTTCGGACTAACCTATTAACCCAGAGCCCAGTGCCAGTTTCTTTTTTTTCCTGTTTTTGAGTTTTACAGAAAAGGAATATCAAACGGAGTCCAAACGAAATGAAACTTTACGATGATTTTTCTTGGACCAGAAGACACCCGTAGGACTTGGAAACCAAGTAAACGGAGTCGTGAGGAGACGGCAAGGGTGGAGGGTGTCAGGACCGGTTTTTCAACAAACATTTATTGAAAAATCGCCCCTTTTGTCAGACCAGTACAGAAAAAATCTTTCTTACTGGTAGACAAATCCTTGATAAAGAAATCCAGAAGTACTAAATATTATACAGGGTTGAGCTGAGGCTGCTCAACAATTTAATACAAGCACGCCAATATTACACATAAAGGCGGATATGACACAAAGGGTATGGTGGCATAACTACTAACTCGTAATAAAAGTGGTGGTGGATATGTCACAGTGAAGTGGGTGACATGACTCCAAAATCTTACAACTCATCAAGCGCCGGAGTGAGGCTTGATGATTTTATTAAGGTAGCGGAAGCATATATAAAACAGGTGACCAACTCCAGGATCGCAAGGGACTGACTGGGACTCCTCTAGGCGTCGGACTCGCTATCGTACTCTTCATCCATAAGATCGCCTTCGTCAACATCTGGCCAAATCAACAAGCCAGGTGAGTACTTTGAATGTACTCGCAAGATAGTTTGGACATAAGATATAACAAATGCAAACATGATGCACATGAGCAGATTAGTAATACACACCCAGGTAATAAAATTTGCACTGCAAGATAAATAAAAAGGAAGTCAGGCGGTAGTCCTCCCGAAATCCCAATAAAATAGTAGAAGACCGATCGGGTGTCTGAAGCGACGCCTCAAAAGGTGAAAATAACTTAACATGCCGCAGTCGGGCATCAGGGCGACACCACATAAAGGGCTTATACTGAAAAGTAAATGACAGTACGTGCCACAGTCGGATGTCTGAGCGACATCACATAAAGGGCTTATATCAAAAGTAGATAACAAGAATCCCACAGTCGGACGTCTGAGCGACATCACATAAAGGGCTTATATCAAAAGTAGATAACAAGAATGCCACAGTCGGACATCTGAGCGACATCATATAAAGGGCTTATATCAAAAGTAAATAACAAGAATGCCACAGTCGGACGTCTGAGCGACATCACATAAAGGGCTTATATCAAAAGTAAATAACAAGAATGCCACAGTCGGACATCTGAGCGACATCACATAAAGGGCTTATATCAAAAGTAAATAACAAGAATGCCATAGTCGGACGTCTGAGCGACATCACATAAAGGGCTTATATTTCGTCATTCTAATTCGAGTAGCCCATGAAGGTAGCACCATCCCAAGGAATACTCGGTACATAATAATAAACCGGTTAGTCCATCCACAGGAATAACATTCAGCCGGGTTTACCACTGTCAGTTAACATGCTTGTTCTCCGGAGACTGTCACTGAGACTGACACTGAGACTAACACTGATCTGTTAATCAACGTCCTTGACCATGGACATGGTTACTCGAATGGTTTTGACTCTGCAGAGTTTGTACTCTTTACCCACAGCCAACGGATTCCAGTAGTCACAAAGGACTAGTTCCGTTTACGGTATTTTAGAAGAAAACACATCTAACCAGTACATACCCATTCCACATCCCGCTGCCAGGAATCACCCTAGGCATCGTTCAAGAAAAACTCTAAGACGGGGAGGCCAACACCTCGAATAGCATGGGATCAAATTTATATCGCGCGCTCTAAGGGGTGCCCCCCTCTCGGTCCCAACCGGAAACACCCATGCCCCCTGACCGGATGACGGGCTTTAATCCAGGGCCATGGAACCCTCATTCCGGCCCTTCTATTTGGTGTGTACCTGGAAAGAGGTTTGCAACTTACTAAACCGCATTCTTTGCAGAAAACATGTGGCAGCACGAAAAGGAGACGAACGGGAACAAGACTCGATCCACATCAATACTGGAGTTAAACAGTTGATATAGAACTGGCATGCTTCAACAATACCAGCTTGCAACCTATCATGCCACCACATGATCAGGTTGTTTCACCATCTTATGAACACATCAAGTTTCGAAGCTCACTTGCAGCTCGCTTTGCATGAAATATAACATTCAACAAATGCTTATATAAACATGCCATGAGAAAACCACTCAAGCAAACATGCAAAACACTTATCATATCAAAGGTTCAAACATGCTTGCCTGGTTCGGAGTAGTCGGAGTCTAGCTCGGCGAAGTTGGCGGCACCGTCACCTCCTTCGGTATCTACGTTATAAAGAAAAATCGGATACTAACGTAAATACCGTGCGTGCATAAAAATTGTTCCAAATATTTTTCAAATAAATATGATAAAAAACTAGACAGAAAAATAAAGATGACAGAAAAAGAATCAACTCAAAATCATCTTTTGTTTAAAAGTTTTTAAGGGTTTAGTCCAGGGACTAATCTATTATAAACAGAAAATTATCTAGGGGCTATTTTGAATAAACAGAAAATGCTTCGGATAGAAATACGCCAAACCAAAAAGAAAACGTACTTTGCCCGAAGGCGTCTTCAGAAAATGGTTCAAAAAAACAGAGGAGAGGCTGAGGGGGTCCCGCATGTCAGGTTTGAAAATCCCCCGGCGGCAGAAGCGAACGATGATCGCCGGCGGCGATCGACGGCGAACCAGAGGAGGGCAAGGGTATGGTTGCACTCATGGGACAGTTCCGTGTCGGTGGGTGGTGGAAGGAGGCGTCGGGGAGCACCATGTCGATGGCGGCTTCCACTCTGGCGGACGGCGGTTCGGTCGAGGATGGATCCCACCGAGGAGAGCTGCAAACGCCAAATTGACGCGCGGGTCAGGGGAGTGGGTGCACTAGGAGGCGACTGACCAAATCTGGGCTGCAGGGGCTCACTCACCGAAGAGGATCTAGCCGGAGCCCGAAGCGGATCGGGGGGGCCGGAGTCGGGGAAGAAGGCTCTCCCGAGGCCCTCTGATGAGCGTGGCGAGGCTCTGAGGAGAAGAGGAGAGGTGCTGGTTCGATGGGAGGCTCGGGACCACTATTTATAGCCGGCCCGAGGTGGTTGCCGAGAACGGGATAACTCTGGTGAGCGATTACGGCGAGGCAGGGGTTGGACGGAAGGATTAGGCGACTGGGTGTCTTCGGATTGGTCCACTGGCACCATTCAAAGGTTAAACCTGGTCGGATTTGGCCTGCTCCCGTGGTCTCGATGGGACGGAGCTCATGGGTTCGTCGGCGGCAGAGAGCGCGCTTTGCGCTTCTCAGGCCACGGCGACGGTTCTGCAGCGTGCTCAGAGCAGGAGGCGAACACGCGTAGGCCACCAGTGGCTCGGGCGGTGCGGAGGACGGCGTTCTGCAACGCTGGCTTCTGCCAGCCGCCACAGGAGGTTCTGCCACTGCGGAAGGCGCCGGAGTTGACGCGACAAGTCGCCACCGACGCTCACAACCGGCCAAGCAACCGTGCGGCGCACTGGATAAGAAGGGGGAACAGTGAGCATCGATCCAAGGCAGCTAGTGGCGAGATTAACGCGGAGCTCTGATGAAAACGACACTGTCACCTGAAGCTTAACACTGAAACTCTGAGCCTTGACAGGAACAGTGCACGCAAGCTGCTCGATGAAATGTTTGACGCATGTGGAAAATTTTTCTTGAGCTGCAACTTGGAGGGGTGGTCTCTTGATGCATCCAGAGACTACCTGAATTTTCTCAGAATTTTTGGAAAGGAAAAAGAATAAATTTCACCAAAAATGGCAAATCTGGTCCAAACTTGCAGCAAGCAAATTTTGAAAAATTTGAACTATGGACCAGCAGCTCTTGATGGATCTAGGTTGAGGGTACTAAGGAGTAGCTAGGGTAATTTACTTGGGATTAAAAGCTCAAGGAATCTGGTACTTCCTTTGTAAATCCCAAGAGTCCAAAATAAATTACAGAAAAAGTTTGAGGTGAAAATAAATAGAAATAAAAATCTAAAAGAGGTTGAACCTTGCTGGAATTGGATGCTTGACTTGACCCAAAGTAGGGAGGAGGGTTTAGGAAGAAAATTTTCAACATAGGCCATGGCAAGAGAGTATTTTTGAATAGGGAAGGATAAATCCAAAAATTATAGGAATTCTTTTTAATAAAAGAATTAGTAAAACAACCCAACAGTATTTGTGTTGAACCAACACAAGTTGAAAAACCCTCAAGACCAAAATCAAGGTTGAGAAGGACTCATAAAATATTTGTCATAAAAAGATTTGAGAAGGAGAGTCCCTCTTTCAGAAAAAATTAAATAACCTCCTTTAAATCAAATAAAGAATTTAAAAAAAATCAAAAACCAAAATTTTGGGGTGTTACAGAGGGCGCGCCCCCCTGTCTTGTGGGCCCCCTGAGGCTCCGTTAACCCTAATCTTTGGCCTATAAATTCACATATATTCCCCAAACATCAGAAGCGTCCACAAAAATACTTTTTCGCCACCGCAAGCCTCTGTTCCCATGAGATCCCATCTTGGGGCCTTTTCCGGTACTCTGCGGAGGGGGATTCGATCACGGAGGGCATCTACATCAACTCTATTGCCCTTCCAATGAAGCGTGAGTACTTTACCTCAGACCTACAGGTCCATAGCTAGTTGCTAGATGGCTTTTTCTCTCTCTATGATCCTCAATACCATGTTCTCCTCGATGTTTTTGGAGATCTATCCGATGTAATCTTCTTTTGTGGTGTGTTTGTCGAGATCCGATGAATTGTGGATTTATGATCAGATTATCTATGAATATTATTTGAATCTTCTCTGAATTCTTATATGCATGATTTGATATCTTTGTATTTCTCTTCGAGTTATCGGTTTGGTTTGGCCAACTAGATTGGTAGTTCTTGCAATGGGAGAGGTGCTTAGTTTTGGGTTCAATCTTGCGGTGTCCTCACCCAGTGACAAAGTAGGGGTAGCGAGTCGTGAGGAGACGGCAAGGGTGGAGGGCGCGCCCTAGGGGGGCGCCCTCCTGTCTTATGGGCCCCCTGAGGCTCCGTTAACCCTAATCTTTGGCCTATAAATTCACATATATTCCCCAAACATCAGAAGCATCCACTAAAATACTTTTCCGCCACCGCAAGCCTCTGTTCCCGTGAGATCCCATCTTGGGGCCTTTTCTGGTACTCTGCCGGAGGGGGATTCGATCACGGAGGGCATCTACATCAACTCTATTGCCCTTCCAATGAAGCGTGAGAAGTTTACCTCAGACCTACGGGTCCATAGCTAGTAGCTAGATGGCTTCTTCTCTCTCTATGATCTTCAATACCATGTTCTCCATGATCTTCATGGAGATCTATCCGATGTAATCTTCTTTTATGGTGTGTTTGTCGAGATCCGATGAATTGTGGATTTATGATCAGATTATCTATGAATATTATTTGAATCTTCTCTGAATTCTTATATGCATGATTTGATATCTTTGTATTTCTCTTCAAGTTATCGGTTTGGTTTAGCCAACTAGATTGGTAGTTCTTGCAATGGGAGAGGTGCTTAGTTTTGGGTTCAATCTTGCGGTGTCCTCACCCAGTGACAAAGTAGGGGTAGCGAGGCACGTATTTGTATTGTTGCCATCAAGGATAAAAAGATGGGGTTTTCATCATATTGCTTGAGTTTATCCCTCTACATCATGTCATTTACTTAAGGCGTTACTCCGTTCTTTATGAACTTAATACTCTAGATGCATGCTGGATAGCGGTCGATGTGTGGAGTAATAGTAGTAGATGCAGAATTGTTTTGGTCTACTTGACACGGACGTGATGCCTATATGCATAATCATTGCCTTGGATATCGTCATAACTATGCGCTTTTCTATCAATTGCTCGACAGTAATTTGTTCACCCACCGTATTATTTGCCTTCATGAGAGAAGCCTCTAGTGAAACCTATGGCCCCCGGGTCTATTTTCCATCATATATTTTCAGATCTATAAACCAAAAATACCAAAAATACCTTGCTACAATTTATTTACTTTTACTTTGTTTTTTGTTTTAGTGATCTTATATTTATCTCTATCAGATCTCATCCTTGCAAGTGACCGTGAAGGGATTGACAACCGCTTTATCGCGTTGGGTGCAAGTGTTTGATGTTTGTGCAGGTGCGTAGATTGGGGACTTGCTTGTACCTCCTACTGGATTGATACCTTGGTTCTCAAAACTGAGGGAAATACTTATCTCTACTTTGCTGCATCACCCTTTTCTCTTCAAGGGAAAAACCAACACAAGCTCAAGAAGTAGCAGGAAGAATTTCTGGCGCCGTTGCTGGGGAGGTCTACATCAAGCCTACCAAGTACCCATCATAAACTCTCATCTCTTGCATTACATTATTTGCCATTTTCCTCTCATTTTCCTCTCCCCCACTTCTAAAATGATTTTTAGAAAAAACCAAAAAGATTTGCCTTTTTATTCGCCCTTCTTCCGTTCGTTTCTTCGTTTGCTTTTCATTTGCTTGTGTGCTAGATTGATTTGCTGCTACCATGTCTGAATCTGGGGAGGTTATCATTGAAAATTTTGAGGGTATTGCTAGTACAAATCTTAAGGAAAAACTTGGATCTTGCTCTCTAGATCATGAAATTGAAACTCCTCCTAATTTTAAAGCAAAAACTTTTCATGTGGGAGACGGTAATATCATTGGGAAAAGTGTTATTCAAGAATTCTTTGATTGTACGGGAACTATGCCTATTAATAAAAGATCTATTCTACTAGATACAAATTGTTATGCAGATGCTATTGTCATGCTTATTAAAAAATTAGAAAGAAAATTTGTGCATATCCTCCTAATTTTATGAACTTCCCAGTATTAATCATCCTAAAGCTAAAAAGATTACCACTATCATCCTTATGTGGGAATTTGATTTTATAATACAAGAGGCTAGGGAAATTTTTGCTTTCTATAATAAAGATGTTGAACATCCTCCGATTGAAGAAATTCTCCATGATAAAGAAACTTTGCGTAGTTTGGAATCTAGAGATTATCAATCTTATAGTGACAATCTTAGGAGGAGAGTTCCCTACTCCGAAATCATTCAAACCTTGTATCTTGAGACTTATGATAAATTTGATTGGATAACAAGGGGAATTTTTGTCGGATTTAATGATGATTGGTTGGAAAAGATGACTAGGGAACCCGTTAAAAATGAGATACGTGTTTTATATGATGATATATACGGTGATGATCCGGATTACGGGTTTATGAATGTCAAAATCACTAATCAAAGTCCTTTTCATGAATTAAGTTCACCTACTATAAGGGAAACAAAGGAAAGGATAGATTTACCTAGAAAAGTTTTTTATGGATTGCATACCAAAGATGACAATACTTAGATCTATTGCGTTATGCCTAGCTAGGGGCGTTAAACAATAGCGCTTGTTGGGAGGCAACCCAATTTTATTTTTATGTTTTTTGTTTTTGCTTCTGTTCTTGAATAAATTACACATTATTACCTCTGTAGTAATTGTGTTTTAGTGTTTTAATTAGTGTTTGTGCCAAGTAAGACCTTTGGGATGGTCTACGGTGATAGTTGACTTGATCTTGCTGAAAAACAGAAACTTTTGCGCCCAGTAAAGTAATTTTAATAAATCATAGAAGCGTGTATTGGATCTGAATTTTTTACACAAGATTTATATACAAATTGTCCAGATTTTCCTAATTTTTCAGAATTTTTGGAGTTACAGTAGTATTTGAAGATTACAGATTGCTACAGACTGTTCTATTTTTGACAGATTCTGTTTTCTTTGTATTGTTTGCTTATTTTGATGTATCTATGGGTAGTATCGGGGGGTATGAACCATAGAGAAGTTGGAATACAGAAGATATTACACCAATATAAATAAAGAATGATTTCACAACAGTACCAAAAGTGGTGATTTATTTTCTTGTACTAACGGATCTCATGAGTTTTCTGTTGAGTTTTCTGTTGTGAAGTTTTCAAGTTTTGGGTAAAGATTTGATGGACTATGGAATAAGGAGTGGCAAGAGCCTAAGCTTGGGGATGCCCAAGGCACCCCAAGGTAATATTCAAGGACAACCAAGAGCCTAAGCTTGGGGATGCCCCAGAAGGCATCCCCTCTTTCGTCTTCAATCCATCGATAAATTTACTTGAGGCTATATTTTTATTCACCACATGATATGTGTTTTGCTTGGAGCGTCTTGTATGATATGAGTCTTTGCTTTTAAGTTTGCCACAATCATCCTTGCTGCACACATCTTTTTTGAGAGGGACACACATGAATTGTGAATTTATTAGAATACTCTTTGTGCTTCACTTATATCTTTTGAGCTAGGCAATATGCTCTAGTGCTTCACTTATATCTTTTTAGAGCACGGCGGTAGCTTTATTTTATAGAAATTGTTGAACTCTCTTGCTTCACTTATATTATTTTGAGAGTCTCTAAATAGCATGGTAATTGGCTTAGGTTATGAATTTAGTCCTAATATGATGGGCGTCCAAGAGTGATATAATAAAAACTTTCATGTAAAGTGCATTGAATACTATGAGAAGTTTGATTCCTTATGATTGTTTTGAGATATAAAGATGGTGATATTAGAGTCATGCTAGTGAGTAATTGTGGATTGTTAGAAATACTTGTGTTAAAGTTTGTGATTCCCGTAGCATGCACGTATGGTGAACCGTTATGTGATGAAGTCGGAGCATGATTTATTTATTGATTGTCATCCTTTGTGTGGAGGTCAGGATCGCGCGATGGTTAACTCCTACCAACCCTTCCCCTAGGAGCATGCGTGTAGTATTTTGTTTCGATGACAAATAGACTTTTGCAATAAGTATGTGAGTTCTTTATGACTAATGTTGAGTCCATGGATTATACGCACTCTCACCCTTCCACCTTTGCTAGCCTCTCTAGTACCACGCAACTTTCGCCGGTGCATTAAACCCACCATATACCTTCCTCAAAACAGCCACCATACCTACCTATTATGGCATTTTCATAGCCATTCCAAGATATATTTCCATGCAACTTCCACTGTTCCGTTTATTATGACACGCGCCATCATTGTCATATTGCTTTGCATGATCGTAAGACAGCTAGCATGATGTTTTCATTGATGTCATTCGCTGCGCTAGATCGTTGCACATCCCGGTACACCGCCGGAGGCATTCATATAGAGTCATATTTTGTTCTAAGTATCGAGTTGTAATTCTTGAGTTGTAAGTAAATAAAAGTGTGATGATCATCATTATTAGAGCATTGTCCCATGTGAGGAAAGGATGATGGAAGCTATGATTCCCTCACAAGTTGGGATGAGTCTCCGGACTTTATGAAAAATAAAAGAGGCCAGAGAAGCCCAAATAAAAAAAGAGGCCAAAGAAGCCCACCAAAAAAATGAGAGAAAAGAGAGAAGGGGCAAAGCTACTATCTTTTTCCACACTTGTGCTTCAAAGTAGCACCATGGTCTTCATGATAGAGAGTCTCCTATATTGTCACTTTCATATACTAGTGGGAATTTTTCATTATAGAACTTGGCTTGTATATTACAATGATGGGCTTCCTCAAATTTCCCTAGGTCTTCGTGAGCAAGCGAGTTGGATGCACACCAACTTAGTTTCTTTTGAGCTTTCGTACACTTATAGCTCTAGTGCATCCGTTGCATGGCAATCCCTACTCACTCACATTGATATCTATTGATGGGCATCTCCATAGCCCGTTAATACGCCTAGTTGATGTGAGGCTATCTCCTTATTTTTGTCTACCTCACAACCTCCACCATATTCTATTCCACCTATAGTGCTATGTCCATGGCTCACGCTCATGTATTGCGTGAAAGTTGAAAAAGTTTGAGAATACTAAAGTATGAAACAATTGCTTGGCTAAAACCGGGGTTGTGCATGATTTAATACTTTGTGTGATGAAGATGGAGCATAGCCAGACTATATGATTTTGTAGGGATAGCTTTCTTTGGCCATGTTATTTTGAGAAGACATGATTGCTTTGTTAGTATGCTTGAAGTATTGTTGTTTTTATGTCAATATTAAACTTTTGTTTTGAATCTTATGGATCTGAACATTCATGCCACAATAAAGAAAATTACATGGATAAATATGTTAGGTAGCATTCCACATTAAAAATTCTGTTTTTATCATTTACCTACTCGAGGACGAGCAGGAATTAAGCTTGGGGATGCTTGATACGTCTCCAACGTATCTATAATTTTTGATTGTTCCATGCTATTATATTATCTATTTTGGATGTTTTATATGCATTAATATGCTATTTTATATTATTTTTGGGACTAACCTATTAACCCAGAGCCCAGTGCCAGTTTTTGTTTTTCCCCAGTTTTTGAGTTTACAGAAAAGGAATATCAAATGGAGTCCAAACGGAATGAAACTTTACGATGATTTTTCTTGGACCAGAAGCCACCCGTGGGACTTGGAAACCAAGTAAATGGAGTCGTGAGGAGACGACAAGGGTGGAGGGCGCGCCCCCTGTCGTGTGGGCCCCCTGAGGCTCCGTTAACCCTAATCTTTGGCCTATAAATTCACATATATTCCCCAAACATCAGAAGCATCCACAAAAATACTTTTTCGCCGCTGCAAGCCTCTGTTCCCGTGAGATCCCATCTTGGGGCCTTTTTCGGTACTCTGCCGAAGGGGGATTCGATCACGGAGGGCATCTACATCAACTCTATTGCCCTTCCGATGAAGCGTGAGTAGTTTACCTCAGACCTACAGGTCCATAGCTAGTTGCTAGATGGCTTCTTCTCTCTCTATGATCTTCAATACCATGTTCTCCATGATCTTCCTGGAGATCTATCCGATGTAGTCTTCTTTTGCGGTGTGTTTGTCGAGATCCAATGAATTGTGGATTTATGATCAGATTATCTATGAATATTATTTGAATCTTCTCTGAATTCTTATATGCATGATTTGATATCTTTGTATTTCTCTTCGAGTTATCGGTTTGGTTTGGCCAACTAGATTGGTAGTTCTTGCAATGGGAGAGGTGCTTAGTTTTGGGTTCAATCTTGCGGTGTCCTCACCTAGTGACAAAGTAGGGGTAGCGAGGCACGTATTTGTATTGTTGCCTTCATGAGAGAAGCCTCTAGTGAAACCTATGGCCCCGGGGTCTATTTTCCATCATATATTTTCAGATCTATGAACCAAAAATACCAAAAATACCTTGCTGCAATTTATTTACTTTTACTTTGTTTTTCGTTTTAGTGATCTTTTATATTTATCTCTATCAGATCTCATCCTTGCAAGTGACCGTGAAGGGATTGACAACCCCTTTATCGTGTTGGGTGCAAGTGTCTGATTGTTTGTGCGGGTGCGTAGATTGGGGACTTGCTTGTACCTCCTACTGGATTGATACCTTGGTTCTCAAAACTGAGGGAAATACTTATCTCTACTTTGCTGCATCACCATTTCCTTTTCAATGGAAAAACCAACGCAAGCTCAAGAAGTAGCAGGGAGAGAGAGGGAGGACTGGCGAGGAGAGTCCAGGGGAGGTGGACGGGGGAGTCCTTATCCCCCAGCTCCACCTGCTTGTCGCCGTGGCGAGCGGTGGTCGGCGCAGCGCGCGCCGGACGTGGGGACGGCGACACGGTGGGCGGGAGCAGGTAGGAGGCGACAGAGATGGGCCGGATGGGCCGGCGCCAGGTAAGGCCTAGTAAGCTTCTGCCCTTTCCTTTTTTCTGTTTTTCTGTTTTTCTTTTACAGAAACTTTTGCAGAAAACATTTAAGCCATCAAATGACTTTTGAAAAAGGTGGGTCTTGGCCCAAAATATTCTTTGCAAATTATGGCACTGCCACAATTATTTTGGGAGCAAGTTGAATCCATATGAATATTTCATAAATGAAATTGCATTTAAAGTTACTATTTTGCACTGAAATAATTGCCCTAGCCCAATTTTTGGTTGATGGTGATGTTGATTTACTGAATAACAAATTGTTTTGGAGTATTTGCTAAATGATGAACATTTTTCCAGCAACTTTTGTGCTACTTCAAAATTCACATTCAAATTGAATTTGAATTCAGAGAGGAATTTGAAATGAGATATTAAACCCATATGATTAAGCATTGCAGATCACAGTAGCTTAGCATTATCATCATGGATTACTGTAGCTCATTTACATAGGGATGTTACAGGTCGCATGAACTGCAGCCACCAGTGCTGACTCCGAGTCAGAAATAGCGATGTCTTCCTTTGTCGGTAGCTTGACTGACGAGTTATGCAGAATATCAAGGAAAACATTTGGTGGAACGGGCTTGCGCTGAGAGCCCAATCAAGACAGTGCATCTGCTGCCTGATGTCTACTACGCAACTTTTATTCTTGTAGACTATGTTGGGTCTCCAAGCATAGAGTTTTGTAGGATAGTAGCAAATTTCTCTCAAGTGGATGACCTAAGATTTACCAATCCGTGGAAGGCATAGGATGAAGATGGTCTCTCTCAAACAACCCTGCAATCAAATACAAGCAATCTCTTGTGTCTCCAACACACCAAATACAATGGTAAATTGTATAGGTGCACAAGTTCGGCGAAGAGATGGTGATACAAGTGTAGTATGGATAGTAGATATAGGTTTTTGTAATCTGAAATGATAAAAACAGAAAGGTAACAAGTAGTAAAAGTGAGCACAAACGTTGTTGCAATGCTTAGAAACAAGGCCTAGGGTTCATACTTTCACTAGTGCAATCTCTCAACAGTGCTAACATAATTGAATCATATAACCATCCCTCAACGTGTGACAAAGAATCACTTCAAAGTTCTTATCTAGCGGAGAACACAAGATGAAATTGTTGTAGGGTACGAAACCACTTCAAAGTTATCCTTTCCGATCAATCTATTGAGCCATCCCTATAAGTGTCACAAACAACCCTAGAGTTCGTACTAAAATAACACCATATGATACGCATCAACCAACTCTAATGTCACCTAGATACTCCAATGTCACCACAAGTATCCATGAGTTGATTATTCGATATACATCAAACAACTTCAGATTCATAATATTCATTTCAACAATTCACTCATAGGATATAAGTGAAGCACAAGAGTGAATGACAAACTACTCCAAAAGATATAAATGAAGAACAATGTGCAGTAAAACAATTAAGTAGCTATGTGAGTACTCTCTCTCCCATTCAAGATTTACGATCCAAGGATCTTATTCAAGCAGCAAGCAAAATTAAAATATAAGGACACACCAAGGATAGCACACATCATGTGAAGAAGCAAAAACTTGGGCTCAACCGAGACTAACCGATAATTGTTGATGACGAAAGGTGGGATGCCTATTGGGGCATCCCCAAGCTTAGATGCTTGAGACTTCTTGGAATATTCACTTGGGATGCCTTGGGCATCCCCAAGCTTGAGCTCTTCTGTCTCCTTAATTCCTCCCATATCACGGTTTCCCTAATCCTTAAAAACTTCATCCACGCAAAACTCAACAAGAACTCGTGAGATAAGTTAGTATAAATCAATGCAAACCTTATCATTCTCTACTATAACAAATTACCAAAATTATAATTAAACATTGCATACTAAATGCCTCTGCATATTTAATACTCATTTCCTCAAATAGAATCATTAAACAAGCAAACATATGCAAACAATGCAAATATAACAGCAATCTATCTAAACAAGACAGTCTGTAAAGGATGAAGAAGGATCCATACTTATTTAACTCCAAAAATTCTGAAAATTTACCACACTGTAGAAAATTTATCATAGCTTACTGTATCAAAATTTCAACATTTTATCACATTCTTACTTTTCTGGAAAATTCAAGTAATAAGACAAAACTTTCTGTTTTGAAACAGCAACTCATGCACTTGCAAACTGAGCATGGTAAAGGCTATCCTTGACACTTTTATTGAAACAAAAGATACAAAACATTATTCTAAATAACAGCAAGAAAATCCAACTAAAAGAAAATGACGCTCCAAGCAAAACACATATCATGTGATGAATAAAAATATAGCTCCAAGTAAGGTTACCGATAATGTTGAACACGAAAGAGGGGATGCCTTCTGGGGCATCCCCAAGCTTAGTTGCTTGGGTCTTCCTTGAATATTACCTTGGGGTGCCTTGGGCATCCCCAAGCTTAGGGCCTTGCCACTCCTTATTCTCCTCATATCGATATATCACCCAAAACTTGAAAACTTCAATCACACAAAACTTAACGGAACTTCGTGAGATAGCTTAGTATGATAAAGAATAAATCATTCACTTTGGTACTGTCAAGACAAGATTCATAATTGTTATCACATAATGCCTACTGTACTCTATCATGTCCACAATTTATATTGACCAATATAAGCCACAGAAACTATAAAACAAGCAAACTATGCATTGAAGACAGAATCTGTCAAAAACGGAATAACACGTAATGATCTAATTTTTCATCATACTTCTGTAACTCAAAAAATTCTGAAAAATTAGGACAACATACACAATTTTATCCCAATACTTTGCAAAAAATTCAGCAATTGATCGCGTTCTAGTACAGAATAACAATTCTAAAACTGAACGCAAAAGTTTCTGTTTTTGCACAGAATCAATTCAACAATCATTTGCACTATCCCAAAGGTCTTACTTGGCACTTTATTGAAATAAAAGCTATAAAACATGATTACTACAGTAGCTTAATCATGTGAACACACAAAAACAGTAGGTAGAAGTATTGGGTTGTCTCCCAACAAGCGATTTTCTTTAATGCCTTTTTAGCTAGGCATGATGATTTCAA
Source organism: Thinopyrum obtusiflorum (assembly GCA_036873465.1). NCBI lineage: Eukaryota > Viridiplantae > Streptophyta > Magnoliopsida > Poales > Poaceae > Thinopyrum > Thinopyrum obtusiflorum. The sequence goes on from JAAAWM010012246.1 coordinate 296,344, forward strand.
TGATGCTCACATAAGAATAGTAATTGCAACATGCAAGAGAGCATCATGAATCACATGGCAAGCACATTTAAGCCTAACACACTTCTGTTGGGGCCGGATTTCTGGGTCATAATATCCCAGAAATTAACCCCTCGTGTCATCACCAGCCCCGGGATTACTGTTACTGGTGGACACATCATTGTTACAGATTACCAAGCAATTACAAGAGTTTGATACAAGACCATAAAGGTCTAATGATACAACAATGATTTCTAACAGTGGATGATGGAAGCGACTCGTGATTCTCCAACGCCGATGGGGCTTCATCCCCACAGGAACGGCTGACCTGGATAATTCCTATCTCGCGTGGCTGCTACCTTAGGCTTCGCATGGACGTCGTGGTACTCCTCATTGAAATCATGACCTGGCCAATTAAATAGCCAGGGACAAGCCAGTGAGTACATTGGAATGTACTCGCAAACATTATGAACAAAAAGATATACCGAATGCTCATGTTCATGATGGATTAAATTATATGCATGTGCTGACCAAAATTAAAGCATGACATGAATAAATATTAATACGATGCGGAAAAATAAATATATCATGTTAGTAGTAAATCAATAAATAAAACGGAACATCAGGTGTTGGACCGCCCAAAGAATTCCAAAGAAAATATAAAAGTGGAGAATCGGGTGAGACAGGGCCGCCCGAGAATCCAAAAGAAAATATAAAAGTGGAGAATAGAGCGAGACAGGACCGCCCAAGGAATTCCAAGAAAAATGCCAAACGGGTGTCTAAAAGCGACGCCATGAGAGGTCTTGAAAAGAAATGCCAAACGGGTGTCTAAAAGCGACGCCATGAGAGGTCTTGAAAAGAAATGCCAAACGGGTGTCTAAAAGCGACGCCACAAGAGGTCTTGAAAAGAAATGCCAAACGGGTGTCTAAAAGCGACGCCACGAGAGGTCTTGAAAAGAAATGCCAAACGGGTGTCTAAAAGCGACGCCACGAGAGGTCTTGAAAAGAAATGCCAAACGGGTGTCTAAAAGTGACACCATGAGAGGTCTTGAAAAGAAATGCCAAACGGGTGTCTAAAAGCGATGCCTCGAGAGGTCTTGAAGAGAAATGCCAAACGGGTGTCTAAAAGCGACGCCTCAAGAGGTCTTGAAAATAAATGAGTATCTCGGGTAGTCTAGCCAGCCCATGAGATACTCAGAAAGAAAATAAAATGAGTGTCCCGGGTAGTCTAGCCAGCCCATGAGACACTCAGAAAATAAAATAAAATGACAGGGTTAGTCCACAATGATATTCATAATAACAATAATATTCATGATGATATCAGTGGTGACAATAATCATCCTGCAAAAATGAATCACGATCAATTTAATTATTTCCTCCGGAGACCGACACCAAGACCGACACTTGACCAACCCAGACTGTAGTCCTTAACCGCGGACACGGCTATTCGAATAGGTATAACTCTGCAGAGGGTGTACTCTTTACCCACAAGTAAAGGATTTCTTTAGCCAGCACCGAGATGCTGACTAATTCCCATTACGGTCTTTGGGTTGAAAACACACCTAACCAACACACACCAAATTAACTCTCCTGATGCCAGGAATCACCCAAGGCATCGTTCAAGATAAACTCTAAGACGGGGAGACTACAATCTCGAATAGCATGGGATCACAATCTTATATATAACGTGCGCAAAGATCAGGGGCCCTACCCCTCTCGGCTTCAACCGAATACACCCATGCCCCCTGACCAAGTGACATGCCTACCATGGGCCAATGGTATCTTTCACTATGGCCTCTCTGTACGGTGTGTGCGGGAAAGGGGTTAACAACTTACTGAACCATACCCTACCTGCGGCAGGGACATGTGGCAGCACGGATCAAGTTCAGGGGTTACTGGAACAAGACTCGATCTACGGTCGACTCAGGAGGCTTATGTATTTCCTGAAGTGGTTAGTACAATAAAGTGTTCTTTCAACAGTAACACCAAAATAGGGCCACAGCCCTTGCATGTCCCAACATGCATAACCAACAAGGCATGATCATGCTCCGACGTGATCACCCTTCTGCCGATAACGGTATTTCTCTTATACCCGCTCCTGCAAGTTAGTCATGACAAGCACACGTTGCACGGTACGAGGAAACATGCCAACACTACATGCATGCAAATTTTATCTGAATTCAACATATGCATGATTCAATTATTCTAGCAAACATTTAACCATGCAATCACCATATCAAGTGTTCAAGATGCTTGCCTTGAGCATGCAGAAGTGTTGGGTGCACTCCAAAACATCAAAAAAATTATCTTCCCTCCATTTCCTATTTCCAAAACTATTGAAATAACCACAAAAGGCCAAAACAGTGCTAAAAAGTTGTTTGGAAAATTTTGACATAAATACTAAAATAAACTAGAGGAAAAATAAGGAATAAAAGAAAAAGAATCAAATTATTTGGAGTTCATATGATTTACTTAGGGAATTTCTAAGCTAAAATAATTAAAGAAAAGGACTATTTAATAGATCCTACAGAAAAAAAATAGGAAAAATGTTCACACTAGCTGGATTAAAAGAGAATGATTTTAGAAGTATGTAGAAATTTGAATCATCAATTTTGGGTTTGAAATGACTTCTATAGAATTATTTGAAAATTGCTGAAAAAGAAAAGGGCAAAAGGTAGAGGTGCGCCCTGAGCGCGATTTAGTCGGACGGCGTCACTGGGCCAGGCCCAGCCGCTCAGCTGTGCGGAAAAATGGTCGACGCCGAAAGCGTACTGGTGGAAGTACGTTTTCCTCGTGCGAAGACGGCTCCTGGGGAGTCCGTCTCCACTTATAGGCGGGTCGGCGGGCGTTGGGTCCCTGACACTGGGCCCCGCCTATCAGGTTTGACCCTGGTCACCGCGCCTTCTCTCTCCCGTGTGGCAGAACAGAGGTGACTCACCAGCGGCGATTGCCGACGAACGGTGGCACCTCTCGGGAAACTGGACCCATGGGTGGAACCAAGGGATCGAGGCGATCCTCCGGGTACCTGTCGTGGTCGCCGGGGAGCATGAGGTCATCGATGGTGAGCTTCCCCAACGGACGGCGGCGGCGGGCGGAAGAGGGGTTTCGCCTATGAAGCTTCTTCGGTGAAATTGAGGCATGGAACGGGTGCACGGCGGCTGGGTGAAGCGTTTGGTGGAGAAAATGAAGAGGGAAAGGCTCGAATTGCGTGGGAATCGACCGGAACATGGCGGTGGCCGTGATTGTCGGAGATGAGGAGGACGGCCACCTTCGGTCATGTGGCTACCTCGGAGGCTTGCAGGGGAGGGGAGGAGAGTTTACCAGGAGGTAGGCGAGCTCGGGTGGCTTATATAGCAAGGGGTGGCCATGGCCGTGGCTTCCAGAGAACGCCACCGGGGCGGATGGCCATTGATGGCAGTAGTTGAGGCCGGTGGCGTGGTCGGCGGGGGATGGATGAGCTTGGGTGGTTGGGGGTTGAGCGAGGGGTGCCCTGGCAGCTCGAGAACGTGCCTGGTGGCTCGGGCAGTGTCGTGCCCGAGGAAACTACGGCGGTGGCCAGTGCACGTCAGTGGTGGGCGGCACTGGGGGCGAGGGAGGTGTCGACGAGGGTGGTGGCTTGCCCGTGAGGTTATCTGGATAGCTTGCACGTGAGTAGAGGCAGCAGAGGGGCGGCAGGACTCGGCGCTGGTGGGTGCAGTAAGGGCGCTCTGGCCACGCACTTGACACACCGACCATCGGCTCGATGAAATGCCAAAGGTGCCTACAGTGATCCAATCAAGCTGATTTTTGGCAGGTGGATGCTCCTGGAGATTCCAGATATGCTGGACATGATGGTTTGGCCAGAGGAGCTACTGTCACATGCCAGTTTAAAACTTTGCCAAATTCAGTCATGCTCAGGAGCTATTTGATGAAATGATAGGGCTATTTAGGAGATTTTGTTGGAAGTGAGACTTAGCAGGTTGGTGCCTCTTTGGATGAGAAATAAGGTGGTAGGATTTCAGAAAGAGAAACTTGATAGTGCAAGTTTGGTTGGATTTCAGATCTGGATCAAATATTGAGAGAATTATTTGGTGAACTAAAATGATGCAAATAGGAGTGGGCTCCTCGATTTAAGGGTTTCCTAGGAAGGACTACAGGTGGATATAATTTCAGAATTGTTTGAGAAAGAAAATTGAGGTTGCAGTTAAAACTCAGGAATGGGACAGAATTGAAAACAGGAAGGTGTGCTCAGAATTTTCAAAAGACCAGGATGGGTTTTTGCATAAAAGTGATCTATAGGCATCACATGACTCCTCATAATTTTTGGGGAATTTTTAAAGAATTAATTAAAATGGTTGTAGTACAACAAAGGTATTTAAAGAATTGAAAATGCTATTAAAATGATTTTCATGGGCAAAATCTATTATGAAAATAATTCCTACTGTTATTAAAATATAAATGAAATGATTTAGGAAAACTACCAAAGCCCACAATATTTTCCAAATAATTTTTCTATGGAGGGAAGAATTTTGGAAAACAGAAAACAGAAAAGGTCCTGACTTTATTAAAAGACCTAATATAAATCAAAATTTTATTTCTGGCCAACTTTACTTAATAAAATCTGGTTAAATTTTTGGGGTGTTACAACTTCCTATGCATAGGGATTTTGTGAGCAAACAATTTATGGGAGCAAGAATCAACTAGCATAGGAAGGCAAAACAAGCATGACTTCAAAACTTTCAACATAAAGAAAGGAAACTTGATGTTGTTGAAATATATATATATGCATATCTTCCCCTCTCGTAATAATTTTTAGTAGCATCATGAATGAATTCAACAATATAACTATCACATAAAGCATTCTTTTCATGATCCACAAGCATAATTTTTTTGTTACTCTCCACATAAGCAAATTTATTCTCATCAATAGTAGTGGGAACAAACTCAACAAAATAACTATCATGAGATACTTGATTGACATAATCAAATAGAACATTAAAATCATGATGGCAAGTTTCATGGTTATCATTACTCTTTATGGCATACATGTCATCACCATAATCATCATAGATAGCAACTTTGTTGTCATAATCAATTGAAACCTCATCCGAAATAGTGGAATCATCATTAAATAAAGTCATGACCTCTCCAAATCCATTTTCATAATTATTACAATAAGATTCAACACCCTCCAAAATAGTGGGATGGAGGGGGTGGCACGCCCTGGTGCCTCGTGGGCAGCAGGTGGCCCCCCTCCAGTGAGTCTTGGCTCCAGTATTTTTTATTTATTCCATAAAAAATCTCCAAAAAGTTTCGTCCAATTCCAAGAACTTTTATTTCTGCACAAAAAACAACACCATGGTAGTTCAGCTGAAAACAGCGTCAGTCCGGGTTAGTTTCATTCAAATCAAGCAAATTAGAGTCCAAAACAAGAGCAAAAGTATTTGGAAAATTAGATACGCCGGAGATGTATCAACTCCCCCAAGCTTAACTCATTGCTTGTCCTCAAGCAATTCAGTTGACAAACTGAAAGTGATAAAGAAAAACTTTTACGAACTCTTTTGTTCTTGTATCTATATATATGATTAATTAATACCCAGGTTTTCAGCAAAGATTATAACTAACCATGCAAATGATAACTCTTAGAAATTATATTCACTCATATCAATGGCATAATCAACGAGCGAGCAATAATAAAATATCTCAAATGCCAACAATAAAATATCTCAAATGCCAACACTTTGTCAAAACAATCATGATATAATATGACAACATGGTATCTCGCTAGCCCTTTCTGAGACCGCAAAACATAAATGCAAAGCACCTCCAAAGTTCAAGCAGCGGCTAAACATTGTAAATCATGGTAGAAGAGATCCAGTCATGATGCACACAACATTAACTATACACAATGCATGAGAATGACAATAGTGCTCTCAGGACTGGTGCTTGTTTGAGAAGGTGATGACTCAACAATAAAAGTAAAATAACATAAAAGTAAATAGATCGGCCCTTCGCAGAGGGAAGCAGGGATTTGCAGAGGTGCCAGAGCTCAAAGCTTAAATCAAAGATAAAGATAATTTTGGGAGTTATGCCTTTCATGTTAACGTCACGACCGAGAGTTTTCAATATCTTCCATGCTAAACAAATTAGCGGTGGTTCCCAAGTAGTAAAGTAAAGTTTACTCTCCCTCCACCAACAAACACAAGCCATGGCTAGCCAAATCCTCGGGTGCCCTCCATACCAACAACTTTCCGGGGGAGTTTGTTTTATTATTTTGCAATTTTAATCATGGGACTGAGCATCCCGATTACCAGCCCCTCTCGTGCAAGGACAAGTGAGTAAACACCCATCATGAGAATAACCTGCTTAGCATGGAAGATATTGACCACCCCCTGTCGCTCCATGAGTGGTACGGGCACACAAAACAGATGTTCATTTGAATATTTAGAGGTGGCACATACAAATTTACTTAGAACGGCAGAGTAATACCGCATATGGGTAGACATAGTGGACTCATCTGGAATAACTTTGGTTTAAGGATTTTGATGCACAAGCAGTATTCCTGCTTAGTACAAGCGAAGGCTAGCAATTAGGTTGAGAAGCAGCCAGCTAGAGAGCGAAAACGGTCATAATCATGCATTATGAATAATCAACATTGAATACTAGCATGAGTAGGATATAAGCACCATGAACATAAACATCATGGAGGCTATGTTGGTTTTGAATCAACTACATGCATGAACATGTGCCAAGTCAAGCCACTTGAAACATTCAGAGGAGGATACCATATCATCATACTACATCACAATCATTTTAATGCATATTGACGCCCAAGATAAATCATTATCCACTCCTAGCTACTTAAGCATGGCATGAGCAACTATAATCTCTAATTGTCATCGTAAACATGTTTAATCATAATATGCTGAATCATGGATACTGAGTTAAACATATTTACAAAAACAAAAACAAGTTGAGTTCATACCCGTTTTTGTTTGCCACAGTCACTTCATCAAATTATCGTCCTTATTGCCTTTCACTTGCACGACCGAACGATGTGAAAAAAAAAATAGTGCAAGAGTGTCGTGGACTAAGCTGGAATCTGCAAACATTTTATTCAAAGGAGAAGACAAGGTAATATGGGCTCTTTGTTAGATCAACAATAATGCATAAGAGAGCCACTCAACATTTTCATCGTGGTCTTCTCCTTACAATGACTCAACAAAAAGAAAAGAAATTCAGAGAAACACACTAAAATATTTTTGGAATTTTTAGTTTTCTGAAGGAAGCAAATTAAAGAAGAAAAATGAAAATGAGAAAAACTATTTACACGGGAGAGCTCCCAACAAGAAAAAGAAGAAACGAGAAATCTTTTTGGGTTTTCTTTTAATACTACAACTAATTAAACAAGAAAGAAAAACCAAAAAGAAGCGAGAAATATTTTTTGATTTTCTCAAAGTTTTTCAAACACACAAGAAGAAAGCGAGAAAATAAAACTAACATGGATTATACAATGAAAGAGGATGAACACCGACAACTGGAATGAAATGTGTGATCATGAAAATAATGTCGGTGAGAAATATGTACTCCCCCAAGCTTAGGCATTTGCCTAGCTTGGTCTATGGCCATCTGTAGTAGCCATCTGGTCCCATAGGAAAGTGCTGAGGCCGCGGCACCCTAGCGTCCCAATCCTGGGCCTCATCCTCTGCCGCTGCCAATGCATTCCAGTAAGCAACGATGTCCGGTGGCATAATAGTATATCCATTCCTGGCATGAGAATCAAACAAAGCAGGTGCAGGCAACAGAATAATATCATGAGTATCTTCACTAAAAACCAAGTTATAGCGAATGTGGTGAGGGGGCTCGGGAGCATCAAGAAAGTGGTGGTCCCTCGCTAAGCGAGTAGCATAAATGCCACCATGAATTTTACCCTTAGCCCTATTAGTGTGCAGGCGGTGTGCAATGATAGCTCCCAGGTTATAAGTGTTGTCATTATGCAGTGCGCGGCGTAAAATAGCAAAGTCAGGTGCACACAGTGCACCACCTTGCTCTCTAGCAGTCAGCATTTCCCTATGAATAAAGCAAAGTAATGAACAGCAGGAAATTGCAAGCTAGTGGCTCGGGCTTTCGACACACCCCTTTCCTCTCCCACAGTTAAAGTGTGGAGGAAGGCCTCAAACTCCTTCGGTCGAGGCTCTCTTATTTCCCCATCAAAGGGAATTAAACATATCTCACAAAATTCAGCAAGCGGTATCTGATGATGTTCAGCATATAAATCAAAGCTCACTGCAGGGGGTTCAAGCCTATTTAGGGAATAAAAGATTTGCACAAAGGAATTCATAAGGATGTGGTGCTGGTCACACTCATCTGCGAGGAAGTCGGTCAATCCAGCACTAGAAACAAATTGCGCAAACTCTTGGTAGAATCCGGCTTTGTTCATGAAGGCATTGTGCGGCCATTCGCACGGCCAGACCTCCGTCCTCCACGGAATGTTGAGGTCGCTGTCCGAGGAGCCACCAAGGACTCCCTTGGCGCTTCGCTCCGAGGAACTCCTCCGGAAGAAATTCATTTTCCTAAGAACAATTTTCCGAAAAATTTTGGGCCACAAAAAGATGTTAACAAAACTTCACAAGATTGATAGCAACTACTCATACAAGTGCCTAGAGGTCATATCAAGCATTCAAACTACTTAGGACTCAAAGAATTCAACATGCAAGCTCATTTTCAGTAGCACCAAGAGCAGCTAATTATGCAAAATATAATCCACTAGAGCAAAACCTAATTGGAGTAATGGAGGAGTCACATACCAAGTAGCAATTTCCCAAAATAGTTTTGAAAACGGAGCTCCGAGCAAATAGATCAAAAATCTCAAGTTTGGGAGCAAGAACACAAGAGAGAGAGAGCTGCCAGGAATTTTTGCTAGAGGTAAGAGACGAAGTGGGCTGAAGGAATAAGTGAGAGGGTCCCTGTGGGGCCCACAAGCCACCAGGGTGTGCCTGGGGGTGGCGTGCCCTGGTGCCTCATGGGCACCTGGGGCATCCCCTTGGTATGTTTCCAGTGCCAAAAAATCTTAAATATTCTATAAAAATTCATGTAAAATTTTTAGATCATTCTGAGCACTTTCATTTTTGAGCACTTTTTTATTGCACGGATAATTCAGAAAACAGGGCAATTATGACATTTTATTGTATTTAACTAAATATAATAGAAAACAAAAAGTGGGTACAGAAGGTTGTGCTTACTAAATTCATCGACCACATGCCTCTCAAAAAGAATCCATTAATAAGGTTGATCAAGTCTTATTAACAAACCATTTCCGAGTAACATGAAACCGAAGAACCTTCGTAAAACACTAGGTTACCTCAACGGGGATGTGTACCTCCCCAATAATAAGAGTTTCATATTTCTTGTTGACAGTAGGGAGAGGGAGTTGAAAACTTCCAACAGTAATTGTCGGAGTTTTTTCAATAACATGAATACCGTTTACTTAAAATTGTTTCTTCGGAAAGTGCACCGTATGTTCATTACCATTGATATAAAAAGTGACCTTGCTTTTGTTGCAACCAATAACAGCCCCTGCAGTATTCAAAAAGGGTCTACCAAGGATAATCGACATGTTGTCGTCCTCGGGCATATCAAGTATAACAAAGTCTGTTAAGATAGTAACATTTGCAACTACAACAGGCACATCCTCACAAACACCGATAGGAATGGCAGTTGATTTGTCAGCCATTTGCCATGATATTTTAGTGGGAGTGAGTTTATTCAAATCAAGTCTTTTATATAAAGAGAAGGGCATAACACTAACACTGGCTCCTAAATCACACAAAGCAGTTTTGACATAATTTCTTTTAATGGAGCATGGTATAGTTGGTATTCCCGGATCTCCTAGTTTCTTAGGCACTTCGTCCTTAAAAGAATAATTTGCAAGCATGGTAGAAATTCCAGCTTCAGGTATCTTTCTTTTATTTGTGACAATGTCTTTCATGTATTTAGCATAAGGAGGCATTTTCAATATATCAATCAAACAAGTACGCAAAACGATAGGTCTAAGTATTTCAACAAAGCGTTCAAAGTCTTCCTCGTCTTTATTCTTAGATGGTTTAGGAGGAAAGGGCATGGGCTTTTGAACCCATGGTTCTCTTTCTTTACCATGTTTTCTCGCAACAAAGTCTCTTTTATCATAACGTTTGTTTTTAGAAGGTGGGTTATCAAGATCAACAGTAGGTTCTATTTCAACCTCATTATCGGGTTCTTTATCATTATCCGGTTGAGTATCCACATGAACATCATCATTATTATTATCATTAGGTGAATGTTCATTACTAGATTGTGTTTCAGCATCAGAAATAGAAACATCATTATTATCCTCAGAGGGTTTTTCTACCTCAGGTTCACTAGAAGTATGCAAAGTCCTATCATTTTTCTTTTTCTTTTTCTTTTTCTTTTTAGATGGACTAGGTGCATCAACATTAATTCTTTGAGACTCTTGTGCAATTCTTTTAGGGTGACCTTCAGGGTAAAGTGGCTCCTGAGTCATTCTACCTCCTCTAGTCTTTACTCTAACAGCATGATCATTCATATTGTTATTCATTTCATTGAGCAATTCACTTTGAGATTTAGCAACTTGCTCTAACTGGGTTTGAACCATAGATGCATGTTTACCTACACCTTTAACATCATTAGCAATTCTAAACAACAAGTCACTCAAGCGATCAATCATGTAAGCATTTTGTTTCGATTGTTTCATAACATTTGCATTGAAATGATCTTGCTTAATAATATAATTGTCAAATTCATACAAGCATTGACTAGGAGGTTTATTGTAAGGAATATCACCTTCATCAAACTTTATAGGAGAATTTACCTCTACTACCTATGGCGGTGTGTCAAGACCATATATTTCTTCAATAGATGGTAAATTCTTAACATCTTTAGCTTTAATACCTTTTTCCTTCATACATTTCTTTGCTTCTTGCATATCTTCAGGACTGAGAAATAAAATACCCCTCTTCTTCAGAGTGGGTTTAGGCGGTGGTTTAGGAAGTGCCCAATCATTATCATTCTTCGTTATATTATTCAATAGTTCCTCAGCCTGTTCAATAGTTCGTTCCCTGAAAATACAACCAGCACAACTATCTAGGTAGTCCCTAGAAGCATCAGTTAGTCCATTATAAAAGATATCAAGTATTTCATTCTTCTTAAGAGGATGATCAGGCAAAGAATTAAGTAATTGGAGAAGCCTCCCCCAAGCTTGAGGGAGATTCTCTTCTTCAATTTGCACAAAGTTAAATATTTCCTGTAAGGCAGCTTGTTTCTTATGAGCAGGAAAATATTTTTCAGAGAAATAATAAATCATATCCAGGGGACTACGCACACAACCAGGAGCAAGAGTATTAAACCATGTCTTAGCATCACCTTTTAATGAGAAAGGAAATAACTTAAGGATATAGTAATAGCGAATTTTTTCCTCATGAACAAATAGGGTGGCTATATCATTTAATTTAGCAAGATGTGCCACAACAGTTTTAGTTTTATAACCATGGAAGGGATCAGATTCAACCAAAGTAATTAACTCAGGATCGACAGAGAATTCATAATCCTTATTGGTAACAAATATGGGAGAGGTAGCAAACTTAGGATCATATTTCATTTTCTCCCTCATAGACTTTTCTTTCATTTCAGCAAGCAATTTTATAACCTCATCTCTATCATTACAAGCAAGAATAGTTCTAGCCGTCTCCCTATCAAAGACATGTTCATCAGGAGATTCAACTCTAGTAGGAGAGCTAGGCATAATAGGTGAATCATAATTCTCAAGAGTTTCAACATTTTTAGCATTCTCAATTTCTTTAGCTTTAGCAAGTTATTCATCAAGAAATTCACCAAGTGGCACAGTATCATCAAGCAGAGTACTAGCATCATCATAAGTATCATTCATGCCAGAAGTAGCATCATCAATAACTTGCAACATATCAGAATTAATAGCAGGTGGTGGTGTTGCAAGTTTACTTAAAACAGAAGGTGAATCAAGTGCGGAGCTAGATGGCAGTTCCTTACCTCCCCTTGTCTTAGAGGGAACGATCTTGGTCTTAGCGTCCTTCAGATTCTTCATAGTGCTCAACAGATATAAATCCCAAGTGAATCAGCAAATAAAGCTATGCTCCCCGGCAACGGCGCCAGAAAAAGGTCTTGATAACCCACAAGTATAGGGGATCGCAACAGTTTTCGAGGGTAGAGTATTCAACCCAAATTTATTGATTCGACACAAAGGGAGCCAAAGAATATTTGCAAGTATTAGCAGTTGAGTTGTCAATTCAACCACACCTGGAGACTAAATATCTGCAGCACAGTGATCAGTAGCACAGTAATATGGTAGTTTGATAGCAATAGCAATAATAGTAATAGTAACGGTAACAGTAGCAGCAATAGTTTTGTAGAAATTATGACAGTAATAACTTAGCAAAGAACAATATGTGAAAATCTCATAGGCATTGGATCGGTGATTATGTTGGACAACATTCATCATGTAACAGTCATAACCTAGGGCGACATAGAACTAGCTCCAATTCATCAATGTAATGTAGGCATGTATTCCGTATATAGTCATACGTGCTTGCGATAAGAACTTGCATGACATCTTTTGTCCTACCCTCCCGTGGTAGCGGGGTCCATAAGGAAACTAAAGGATATTAAGGCCGCCTTTTAATAGAGAACCGGAACAAAGCATTAACACATACTGAATACATGAACTCCTCAAACTACGGTAATCACCGGAAAGAATCCCAATTATTGTCACCTTGGGGTATGCAGATCATAACACATAGCAGGTGCATATAACTTGCAAGATCGGATCAAGAACACAAATATATTCATGAAAACATAAAGGGTTCAGATCTGAAATCATAGCACTCGGGCCCTAGTGACAAGCATTAAGCATAGCAAAGTCATAGCAACATCAATCTCAGAACATAGTGGATACTAGGGATCAAGCCCTCACAAAACTAACTCGATTACATGATAAATCTCATCCAACCCATCACCGTCCAACAAGCCTACAAAGGAATTACTCACTCCCAGCGGTGAGCATCATGAAATTGGTGATGAAGGATGGTTGATGATGACGATGACGGAAGACCCCCCTCTCCGGAGCCACGAACGGACTCCAGATCTGGCCTCCCGATGAAGAACAGGAGGTGGCGGCGGCTCCGTATCGTGAAATGCAATAAAGCTTCTTCTCTCTTTTTTTTCTCTGGAATTGTGAATTTATAGGCTTGAGATTAGGGTCAGCGGAGCCACGTGGGCCCCACGAGCCACTAGGGCGCGCCTGCGGGGTGGCGCGCCCTGGTGCCTCATGGACAGCAGGTGGCCCCCTCCAGTGGGTCTTGGCTCCAGTATTTTTTATTTATTCCATAAAAAATCTCCACAAAGTTTTGTCCAATTCCAAGAACTTTTAGTTCTGCACAAAAAACAACACCATGGTAGTTCTGCTGAAAACGGCGTCAGTCTGGGTTAGTTTCATTCAAATCATGCAAATTAGAGTCCAAAACAAGAGCAAAAGTGTTTGGAAAAGTAGATACGCCGGAGACGTATCAGTCGCTGCCAGCATGTTATCGACCGGGTTGGAGTAGTGACCAGCCAGTGTTTGGAAGCGACGAGGCGGATACTGGATCGGTGACTGTTGCTGAGCCGGCAATGGCTACTGAGCCGGCAAAGGCTATTGAGCCGGCTGGCGCATCTGCGGCTGCAACTGGGCCGTATTTGGAGGCATGTTCGGAGTCAATTGGGGTATGACAGGAGATGTGCCTCGCAAACCGGCGCCAGCCCCTTGGTCTGCCGGAGCGCGCGGGTCGCGCGGTGTCTCAAATAACCATGTTGGTTGAATTGCTGCTGGAAGTCGGCTCTGATGCCTTCTCTAGTGTACCGCAGATGACTCATTTTGACGAAAACTAAGGTAAAGTGCTTCTGCTTCCAGGTGCTTGGTCTCGTTGAGGATACGGGCCTGGGCTTCCACCATAAGCGCATTTTATGCATTGATGTCATCTTGGATCTTGGCCATCTGCTCTCGGCACTTTGTGACTTCTATATTGCATTCTACCATGTTCTCCGGGGTCACCGGGTCTGTCAAGAGCGCGCCGAGGGTAGCCATCAACTGCGTCAGTGCCTGAGCCGGCGTCCTCCTAGAGCTGGCAGGGGCAGGAGCCATTGCCGTGGTTCCAGCCATCGTGGGATTTTGACCCAGCGCGGTGCCTGCAGGGTTGCGGTTCTGGGACGGGTATGTAATCAGGCGTCCGTTCTCATCATACTGGGGCTGTCTCTGGTCTCCTCCCATGTAAACCGCCGCGTGGCGGGGCGGCTCACAAATCTCTTGATCGATCTCATCATCAGAGTAGCCCTCCTGCCTTTCGTTCAAAAGCAGAAGAATCGACTCAGTATCACCAACAGAAGACTCGCCGTCAGAGTAGACCAGCGTGTCACCGCTGGACACGGAATTACCTGACAGGTCGACTCCATGAGTGAAACCAATGAAAGCATGAGTCTGATCGGGTCTTGCCTGGCCAAGTCTGGTGCGTCGAGCTGACTCGACGGTGTCAGAGATGATATCCGGCTCGGGACCAGATTCGCTGATTATGCCAATGAAGACGTGGATCTTGCCAAAGGGGACCCGGTACCCGTACTCGATTGAGTCGGCCTCGGGGCCCCAGCCAGAGTCATCGATGTAGAGCTTGCCACGTCTACTCTTCGTCATTCGGCCGATCGCATATCCCTCGATCCCTGGGAGAGCTCCCAAGAACTCAACACCACCGTGCGGTGGCCCCACGGTGGGCGCTAACTGTCGTGGTTTTGTCACGGCAGATGTCCTTGTGAAAGGACTAAGTATCGAGGCCATCGCAACAAGGTGGTTGCTTAAACAGGGTTGACCGGGAACGAAAGACACGGGTTTACCCAGGTTCGGCCCCTCATGGTGGAGGTAAAAACATACTCCTACTTGATTGATATTGACGATGATCTCGATTATAAGGATGCAGATTCGCTAACCTAGCTTTCGAGAGATTGCAACTTAGTATTTTGGTCCTAGGGGCTCCCCTTTATATAATAGGCTGAGTCCCTAGTTTTACAGAAGATTCCGGGTCGTACTCTTAACCCGTATCCTACTCTAACTCTCATTTATCTTGTAAGTTAGGAAACTTTCTCCTCCTGGGCCTTCTCCACGAGCAAGCCCACAGGGTCCGTGAGAGCCGGCTGTGATGCCCCGACTCAATCATGCACTAATCATACACGCAAATGCGCACGATCAAGCCCAGGGACTCACGGGAAGATATCACAACACAACTCTAGACACAAAATAAAATAATGCCAGCTTTATATTACAAGCCAAGGGCCTCGAGGGCTCGAATACATAAGCTCGAGTTACACAAGAGTCAGCGGAAGCATCAATATCTGAGTGCAGACATAAGGAGTAAACAAGTTTGCCTTAAGAAGGCTGAGCAAAGCAACGAGACTAGATCGAGAAGGCACAGGCCTCCTGCCTGGGAGCCTCCGAACTACTCCTGGTCATCGGTCTCCATGTAGTAGTATGCTATGTCGGGGTAGTAGTAGTCATCGGCGGGATCAGCTGGCTCTGGGACTCTGTCATCTGATTGCAGCAATCGGGTATGGGGAAAAAGAGGTAGCAAAGCAACCGTGAGTACTCATCCAAAGTACTCGTAAGACTTACATCAGAACTATGCTAATCATGCATCAGTATCAAATGAAGGGGCTGTATCTGTGGACTAGACTGCAGAAATGCCAGAATAGAGAGAAGTCCTAGCCTATCAAAGACTAGCATCTTGCAGCGTCTTGCAGCATTAGAAGAGTGCAGATTAGCATCATAACATAAAGTAATAAGTAATAGTAGCAATGCCCAAAGATCCTTCCTCGACTCCCTACGAGAAAGCGATCCCGAAGCTAACATATTAATCAAGTAACATAGGTATCCAGTTCTAGTTGTCGTAGATCAGATACAACACTGAGCGTCCTGTTACCGTGGACACGGCTATTCGAATAGATAACTTCCCTGCAGGGGTGCACCAACTTACCCAACACACTCGATTAACTCTGGCCGGACACACTTTTCCGGGTCATGCCCGGCCTCGGCTGATCGACACACCATAGTCCTACCTAGGCTCAATAGAGAGGTCAGCATGCCGGTCTACATCCTAAGCGCTCAGGGGTCTTGGGCCCATCGCCCTTCGCACTCTTGCGCATTGCGCGACTGGTCGGGGAGCAGACCCAACCCCTTAATACAAGCGCAGGCGGCTACCATCCAACCCCAACATTCAGCCCGCATCTCTGAACTATGACATCTGGAGAGCTTTCAGGAGAAATGTACGACGCCGAGTGCCCATACTTATTCCTGCGTGGTGGTTAGTTCGAAAAAGGCCAGAGGCCTACTCAGATCACATATCCAAACCCGTTAGTGTGTTGGGAGAGCGCAGTGATGAGCAGTGCTCCTGTCGCCCCGTCTCGCGGACTTACGGCAAGGGCCAGGCCCATCCCTCTCCTGGGGCGGTCTCTGCCTTCCCGGCTGTGCCACGTAATTATCTCGCGGGTACCCTCCTAGTCAACCCGACTTGTCCAGAGACTGTCGGGAACTCAGGTCCACCTCTACTGGGGTGGTGCCGCCTGTCCCTTCAGTCCTGCAGTAACAGTACATGGGGGGCAATAGTTAAAGGTAACCGTGTGTCCGTAACTTCAAGGGGGAAATCCGAGGAATCACCCTCGATGGATTCCCACTCGATGTAACCGTTAAGGTGAACTTGGAGGAATCACCCTCGATGAGTTCACACTTCAAGGGTTGTACGACAGAGGCATCATCGAAGGTGGTGAAAGAGGAATCACCCTCGGTAACCCACAACCGACTAGCTATGCTACAGAGATATCATCAGGAGTGAGGTAGGAGGTATTACCCTCGGCACTCGATGGTAGCTCTGCAGAGTCGTACCACTTAGGGGGTGTGCGGTGATGTGTCGGTCTCTGCACGTCGATCACACTGATCGAATCTTCCAGTAGTAAAGCCTGGCAACACGGACAAGGGTGTAGGGCCTCTGATGGATCACTAACCAGCCTATACAGCATATAGGACAACATGTAAAGTATCAACAGTAGGTTACAAAATCATCCTATGCATCAGAATAGGAGCAATCAAATACAGTAGCAAAATCTAATGCAAGCATTGGAGAGAAAGAATGGGCGATATAGGAATGATCAAGGGGGTTTTGCTTGCCTGGTTGCTTGGCAGATGAAATCGAATCCTCAACGAAGTACCCGATCACAGGGGCATAGTCCGCGGTCGCAAGGTCTATCGAAGAAGAAGAGGGGAAAGAAACAAATAAATACATGGCAAATAAATGCAACACAGAGCATGACATGGCAATATGCAGTGCAGGGGTGACCTGATGCATCTCTCAGCAATTTTGGTTAACCTAGAAATTAAACTGGAATTATTATCCGGTATTCAGGCACTATTCATCTGCCAGAAACATGCCTAAAGTTACAGGTTCTACTACGTAGATGGTTCTAACATGCATGTAGATGACATATTCGGGTTCGTTGGATTTTTTTGATCAACTTTCATATAGAAAACTTCTTCATCCGAGCTACGGTTGAATTTCTATGAATTTCCGAAGTTTTAAACATTTGCTGAAAATTCCTGGGATTATTTTTAAATAGAAAAACAGAGGCCAAAAATGCTAAGTACACCCAGAGAGTGTACCCAGCTGAAGGCTACAGGGGCTAACAGTGGGCCCAGTCAACTGCACAGTCAACAGTTGACTGGGTCAACGTTGACTGGTCAACTGACCTGTGGGACCCCACTGTCAGTGGCTCAGGTATTAAACAGGTTTTATTTACTTTTATTTGAACAAATTAGCTAGTGGGGCCTACCTAGCAGTGGGTAACTTAACAGAATCATTATTTTAATGTGGGCCCCGTCTGTCATACTCTGATTAGTAGTTTAGCATAGTTGTTAGCTTAATTAATCAAGGTTTAGTCCTAAACTAATTGCAACAGTGAGCCGGGCCCACTGGTTAAAACGAGCGTGCGCCGGCGACGACCACCGACGTGGCGGCGTTGCTCGTCCGCGCCCTTCCGGCGACCATTTGGCGCGCGGAGAACGGCTACTGGATGCGGACGACGGCGCGCGTCGACCTGGGCAGGTAGGAGGCATGGGGGACGAAATCGCCGGCAATGATGAGCACCCGCAGCGGCAGCGGCTGCGTCCAACGGATCGATGGCTACGGGGCATGGAGAGAAACCAAGGGAGGTCAGGGAGGAGCGAGAGCTCACAGCGAGGTCGGCGAGGAGCTCAGGGGGAGCTAGGGTTGCCGAAGATGAGCGGTATGACGCAAATGGCGATGGCGGCCGTGGATGGGGAAGACGGTGATGCGGTAGCTCCCGGTGTTGATCTGGTGGCGTAGAAGATGAATACAAGCCGGACGGTCCTCCTGGACATGCCCGCGTGACGAGGGGAGCAAGGTGGCTCGACGACGACAAGGCGGCGGCCATGGCAACGTTTGGTTGGGCTCGGGAGGGAGAGCGAGGGGCGCGAGGGGGAGAAGAGAGGGGTCTAGGGTTCCAGGGGAGGCTCGGGGCACGCCTTATCCTCGCGGGGAGCCGGTGTATGGCCGGCGCGTGGCCATCGGCAGCCACGACAACGGGAATAAGTATTGTGTCTGATACCAGAATAGATCATCTCTAGGAATGTGGCTCGTGATAACATACGAAGCCATGTGCAAAGGATACTTCGGAATCAAGGTTTCGATTCTGTGGAATTGCCGTGAGTGTGGATTAAGAGTAGGAAGGACGGTGACATCTTGCGTGGTCACGACAACAAGACGTGTCGGAGGAAAGTCTGTCAGCTATGTCGGCAACAACGTTGGTACCAAGGGCCCTGTTTCCCTACGACTCCTAGCGGACGAGAGCTCCTAGCGGAGGGTTCCCAGCCGCCTCCTGCTGGTGCTGGACCACAGGTGTGTGGTGGATCTTGGCCCTTGCCGGTGGGAGGGCTCCTCCTTCGTTTTTAGATCTCTTTCGAGTCTGTTTAGGGTTTGTGTCCCGCTCAGGAAGACGAGGCGGCGGCGGCTTCCTGAAGATGGAATAAGTTCTCCCCACCTAGCCCCCGTTCTGATGGTGCGTCAAGCATCGTTGGAGGGCGTGTGGAGGTGTGTCTCCGGCGGATCTCACGAGATTCGGTTGGCGTTTGTCTGCGTTCGTGTGTCTTCAGGTTGGATCCTTCCGATCTACGCTTCTCTTCGTCAAGCTGTTCTGGTGCGCTAGTCCTTTCGGGCCTTAGCACAACGACTTCCTGATTGTCTACTACAATAAGGTTTGCCCAGCTTCGATGAGGGAGGGGCGATGACGGCTGCGCGCCTTCGGCTCGTTCTAGTGATTGTAGTCGTCGCTAGGTGGTCTACAGACTTCAATGTAATTTTTTTTACTTCTCATGTTGTTTCATGAATAGATCAAAGGTTTTTTTTTGCAAAAAAGACTAGATCTTTTGATTCCAACTCGCAATATATAGCCATGTGTTTTTTTAGGGGATATACCCAGATTCTTGAGATGCAAAATAAGGGTGTGTTTGGTTTTGAGAATTTGATGAAACCAGACAGTTTGGTACCATCCCTTATATCGGGCTTATTAGTCGAGGGTAGAACCGGAATCAGGTTATCCTCAAGGAGCGAATATTCCATTCAAATGCTTCACCGAGGGGTACCAGGAATCACCTAGTTCATTCATCTCATCCCATCCCCCGCAATGGTTGGTGATCCCAAGAACGGATAGTGGTTTTTGCGGGAGGGCAAATAGATCATTTTATCTGACTGACTGCAGAAACCACGGATGAGTATAGGAGCTTCCTTCCTTCTCGGCTGAAATCACTGTTCTGACCTTGTCAGTGATATTTGTCACAAACTGAACTCGACATGGAAGTATTTCACGATCTGACCCTTTAGAAATGCCACAGCCCGCGGCGTTTTTGCCCAACTTAGAAACGCCGAGCTGGCTAGCGTTTCTGAGGCACAGAGACACGCCGAGCTAGACCGCGTTTCCTCCCTGGGTTGAAACGCCATAGGCCTTGGTGTTTCTGCGCTGGATTAAGTAAGCCGTGGGTGGGACCCAGCCCACTCGCAGCCTCGTCGGACTCTTCTTCCTCAGCCACCAGAGTGAAACTCTCATCCGCCCCTCTCTCCTTCTCCACCAAATCCAACCCTAATCCTCCATTTTTTTTCCATCAAAAGGAGTAGATCGGACCGTCCCCAAGTTGCTTGAGGTATTCTCCTTCTATTCCTCCAATTTTTTTGAGTCAAGATTGATTATTGTAGATGCATTTTTTGAAACATGGTGGAACCCTAAAATTAGTTGTTTGTGGTTTGTTTGAAGAATATTTCGGTGAGATTATGTTTAGAAAGAAGATATACTACTTGTGTTAATGTATTTGTTAGGATAGTAATGTAGTATTGGATATAGAGATAGAAAAAATGTATTATGTTGAATTCTAAGATTATTTGTTGCTAAGTAGTTTGAATAGATTGTTTGGGATAATGTGGTTGGGGATTTGTAGTATTTGCCTTAGAGATTAAAATGTGTATGTATGTACGATTGTGTATGCAATGTGGTCATTGTTTTAAGCATTTGTATTAACAAGTCCTTTACTTATTATGTAGGATGTCTGAGCCGGATAAATATCCCGGCCTTGATGATTATTACGAGAACAAGAATCATGATGTGCTAGTGGAAAGAGGGGAGGTAATTATGTATCTACATTGTTTGATTTTCATATTGTGACAAGTTGAGAGAAGTAACAAAATTGTGCATTTGTTTTTTTAGGTTCCTCCAATACTTTGGTTGAGGGGCCACAACCCGCGTGAATCTCTCAAATATGACCGTCGCTACGAGCCTTATTTTAGAGGAATGGATCTTCTTTAGTTTGTGCTCAACTTTAAAGGCACACCACCATGGCTGAACTCGACGGCCATTACCGCCCTTACGGACCATTGGAGGCCGGAGACGCACTCTTTCCACCCTGCTCTTGGTGAGATGACCATCACTTTGGAGGATATTGCGATGATCTCCGGGCTTCCGATCGAGGGCAGGGCTCTTACCGGGAAGGTGAACTCTCAGGGGCGGCGACAACGGGTTGCAGGATTGGTTGGTGTTGAGTCACCACCGTGGATTCATGAAACCAAGAAGGATCCTAGGCCATCCGGTGTGTTGTTCTCGTGGCTATGAGAACATTTTTACGAGTGCCCAGAGGATGCCAGTCCGGCAGTTGTGGAGGGGTACGCTAGGGCTTACTTATGGAATCTTTTGACCCAAGTGGTGTTTCCGGGGGGGGGGGGGGGGGGGGGGGGGGGGGGGGGGGGGGGGGGGGGGGGGGGGGGGGGGGGGGGGGGGGGGGGGGGGGGGGGGGGGGGGGGGGGGGGGGGGGGGGGGGGGGGGGGGGGGGGGGGGGGGGGGGGGGGGGGGGGGGGGGGGGGGGGGGGGGGGGGGGGGGGGGGGGGGGGGGGGGGGGGGGGGGGGGGGGGGGGGGGGGGGGGGGGGGGGGGGGGGGGGGGGGGGGGGGGGGGGGGGGGGGGGGGGGGGGGGGGGGGGGGGGGGGGGGGGGGGGGGGGGGGGGGGGGGGGGGGGGGGGGGGGGGGGGGGGGGGGGGGGGGGGGGGGGGGGGGGGGGGGGGGGGGGGGGGGGGGGGGGGGGGGGGGGGGGGGGGGGGGGGGGGGGGGGGGGGGGGGGGGGGGGGGGGGGGGGGGGGGGGGGGGGGGGGGGGGGGGGGGGGGGGGGGGGGGGGGGGGGGGGGGGGGGGGGGGGGGGGGGGGGGGGGGGGGGGGGGGGGGGGGGGGGGGGGGGGGGGGGGGGGGGGGGGGGGGGGGGGGGGGGGGGGGGGGGGGGGGGGGGGGGGGGGGGGGGGGGGGGGGGGGGGGGGGGGGGGGGGGGGGGGGGGGGGGGGGGGGGGGGGGGGGGGGGGGGGGGGGGGGGGGGGGGGGGGGGGGGGGGGGGGGGGGGGGGGGGGGGGGGGGGGGGGGGGGGGGGGGGGGGGGGGGGGGGGGGGGGGGGGGGGGGGGGGGGGGGGGGGGGGGGGGGGGGGGGGGGGGGGGGGGGGGGGGGGGGGGGGGGGGGGGGGGGGGGGGGGGGGGGGGGGGGGGGGGGGGGGGGGGGGGGGGGGGGGGGGGGGGGGGGGGGGGGGGGGGGGGGGGGGGGGGGGGGGGGGGGGGGGGGGGGGGGGGGGGGGGGGGGGGGGGGGGGGGGGGGGGGGGGGGGGGGGGGGGGGGGGGGGGGGGGGGGGGGGGGGGGGGGGGGGGGGGGGGGGGGGGGGGGGGGGGGGGGGGGGGGGGGGGGGGGGGGGGGGGGGGGGGGGGGGGGGGGGGGGGGGGGGGGGGGGGGGGGGGGGGGGGGGGGGGGGGGGGGGGGGGGGGGGGGGGGGGGGGGGGGGGGGGGGGGGGGGGGGGGGGGGGGGGGGGGGGGGGGGGGGGGGGGGGGGGGGGGGGGGGGGGGGGGGGGGGGGGGGGGGGGGGGGGGGGGGGGGGGGGGGGGGGGGGGGGGGGGGGGGGGGGGGGGGGGGGGGGGGGGGGGGGGGGGGGGGGGGGGGGGGGGGGGGGGGGGGGGGGGGGGGGGGGGGGGGGGGGGGGGGGGGGGGGGGGGGGGGGGGGGGGGGGGGGGGGGGGGGGGGGGGGGGGGGGGGGGGGGGGGGGGGGGGGGGGGGGGGGGGGGGGGGGGGGGGGGGGGGGGGGGGGGGGGGGGGGGGGGGGGGGGGGGGGGGGGGGGGGGGGGGGGGGGGGGGGGGGGGGGGGGGGGGGGGGGGGGGGGGGGGGGGGGGGGGGGGGGGGGGGGGGGGGGGGGGGGGGGGGGGGGGGGGGGGGGGGGGGGGGGGGGGGGGGGGGGGGGGGGGGGGGGGGGGGGGGGGGGGGGGGGGGGGGGGGGGGGGGGGGGGGGGGGGGGGGGGGGGGGGGGGGGGGGGGGGGGGGGGGGGGGGGGGGGGGGGGGGGGGGGGGGGGGGGGGGGGGGGGGGGGGGGGGGGGGGGGGGGGGGGGGGGGGGGGGGGGGGGGGGGGGGGGGGGGGGGGGGGGGGGGGGGGGGGGGGGGGGGGGGGGGGGGGGGGGGGGGGGGGGGGGGGGGGGGGGGGGGGGGGGGGGGGGGGGGGGGGGGGGGGGGGGGGGGGGGGGGGGGGGGGGGGGGGGGGGGGGGGGGGGGGGGGGGGGGGGGGGGGGGGGGGGGGGGGGGGGGGGGGGGGGGGGGGGGGGGGGGGGGGGGGGGGGGGGGGGGGGGGGGGGGGGGGGGGGGGGGGGGGGGGGGGGGGGGGGGGGGGGGGGGGGGGGGGGGGGGGGGGGGGGGGGGGGGGGGGGGGGGGGGGGGGGGGGGGGGGGGGGGGGGGGGGGGGGGGGGGGGGGGGGGGGGGGGGGGGGGGGGGGGGGGGGGGGGGGGGGGGGGGGGGGGGGGGGGGGGGGGGGGGGGGGGGGGGGGGGGGGGGGGGGGGGGGGGGGGGGGGGGGGGGGGGGGGGGGGGGGGGGGGGGGGGGGGGGGGGGGGGGGGGGGGGGGGGGGGGGGGGGGGGGGGGGGGGGGGGGGGGGGGGGGGGGGGGGGGGGGGGGGGGGGGGGGGGGGGGGGGGGGGGGGGGGGGGGGGGGGGGGGGGGGGGGGGGGGGGGGGGGGGGGGGGGGGGGGGGGGGGGGGGGGGGGGGGGGGGGGGGGGGGGGGGGGGGGGGGGGGGGGGGGGGGGGGGGGGGGGGGGGGGGGGGGGGGGGTGGAATGCTCAGAGGAATGCTCGAGTTGAAAATGATCACACACCCGACAACGATGAGGAGGCATATTTAAGGCATTTGGAGTGGCTTCGCAAAGAGTACAGAGTTATCCACAAGGGTGCTTGGACTCGTGCTGACTGCTTGGACGTAATGCCAAGTGAGGCTGCTGATGGTGCATTCAACAACTCTATTAGGGAGACCATTGGAGCACACCTAGATTATGGCCCTCTGCATGACCGAGTGGTATGTCTCTCTTTTGTCTCTCTTTTGAAATATGAACATGTGTCATTTCTTCGTGAGTGGTGTGTGACATATGTTTTATTCAGGGCACGGAGCTATGGAGATGTATCAATGATAGTAATGTGGTGCTTGGCCATGCCTCTGGTCCAGAAATGGACGGGCTTGTTAGGACTACTCTGCAGGTTAGAGGCCTTGTTAATCGTTGCCGCACACTAGCCGCTTTGTAATATGAACATGTTCTTTCTTTCATCGTAACTCTTTTTGCATATTAACATGTCAATGTCTTTCCTTGTGCAAAAGGTCGTGAATCGTTGCCGCACACTAGCCGCTTTACTTTCTTGCCACGGTGGTTCATCCACGGATGTGTGGGCACGTGCTCAGTATAGAATGGATGTGCTTTCTTCCGCTCGTGCATCTTCCAGCCGAGCACGTGCTTCTTCCGCTTGTCCATCTTCGAGCGGAGCTCGTGCTTCTTCGAGCCGAGCACGGATTGAGGAAGAGGAGACAGACGAAGAAGCGGATCCGGACTATATGGAGCTTGGGGCTTCACAGATGGAAGATGCTCTGCAGCCAACTCAACCTTCTCAGCCGTCAGAAGCAGCACACCGAGCTAGCTCAAGAATCAGCCGACGTCCAGGATGGCAGAACACTCCAGAGGGCTACATCAACAAGGGGAAGATGGCTGCGAAAAGAGGGAAGAAGTGAAGTGATGACTAATGCTTTATGTCTCCTGAACTTTTCATGTAGCTTTGTGTCTCCCTGCCAAAAGAGGGAAGAAGTGAATGTGTGAACTTGTTATGTTTTATGTCTCGCGGACTATGTCTCCTTGACTTATGGATCCTAGACTTGTTAATTTTTATGCCAGTTGGATTATGTTAATTTTGTTGTGAAAATATGTGGCATTGCTATCTGTGCTGGACTTGGTAATTTTGTTGTCAAAATATGTGACATTTGCATCTGGCAGAAACTGCTCTGTGATAGGCATAGTAAGGTGGCAACGCCGAGGACAGTGGCATTTCAATGCATGGTGGCAACACCGAGGGTCCCTGGCATTTCAAAGCAGGGTGGCAACGCCGAGGACCCCTGGCGTTTCCAGCCCACATGGAAACGTTTCCTTTGCATGTCTTTCGCATGTATTGTCTTAAAGGAACGCCAAGGCAATATTGTTCGTTTCTATATAGGGCAGAAACACCAACGCTATTGGCGTTTCCAGGCAACATAGAAATGCTAAAGTGGCTTGGTGTTTGGCCCATAACAGAATCTGCCCAACACATGTTATACAATCACGTTTTGTGGTACACTTAAAATATCACATAACACATAGCACAACTAGAAAATACACACAACATATATGAGTACACCAATATACATAATGGAGTTCGTAGCAATTAAGAGTACACATAGAGGAGTCCATAGCAATTTAGAGTACACATAGAGGTCCACGACCAAATTGAAGTTCAAAGATCATAATCTAGGCGACGAGAAGGTTCAAAATAAAATGCACACGAAGAAGTGCATGACATAGTTCACAACATGATGAGAACCACACTGCTCTATTGTGTAGAGAAAGGCCCCTTTCCCTTCTTGTTCTTCCTCTCTTCTTCTTCTTCCTCCTCCCTTTTCCTTATGAGATGAGCCTCGTGAACCACCCTCTCCATGAATAGCTTATTCTCCTTCTTTTTCTTTGCCTTCTCAAAAGCCCAAAGTTTCTTACATCTCTCTTCAAAATCGTTTTGCCGTTGCGTAGCTGCCTTCTCACATGCAATCTTCACCTTGTCCCTCATCGCGATCTCCTGAAATGTCATTCTTTCTTTTTCCTTCATCTTCTCTTCGAACTCCTCTTGCTTCTTCCTCTCTAGTGCGGCTGCATCCTCCTCTTTCAACTTCCTCCCAGCCTTCTCCCACCACCCCGGCATCTCACCTTCCCCATCCTTCTCCTCCACCCCCTTCATTTGTTGCCTTGTTGGGTTGAGAAGCCGCCATATCTATGAAAAATTGCAAGACATTAGTTAGTAAGGACAAAAACAACATGAAAAAAATATTGTGCAACATGAAAATAATATTGAAATGCAGCCACGTACGGAAATGGTCCATCTAGGTATCCAAACATTCCTCTAGCAAGACCACGGCCTCTACCCATGAAACCTCCTCTACCACCACCCGAACCTCTACCTCTGCCACGAGCACCACCACCGGTAACTCGGCCTTTACCACAACCACCAGCACTTATACCACGGCCACCACCAAGTCCACCACCGGAACCTCGGCCACCACCAAGTCCACCACCGGAACCTCGGGCACCACCAAGTCCACCACCGGATCCTCGGCCACCACCAAGTCCACCACCGGATCCTCGGCCACCACCAACACTACCACCGGATCCTCGGCCACCAGATCCTCGGCCACCACCAAGACCACCACCGGATCCTCGGCCACCAAGAGGATCCCCACCTGATCCTCTACCACCACCACTTGAACCACCTCTGCCACCGGCATCACTGGTAGAAGCATTGTGCCCTTTTGAAGTTTTGTTTGTTTTGCAAGTCCTCTTGTTGTGTGTCGTTTCATTGCAATCACCGCATTGGTTCCTATCACGTGGCTCCATGAAATGTCCACTACCAAACTCTCTGGTGCTCATGAGTTCATCCATATCATTCATGTATCGCTTTGTTCTCCTTCTACCCTTGGGTTGTACCATCATCTCTGGATCCGGCCTAATGTTAGGGCCATGATACTCTGGCCACTGTGATGCGTCTAGAAAAGGGTGGAATCTAGACGCCCATGTAAACTTATGAGTTTGCAAGTTGAATTCATGCAACCTCACAACTACTCCATCAGAGACGGGCAAATTCCTCATGCGGGCCGCCATAATCATGTGCAAGCATGGCCAGTGGTACTTACTAGGCCGCTCACAAGTGCAATGCCGTGTCCGAAGAGCCACCTTAAATGAGCGACCACCATATGATTCTCCATCTCTCGTTGTCCCACCTGACTCATTCACTTGGTATTTCATTTCAACATTATCGAAACAAGTGGCTCGCTGGATGGCTGACTTGTCTTTTTGATACTCTAGCCACTCGGTAACCTTCTTCGGATAAATCTCATTGGAAGGCTTCTCACTATCACCAATCAACTTGTCGATTTCATCGGAGTGCTTCAAAAAATACTCATTTAGCTTGTAAAAGGTATATTCCGCTATTGCCATCACCGGCAACTGACGGGCACCCTTCAAGACAAAGTTGAAGCACTCAACAAGATTGCTTGTCATGTCACCATATCTCATGCCTTCTTCGTCACATGCCCGTGACCACTTGTGTCTCTCATCAATATTCCTTTCTAGGAATTCTTTCCCACCTTCGTTTGCCTTCTCATAGATTTTGTCCAAGCGTGCCGTGAACGACTTAACGGAGAAGG
The DNA here is from genome assembly GCA_036873465.1 of Thinopyrum obtusiflorum. Taxonomy (NCBI): domain Eukaryota; kingdom Viridiplantae; phylum Streptophyta; class Magnoliopsida; order Poales; family Poaceae; genus Thinopyrum; species Thinopyrum obtusiflorum. The sequence continues at coordinate 323,744 of JAAAWM010012246.1, forward strand.
CTACACATGCAGAGTTAAGATCCTTGTTCTTACAAGCCATGTAAAAGTTTGCACCGAAGTGCCACGTACACCATCGGTGGTGAAGCCTCGCATGCCCTGGAATGTGAATATCCACGACCTTCAATATGCCTTGGTGCCGATCGGATATGATGCATACCTCCCTATTCGGAGGAATGACCGTGCTCCTCACAAGTCTCATGAACCATTCCCAGTTCTCTTGGTTCTCCACGGACACCAAAGCAAATGCCACAGGCAACACCTGATCATTAGCATCATGTGCCATTGCTATCATGAGTGTGCCCTTGTATTTGCATGTCAAGAATGTTCCATCTATAGACAAAACCGGACGACAATGCTCAAAAGCTGCAATGCATGGGCCAAACGTCCAAAAGGCACGACGGAACACTCCTTCAATATCTTGGACATAGTGGTACATTCCTGGGTTTCTATAGGACATCGCTCCCAACAACCTGGGTAGCATGTTGTACGCCTCTTCCATCCACCATACAACATTCTAAGAGCGACTTGCTTGGCCTTCCATGTCTTCCCGTACTTGACCTTATATCCAAACTTATCTTCAACCCAACTCATCAACAACTTCACTTTAATGGTTGGATCCTCGGCTATATGTTTCTGGTATTTATAACCGATGAATTCCGAGGTTAGCTGACGGTGTGTCGTCCGTGCTTCTACGGTCGGCGGTGATCATTGGTGAGTGGCTTTGCAACTAGTTATCTTCCACCAACCATCTTTCGTGAGGGGGGGGGGGGGGGGGGGGGGGGGGGGGGGGGGGGGGGGGGGGGGGGGGGGGGGGGGGGGGGGGGGGGGGGGGGGGGGGGGGGGGGGGGGGGGGGGGGGGGGGGGGGGGGGGGGGGGGGGGGGGGGGGGGGGGGGGGGGGGGGGGGGGGGGGGGGGGGGGGGGGGGGGGGGGGGGGGGGGGGGGGGGGGGGGGGGGGGGGGGGGGGGGGGGGGGGGGGGGGGGGGGGGGGGGGGGGGGGGGGGGGGGGGGGGGGGGGGGGGGGGGGGGGGGGGGGGGGGGGGGGGGGGGGGGGGGGGGGGGGGGGGGGGGGGGGGGGGGGGGGGGGGGGGGGGGGGGGGGGGGGGGGGGGGGGGGGGGGGGGGGGGGGGGGGGGGGGGGGGGGGGGGGGGGGGGGGGGGGGGGGGGGGGGGGGGGGGGGGGGGGGGGGGGGGGGGGGGGGGGGGGGGGGGGGGGGGGGGGGGGGGGGGGGGGGGGGGGGGGGGGGGGGGGGGGGGGGGGGGGGGGGGGGGGGGGGGGGGGGGGGGGGGGGGGGGGGGGGGGGGGGGGGGGGGGGGGGGGGGGGGGGGGGGGGGGGGGGGGGGGGGGGGGGGGGGGGGGGGGGGGGGGGGGGGGGGGGGGGGGGGGGGGGGGGGGGGGGGGGGGGGGGGGGGGGGGGGGGGGGGGGGGGGGGGGGGGGGGGGGGGGGGGGGGGGGGGGGGGGGGGGGGGGGGGGGGGGGGGGGGGGGGGGGGGGGGGGGGGGGGGGGGGGGGGGGGGGGGGGGGGGGGGGGGGGGGGGGGGGGGGGGGGGGGGGGGGGGGGGGGGGGGGGGGGGGGGGGGGGGGGGGGGGGGGGGGGGGGGGGGGGGGGGGGGGGGGGGGGGGGGGGGGGGGGGGGGGGGGGGGGGGGGGGGGGGGGGGGGGGGGGGGGGGGGGGGGGGGGGGGGGGGGGGGGGGGGGGGGGGGGGGGGGGGGGGGGGGGGGGGGGGGGGGGGGGGGGGGGGGGGGGGGGGGGGGGGGGGGGGGGGGGGGGGGGGGGGGGGGGGGGGGGGGGGGGGGGGGGGGGGGGGGGGGGGGGGGGGGGGGGGGGGGGGGGGGGGGGGGGGGGGGGGGGGGGGGGGGGGGGGGGGGGGGGGGGGGGGGGGGGGGGGGGGGGGGGGGGGGGGGGGGGGGGGGGGGGGGGGGGGGGGGGGGGGGGGGGGGGGGGGGGGGGGGGGGGGGGGGGGGGGGGGGGGGGGGGGGGGGGGGGGGGGGGGGGGGAGAGAGAGAGAGAGAGAGAGAGAGAGAGAGAGAGAGCAGATTTTGAGTGTCGCGCTAGGGAGCGTGCGTTGAAGAGGAAATGTGAGGAGGCACAGAAGAAGCGTCTCAAGGATTTTCAAGAAAGAACCTTGAAACTTTGGCCATTCGGAGCTGGAAAGAAAGAGAGGGAGATCAAGATATTCATGGAGAGGGTGGTTAAGGAGGCTCACCGCATAAGGAAAAGGGAGGAGGAGGAAGAAGAAGAGAGGAAGAAGAAGAAGGGAAAGGGGCCTTGCTCTACACAATAGAGCAATGTTGTGAACTGTGCCATGCACTCCTTCGTGCGCATTTTATCTTGAACCTTCTTGTTGCCTAGACTCCTTTATGTGGTGAACTATGTGTACTCTAAATTGCTTTGGACTCCTCTATGTGTACTCCTCTATGTGGTGAACTATGTGTACTTTAAATTGCTTTGGACTCCTCTGTGTGTACTTTAAATTGCTTTGGACTCCTCTATGTGTACTTTAAATTGCTTTGGACTCCTCTATGTGTAGTACTTTATGTGGCGACTCCTCTAAATTCAAGTGTACCACAAAATGTGATTGGAAGTTTGTTGGCACAGACTGTTCTGACTCAAACGCCAAACCTCATGGCGTTTCTGTAATGGCTGGAAACGCCAAGCCCCCTGGCGTTTCAGGGCTATATGGAAACGTTTTTCTCAGCCTGGCGTTTCTTTAAAACAGAGGCTGCGTGGGACATGTTTATGAAACGTTCCTGTGTGGACATGAAATGCCAATACCTTTGGCATTTGTAACCTACATAGAAACGTTCAGCCTGGCCTGGCGTTTCTTTAAGACAGGGGCTGCCTGGGACACGTACACGAAACGTTGCCATGTAAGGTAGAAACGCCAGCCACTGTCGGCGTTTCCAAGCTACCATGAAACGCCATTGGCTTTGGCGTTTCTGCCCTGCTATGCAGATCACAGAAAACCTTCCTGCCCATTCCATCACAGGTAGCAAAGGGACATATTTTCACAATATAAATGCCAAGTCCAGCAACAGATAGCAATGGGACATATTTTCACAATGAAATTAACATGATCCAACTGACATAGAACTAACAAGTCCACCAGACAATAGAACTAACAAGTCCACCATACATAGAACTAACAAGTGCACCAGACATAAAACATAACAAGTTCACACATTTCTTCTTCCCTTGCTACATTACTAGTTCACATGATATAAAGCATCAGTCATCACTTCACTTCTTCCCTCTTTTCGCAGCCATCTTCCCCCTGTTGATGTAGCCCTCTGGAGTGTTCTGCCATCCAGGACGTCGGATGGTTCTTGAGCTAACTCGGCGTGCCTCTTCAGAAGGCTGAGAAGGTTGAGTTGGCTGTGGAGCATCTTCCATCTGCGAAGCCCCAAGCTCCATATAGTCCGGATCCGCATCGTCGTCTGTCTCCTCCTCTTCATCTTCCTGTTCATCAATCCGTGCTCGGCTCGAAGAAGCACGTGCTTGGCTGGAAGATGGACGAGCAGAAGAAGCACGTGCTCGGCTGGAAGATGGACGAGCGGAAGAAAGCACATCCGTTCTATACTGAGCACATGCACGCACATCCGTGGATGAACCGCCATGGCAGGAGAGTAAAGCGGCTAGTGTGCGGCAACGATTCACAACCTTCTGCACAAGCAAAGACATTGACATGTAAATATGCAAAAATAGTTACAATGAAAGAAAGCACATGTTCATATTACGAAGGCCTCTAACCTGTAGAGTACTCCTAACGAGCCCGTCCGTTTCTGGACCAGGTGCGTGGCCAAGCACCACATTACTATCATTGATACATCTCTATATCTCCGTGCCCTGAATAAAACATATGTGATACACCACTCACGAAGAAATGACACATGTTCATATTTCAAAAAAGAGACAAGAAAGACATACCACTCGGTCATGCATAGGGCCATAATCTAGGTGCGCTCCAATGGTCTCCCTAATAGAGTTGTTGAATGCACCATCAGCAGCCTCACTTGGCATTACTTCCAAGCAATCCGCACGAGTCCAAGCACCCTTATGGATAACTCTGTACTCTTTGTGAAGCCACTCCAAATGCAATATGCCCCCTCGTCATTGTCAGGTGTGTGATCATCTTCAACTCAGGCATTCCTCTGAGTATTCCACATGTCCACCCACATAAGATGGTGATCCTCCCAATTAGTGACATTCTTGTTGTTTTGCCGGCTCATCCTACAAAGCATGAGAAGAATCGGTATCAATTTCATTTTTCCGTGGTACACATTGATCAACATATGGTACACAACATTCTCACCTATGTAGCTTCACACTTGTCTCAACATAATCCAGCGGGGTGCGTTGTTGTACTCCAAATTGCTTCGAAACATGATGTGGAAGATGCCACTTGACCGCAAAAAAGCATATCATGGGGCAACGCACACGCCAAAGATGTTGGTCACGAAGGCACATATTGCTCAAAGGAAACTGCCTAAGTACCGTGTACGGCCTCCAATTGACCTACATCACAACATGTCACTTGCTCATGCACAACAAAAAAAGTCTATAATGATGGCAAGGCATTTGATAATTACCTGGTTGTAAGTAAGCATGTCAAGCTCGCTTATGTATGCCTTGTACCGCCCCATGGCGGTGATACTCGACACTTGGACATTAGCCCATGTGTATGCGATAGTGGGGTACCGCTCCACATCCCCGTCAAAAGGCCACTCCCAAGGTTTTTCCGGAGCAATGGTGACGTTACGGCCCACAGGGATACGCTCCCACATCCAAATCTGTAGGGCCCAAACAAAGCCACCAAGACAAGATTTCGGCTTACTCCTCATACATGCTCCGTCCAACTGCACATTTGTACACACGTTAAACGATCACATGCAAAAATCTCTTTCATATAATGAGAATGCATCATAGTAAGCATTACCTGACGGTACAAGAAGGCTAGTGCCGCCGACCCCCAACTCCACTTAACATCTCAGTTACGAAGAGGGTCCAAGAATATCCACGAGGTTGTGTCTCCCGTGCCGTCAGGAAACACCACTTGGGTCAAAAGATTCCATAAGTAAGCCCTGGCGTACCTCTCCACAACAGCCGGACTGGCATTCTCTGGGCACTCGTAAAAATGATCTTGTAGCCACGAGAACAAAACACCGGATGGCTTAGGATCCTTATTTGTTTCATGAATCCACGGGGCAGGTTCAACACCAACCAATCCTGCAACCCGTTGTCGCCACCCCTCAGACTTCACCTTCCCGGTAAGAGCCCTGCCCTCCATCGGAAGCCCGAAGATCATCGCAATATCCTCCAAAGTGACGGTCATCTCACCAAGAGCAAGGTGAAAAGAGTGCGTCTCCGGCCTCCAACGGTCCGTAAGGGCGGTAATGGCCGTCGAGTTCAGCCATGGTGGTGTGCCTTTAAAGTTGGGCACAAACTAGAGAAGATCCATTCTTCTAAAATAAGGCTCGTAGCGACGGTCATACTTCAGGGATTCATGTGGGTTGTGGCCTCTCAACCGAAGTATTGGAGGAACCTACAAAAAACACACGCACAATTTATATACTTCTCTAAACTACTCACAATATGAGAATCAACAATGTAGATACATAATTACCTCCCCTCTTTCCACTAGCACAGCACGATGCTTCTCCTCGTAATAATCATCAAGGCCGGGATATTTATCCGGCTCAAACATCCTACAAAATAAGGTCAATGGATTTGTTATGATATATCCTTAAAATTATGACCACATCATATACAAAATCGTGTGAGAAACTACTACAAATTATCCCAAAGATACAAATCACGAACCACATTACCAACACCAATTATTTTCAACCTATTTTATCCCAAAGAATCTATCACAACTAATTATGAACAAATAATAGGTTCAACCTAATCCAAAAAAATGGTCTATCTCTAAATCCAATACTACACAAGTTAACTAAGAATACTTCAACACAAGGAGTACATGTCTTCTCTCTAAACATAATCTAACCAAAATATTCATCAAACAAATCACTAATAACTCATCTTAGGTTTCCACCATGTTTGAAAAAATGCATCTACAATAGCCAATCTTGACTGAAAATAAATGGAGGATTGGGAAAAGAATACCTCAAGCAACTCGGGGATGCTCCGATCTACTCGTCTTGATGGTCAAAATAGCAGATTTGGGGGAGATTTGGTGAAGAAGAGGGAGGGGCGGCCGCCAGTTCGTTGCTGGACGAACTGCCCGACCGGGGCTGCGAGTGGGCTGGGTGCGGCCCCCGCGGCCCCGCGCGCATTACTTAATCCAGTCCAGAAACACCAGGGACAATGGCGTTTCAGACGTGCCACATCAGCGAAAACAGGGGGGGGGGGGGGGGGGGGGGGGGGGGGGGGGGGGGGGGGGGGGGGGGGGGGGGGGGGGGGGGGGGGGGGGGGGGGGGGGGGGGGGGGGGGGGGGGGGGGGGGGGGGGGGGGGGGGGGGGGGGGGGGGGGGGGGGGGGGGGGGGGGGGGGGGGGGGGGGGGGGGGGGGGGGGGGGGGGGGGGGGGGGGGGGGGGGGGGGGGGGGGGGGGGGGGGGGGGGGGGGGGGGGGGGGGGGGGGGGGGGGGGGGGGGGGGGGGGGGGGGGGGGGGGGGGGGGGGGGGGGGGGGGGGGGGGGGGGGGGGGGGGGGGGGGGGGGGGGGGGGGGGGGGGGGGGGGGGGGGGGGGGGGGGGGGGGGGGGGGGGGGGGGGGGGGGGGGGGGGGGGGGGGGGGGGGGGGGGGGGGGGGGGGGGGGGGGGGGGGGGGGGGGGGGGGGGGGGGGGGGGGGGGGGGGGGGGGGGGGGGGGGGGGGGGGGGGGGGGGGGGGGGGGGGGGGGGGGGGGGGGGGGGGGGGGGGGGGGGGGGGGGGGGGGGGGGGGGGGGGGGGGGGGGGGGGGGGGGGGGGGGGGGGGGGGGGGGGGGGGGGGGGGGGGGGGGGGGGGGGGGGGGGGGGGGGGGGGGGGGGGGGGGGGGCGGGTTCTGACTGACCGTGGGCCAGGGCAGAAACACAAGCTCCCTCGGCGTTTCCATGTTGGCCAGAAACGCTACCTGGTTTGATGTTTCAGTGTTGGGAAGAAACGTCGCGGGCTCTGGCGTTTCTAAATGGGTCAAATCGTGAAATACTTTCACATCGAGTTCAGTTTGTGACAATAAACGCTGACAAGGTCAGAATAGTGATTTCGGCCGCCATGGGCGATCTCTCCCCGTTGCACCAGCCCACGCGAGCTCATTGTTGTCTACGCGGCCCGAATCACCTACTCTTGGGAGCTCCTCCCTCTCCCGCGCACCTAAAACTGATGCAGCTCGGTCGCCATGACCACGGCCATGCCAACCCATTCCTCGCCCATTTCCCGACCATGGCCAAAGCTGCGACCGGCATCAGCCGACTCTGCGAACAGTGAGTCCCAACCTACGCGGCCACTGATGGTGTGCAAAATTTAGATTATATTCATGCTAGAAAAGCAAATGCAATTGTGGGAGCAGTCAATACTAAAAAAAGGAAAACAACCAACATCCACAAACAGACACCAAACAAATTTTAATCGTCTCATGACTTTTGATGACCACAAAGCTTGCATCAACATTGATTTTAATATAATTCGTAGACGAAGACTGCCACACCTCGATGATACTTAGAGGAGTATTGACGGGTATTAAACCGGCCACTACTCACTTACCTTTGATGTTAGAAACCAATCTGCATTGGACTGACAAGACGAGAACGACGACCAGTAATTTTCCGCAAAATTAGCAAAGGCCGAGACATATTCCTTTCCCTTACCAAAAATTAAATCATTTTTTAAATGCTAGGCTCTTAAAAACATGAAAGTGACTTGCACACAAACTAGAGAGCTTAATTGATTCAGCAAGATAAGCAACCAATCCGCCCCTGAAAAATAGAAAACCTCGCCACGCGGGATAATCCACGCTTCCCTCAGCATCATACGCAAACCCTTGCCTTAGGACAAGTCACCAGAGCATGAACAATATTTTTATATTTCGGCCCACAAATAGAGCACATATCCCGAGGTAATCTAATGATGTGTAACTCTATTAACCTGGACCAGCAAGCTATTAGATGCAGCTCACCAAGCAAAAATTCGAATCTGCTCATGGACAATGGCTTTCCGCATGACACTCCCAAGCTTCATGTCCCCATTCATGTCATCGCTAGATTGTCCACAATTCTCCTTGCTCTTCTTGAGCTTCATCACTAGATTATACACACTTTTTTTATAGATAACATACCGTTCTTATCATAGTGCCAGACAATAAAATTGCCTCCCCCGAGAATTGAATATGCATCTTGAGAATCTCATCGGCATCGTGGGGATGAAACAAGTGTTAGATTAAAATTCACATATCATCTCTTTGTCGCGCTTATGAATAAATCAGACACCCGCTTGAGCCTAGTTCTATTCTTTTTAGCTCAAATATTTAGCCCATAATTGTTGGGGATCCAATTATCTCTCCAAATATTTATAGCAGATCCATCCAACACTCTCCAAATTACCCCCTTTTTAAGAAGATCCGAGCAATGCATAATACCTTGCCAAGTCATTGACGTCAACTAGGGAAAGACAGTGTAAAGAAGATGTCCCTAGGGTAATTTTTTGCCTTCATAAATTTTGCACAAAATGAATTCGTGTTCACCAATAATCACCAAGCCTGTTTAGCCCAAAGCGCCTGCTTAAATAGCCAGAGATCTCTAAACCCCATACCTCCTTCGTCTTTAGGTCTTGTCAGTTTATCCCTACCAAGCCATTGAGTTTTCCTTCTATTCTCTTCATCTTCAAAAAAAATCTGAATAATATGGATAGTTCCTCACAAACGGAAGCCATAAAATTAAAATCCCATAGCCTGGACCGACATAGCCTAAATAATTGATTTGATCTGGATTTCCTTTGCACCGTTGAAGCATATGTTTCAATCCAATCTGACAACCTTTCAAAGCTTTGTCTTTGGTCGACTAAAACTTTCCTGGCTTCATTGTCTTCCCTCAGGCATTGACAAGCCCAAGTATTTATCATCAAAACCGTTAGCCGTATTTGTAATATTACCATAGCGGTCATTGGATTTTCCAAAGTACCTCTCTTCCCAAATAAAGTAGAGCACTTGTTATGACTCAATATTTTTCATGTCCCCACTTCATAAATCAAACAATAAAGATAGGGCCTCTGCCACGAACAGGAACAAGTACGGAGATAAGGTGTTCGTGTTGGCCATCAAAACACACTAAATAATTCACAAATGTAACACAAGTCATAACCCAATTAATCCAGACCAGCGCAAAACCCAAAGCTTTATGCATGCTTCTCAAGAAGTGCCAATCCATACGATTATAAGCTTTAGCAAGATTTAACTTGTAGGCACAAAAATCTCCTCGAGAATCTTTTGTACTCAAAGAACGCATACATTCAAATGCGATGAGTGCACTATCAAAAATTAACCTGTGAGGAATAAATGCACTTTGAGTAGTAGAGATCATACCATGCAGAAGTGGACTCGGTCTGTTAACATGATAGTTGGAAACAACCTTGTCAACAACATCGCATAGACTAATAGGCCAGAGATATTTATTAGACAGGGGATTCTTCACTTTTGACATAAGAATAATAGTTGTATCGTTAATCCCATCTGGCATACTTCCAGAAATAAAAAAACTTTTGAACGACACAAACAGTATCCTCTTTGAGCAACCCTCGGTTTCGCTGAAAAAAAACTTGTAGGAAAACCATCAAGACCCAGGGCTTTTAAAGGACCAATTTGAAAGAGAGTATCACTAATCTCCTATTATGGGAACGGCTTGAAAAGAGCTTCATTCATATCATCAGTCACAAGAGACAAGCGGAATAATACGAGATGAGTCAACAATAGCATCACAAGAGTTCTTGAAGAAAGAGTCAGTGATACCCCTAATTTCCTCTAAATTATCCATAAGGCTAGTCATAGTGGTGAGTCATTTAGACTAGTGTCATGCATATGACACTAGTATAGTCCCTTCATCTGGTAAAAAGTGTACATATAAATTTTTTAGGATAAATTATGGAGTTGAATAAAAAATGCATTGGTAAGGTGCAAGCCATAATCTCTCTCCTCTTTAATTACCCAAACCCCAATGAGCTAAGAGCATGCATGGTTAATAGTATAGCCGGATGCTGGCTATATGATCTTGCCACATTATCATACAATAGTCACATATAAATATGTACTACTTTGTTGAAACATGGCCCACTTTCCTCTCTCACATGGTGTCTAGGAGCGCGTGCTATAGCCGGTTGTTAACCAGTAGCCCGCTTCTCTTCTCTCTCATCCAACTCATCAAAAATATAATATTTAAAGCCTTACAGCCCGCCTACATCATCCTATTGTACTTGCTCTAAGTGCATGTAGAAATTAAGGAGACCATGTGTAGAATGTTGTTGGTCTTGATTACCGTGTAATGAGAGGTAAGTATTTTTATCTACTTTAAAGTACATTGGGAAGATAGAAGTACACTCTTTTGTGGACAAATTTTAAAGTCAAACGTACACTCTTCACCGGACGGAGGGAGTATGTCACTACCTTCATAGTGCAAAGTAACATAGGAGTAGTATCATAGATGATTCCATTTATTAGATTATAGACTCATTTTGCTTTGGGTTGCGTTATGTTGCAGTAACATACTATGTTACTTTAAATACCCCTCACCTTATTAACTACATGCCACATAAACACATTTGTCTTGGAATGCGCTATATTACTTACTAAGTTACTCCCACTATGACCAGCCTAAGGGACCCATCGCTCTTCCCAATAGCAAAAATATTATTTTCTTTGTTCTCGAAGATGCCCCTATGAAAGAATTCTGTATTATGATCTCCCCATTTAATTTTTTATGCGAAAAGGCCTTAGGATTATATTGAAGATTCAACAGCAATACAAAGGTGTTGGGGAACGTTGCATGGAAAACAAAAAGAAATTACGCACACGCAAGATCTATCCATGGAGATGTATAGCTACGAGAGGGGGGGAGCTTCTACATACCCTTGTAGAACGCTAAGCGGAAGCGTTTATCAACGCGGTTGAAGTAGTCGTACACTTTCACGATCCGTCCCGATCAAGTACCGAACGTACGGCACCTCCTCGTCCAGCACACGTTCAGCTCAATGACGTCCTCGCCTTCTCGATCCAGCAAGAGAGGCGAAGTAGTAGATGAGTTCCGGCAGCACGACAGCATGGTGACGGTGGTGGTGAAACTATTTTCGCAGGGCTTCTCCAAGCACAACAGATTTAGGACGGAGGACGAACTAGAGGGAGAGGGGTGCCGACACACGGCTTGGTGAATCGTGGTGTCGCCCAGGGGCTAGCCCTACTCCTCTATTTATATGTTGAGCCCTGGGGTCGTTTCTTGAAGAAAGAGTCTCCTCAAAGTCGGTTTGGAACGCAAGGAAGAGTCATTCTCGCTTTCCAGTACCAGACGCCATGGGCCTCGGCGTCACCAGACGCCAGGGTCCCTGACCTCCGCAGAACTTCCTTTTGCACCGACCTAAAGCCCCGTGGGCCTTACCCCTTGGCCCAACCATATCATCCTATATATCAATCTTTACCTCCGGACCATTCCGGAGCTCCTCGTCATGACAGTGATCTCATCCGGGACTCTGAACAACATTCGGTCACCAACATACATAACTCATATAATACTATATCGTCAACGAACGTTAAGCGTGCGGACCCTACGGGTTCAAGAATGATGTAGACATGACCAAGACGCTTCTCCGGTCAATAACCAATAGCGGGACCTGGATGCCCATATTGGTTCCTACATATCTGATACGTCTCCAACGTATCTATAATTTTTTTGTTCCATGCTATTATATTATCTATTTTGGATGTTTTATATGCATTAATATGCTATTTTATATTATTTTTGGGACTAACTTATTAACCTAGAGCCTAGTGCTAGTTTCTGTTTTTTCCTTGTTTTTGAGTTTTACAGAAAAGGAATATCAAATGGAGTCCAAACGGAATAAAATGTTCGCGATGATTTTTCTTGGACCAGAAGACACCCATCAGACTTGGAGAGGGGGCCAGAAGTGTCCCGAGGGCTCCACAAGCCCTTAGGGTGTGCCCTAGCGGGGGGCTGGCTTGTGGGCCCCACGGGACTCCTCCAACCCTAATTCTTTCGCTATAAATACCCAAATATTCCCAAATGACCAGAGGCATCCACCAAAATACTTTTCCACCACCGTAACCTTCTGTACCCGTGAGATCACATCTTGGGGCCTTTTCCGGCACCCTGCCGGAGGGGAATTCGATCACGGAGGGCTTCTACATCAACTCTATTGCCCTTCCGATGAAGCGCGAGTAGTTTACCATATTCCTACGGGTCCATAGCTAGTAGCTAGATGGATTCTTCCCTCTCTTTGATCTTCAATACAATGTTCTCCTCGATGTTCTTGGAGATCTATCTGATGTAATATTCTTTTGCGGTGTGTTTGTCGAGATCCGATGAATTTTGGATTTATGATCAGATTATCTATGAATATTATTTGAATTTTCTCTGAATTATTATATGCATGATTTGATATCTTTGTATTTCTCTTCGAATTATCGGTTTGGTTTGGCCAACTAGATTGGTTCTTCTTGCAATGGGAGAGGTGCTTAGTTTTGGGTTCAATCTTGCGGTGTCCTCACCCAGTGACAAAGTAGGGGTAGCGAGGCACGTATTGTATTGTTGCCATCAAGGGTAAAAAGATGGGGTTTTCATAATATTGCTTGAGTTTATCCCTCTACATCATGTCATCTTACTTAAGGCGTTACTCCGTTCTTATGAACTTAATACTCTAGATGCATGCTGGATAGCGGTCGATGTGTGGAGTAATAGTAGCAGATGCATGCAGGAGTCGGTCTACTTGACACGGACGTGATGCCTATATTCATAATCATTGCCTTGGATATTGTCATAACTTTGTGCTTTTCTATCAATTGCTCGACAGTAATTTGTTCACCCACCGTATGCTTTCTTTCAAGAGAGAAGCCTCTAGTGAAACCTATGGCCCCCGGGTCTATTTTCCATCATATATTTTCAGATCTATAAACAAAAAAACCCAAAAATACCTTGCTGCAATTTATTTACTTTTATTTTGTTTTACGTTTTAGTAATCTTTTATATCTATCTCTATCAGATCTCATCCTTGCAAGTGACCGTGAAGGTATTGACAACCCCTTTATCGCGTCGGGTGCAAGTGTTTGATTGTTTGTGCAGGTGCATAGATTGGAGACTTGCGTGTACCTGCTACTGGAGATACCCTGGTTCTCAAACTGAGGGAAATACTTATCTCTACTTTGCTACATCACCCTTTCCTCTTCAAGGAAAAAACCAACGCAGGCTCAAGAAGTAGCAGGAAGAATTTCTGGCGCTGTTGCTGGGGAGGTTCTACATCAAGCCTACCAAGTACCCACAATAAATTTGCATCTCTTGCATTAAATTATTCACCATCTGCCTCTCGTTTTCCTCTCCCCCACGTCTAAAACAATTTTAGAAAAACACAAAAAGATTTGCCTTTTTATTCGCCCTTCTTCCGTTCGTCCTTTCGTTTGCTTTTTTGGTTGCTTGTGTGCTAGATTGCTTGCCTTGTCACGATGTCTCAAGAAAATACCAAGTTGTGTGACTTTTCCAATACTAATAATAATTATTTTATTAGTACTCTGATTGCTCCCGCCACTAGTGCGGAATCTTATGAAATTAATGCCGCTTTGCTGAATCTTGTTATGAAACATCAATTTTCTGGCCTTCCTAGTGAAGATGCCGCATCTCATCTAAATACTTTCGTTGAGTTGTGTGATATGTAAAAGAAAAAATATGTGGATAATGATATTGTTAAATTGAAGTTATTTTCGTTCTCTCTACGAGATTGTGCTAAAACTTGGTTTTCATCTTTGCCTAAAAATAGTATTGATTCATGGAATAAGTGTAAAGTTGCTTTTATTTCCAAGTATTTTCCTCCCGCTAAGATAATCTCCCTTAGGAACGATATAATGAATTTTAAGCAACTTGATCATGAACATGTTGCACAATCTTGGGAGAGGATGAAATTGATGATAAGAAATTGGCCTGCTCATGGTTTAAGTTTATGGATGATCATACAAAAAATTTATGCCGGGTTGAATTTTGCATCTAGAAATCTTTTAGATTCCGCCTCAGGAGGTACTTTTATGGAAATTTCATTAGGAGAAGCTACTAAACTCCTAGGTAATATTATGGGTAATTACTCTCAATGGCATACCGAAAGATCTTCTACTAGTAAAAAAGTGCATGTGATTGAAGAAATTAATACTTTGAGTGGAAAGATGGATGAACTTATGAAATTGTTTGCTAGTAAGAGTGCTCCTATTGATCCTAATGATATGACTTTGTCTACTTTTATTGAGAACAATAATGAATCTATGGATGTGAATTTTGTTGGTAGGAGCAATTTTGGTAATAACGCTTATAGAGGTAATTTCAACCATAGGCCGTTTCCTAGTAATTCCTATAATAATTATGGTAATTCCAACAACAATTCTTATGGAAATTATAATAAGATGCCCTCTGATCTTGAGAACAATATTAAAGATTTTATTAATTCCCAAAAAGTTTTCAATGCTATGGTTGAAGAAAAATTGATGATTTGGCTAGGAACGTTGATAGAATTTCTCTTGAGATTGATTCTTTGAAAATTAGAACTATGCCACACAAGCATGATATTAATGAATCTCTGAAAGCTATTAAAATTTCTATTTATGAGTGTAAATAAAGAACCGCTAGGATGCGTGCTAAGCGAGATTGGTTTGTAAAAGCATGTTCTTCTAGTTTTTGCGAGAATAATAATGAAGATCTTAAAGTAATTGGTGTGACTCCTATTGAATCTTTGTTTTATAATATAAATCTTGATAAAGATGGGACTGGATATGAGTCAACTTTATCTAGAAGGCGTCCCAATGATTCAGAGTTTATAGATCTTAATGCAAAAATTGACAAAAGTGGAATTGGAGAGGTCAAAACTTTAAGTAGCGATGAACCAACTCTTTTGGATTTCAAGGACTTTAATTATGATAATTGTTGTTTGATAGATTGTATTTCCTTGTTGCAATCCATGTTGAATTCTCCTCATGCTTATAATCAAAATAAAGCTTTTACTAAACATATCATTGATGCTATGATGAAATCTTTTGAAGAAAAACTTGAGTTGGAAGTTTCAATCCCTAGAAAGCTTTATGATGAGTGGGAGCCTACTATTAAGATTAAAATTAAAGATTATGAGTTCCATGCTTTGTGTGATTTGGCTGCTAGCATTTCCACGAATCCAAAAACTTTATGTGATGTGCTAGGTTTCCGTGAATTTGATGATTGGTCTTTAATTTGCATCTAGCAGACTCCACTATTAAGAAACCTATGGGGAGGATTAATGATGTTCTTATTGTTGCAAATAGGAATTATGTGCCCGTAGATTTCATTGTGCTTGATATAGATTGCAATCCTACATGTCCTATTATTCTTGGTAGACCTTTCCTTAGAACGATTGGTGCAATTATTGATATGAAAGAAGGGAACATTAGATTTCAATTTCCGTTAAGGAAGGGCATGGAACACTTTCCAAGAAAGAAAATTAAGTTGCCATATGAATCTATTATGAGGGCTACTTATGGATTGCATACCAAAGATGACAATACCTAGATCTATGTTTTATGCCTAGCTAGGGGCGTTAAACAATAGCGCTTGTTGGGAGGCAACCCAATTTTATTTTTATGTTTTTTGTTTTTGGTTATGTTTTTCAATAAATACACATTATTACCTCTGTAGTAATTGTGTTTTGGTGTTTTAATTAGTGTTTGAGCCAAGTAAGACCTTTGGGATGGCTTACGGCGATAGTTGATTTGATCTTGCTGAAAAATAGAAACTTTTACGCTCAGTAAAATAATTTTAAAAAAATCAGAGAAGGTGCTTTTGATCTTAATTTCTTACACAAGATTGATATACAAATTTCCCAGGTTTTCCTAACTTTTCAAAAAAAATTGGAGTTACAGAAGTATGCGAAGTTTACAGATTGCTACAGACTTTCTGTTTTTGTCAGATTCTGTTTTCTATGTGTTGTTTGCTTATTTTGATGAATATATGGGTAGTATCGGGGGGTATGAACCATGGAAAAGTTGGAATACAGTAGATATTACACCAATATAAATAAATAATGAGTTCACAATAGTAACAAAAAGTGGTGATTTATTTTCTTATACTAACGGATCTCATGAGTTTTCTGTTGAGTTTTGTGTTGTGAAGTTTTCAAGTTTTGGTTAGAGATTTGATGGACTATGGAATAAGGAGTGGCAAGAGCCTAAGCTTGTGGATGCCCAAGGCACCCCAAGGTAATATTCAAGGACAACCAAGCATCTAAGCTTGGGGATGCCCCGGATGGCATCCCCTCTTTAGTCTTCAATCCATCGGTAAATTTACTTGAGGCTATATTTTTATTCACCACAAGATATGTGTTTTGCTTGGAGCGTCTTGTACGATATGAGTCTTTGATTTTCAGTTTGCCACAATCAACCTTGTTATACACACCTTTTGAGAGGGACACGCATGAATCGTGATTTATTAGAATACTCTGTGTGCTTCACTTATATCTTTTGAGCTAGGCAATTTGCTATAGTGCTTCACTTATATCTTTTTAGAGCACGGCGGTGGTTTTATTTTATAGAAATTGTTGAAATCTCATGCTTCACTTATATTATTTTGAGAGTCTCTAAACAACATGGTAATTTTCTTAGGTTATGAATTTAGTCCTAATATGATGGGCATCCAAGAGGGATATAATAAAAACTTTCATATAAAGAGCGTTGAATACTATGAGAAGTTTGATTCCTTGCCTTTATTTTGAGATATAAAGATGGTGATATTAGAGTCATGCTAGTGAGTAATTGTGAATTGGTAGAAATACTTGTGTTAAAGTTTGTGATTCCCGTAGCATGCACGTATGGTAAAATGTTATGTGATGAAGTCAAAGCATGATTTATTTATTGATTGTCTTCCTTATGATTGGCGGTCGGGGACGAGCGATGGTTTTTTCCTACCAATCTATCCCCCTAGGAGCATGCGTGTAGTACTTTGTTTCAATAACTAATAGACTTTTGCAATAAGTATGTGAGTTCTTTATGACTAATGTTGAGTCCATGGATTATATGCACTCTCACCCTTCCACCATTGCTAGCCTCTCTAGTACCGCGCAACACCGGTGCATTAAACCCACCATTTACCTTCCTCAAAACAGCCACCATACCTACCTATTATGGCATTTCCATAGCCATTCCGAGATATATTGCCATGCAACTTCCACCGTTCCGTTTATTATGACACGCTTCATCATTGTCATATTGCTTTGCATGATCATGTAGTTGGCATAGTATTTGTGGCAAGGCCACCGTTCATATTTTTTATACATGTCACTCTTGATCATTGCACATCCCGGTACACTGCCGAAAACCTTCATATAGAGTCATATTTTATTCTAGAATCGAGTTGTAAGTAAATAAAAGTGTGATGATCATCATTATTAGAGCATTGTCCCACGTGAGGAAAGGATGATGGAAGCTATGATTCCGTCACAAGTTGGGATGAGTCTCTGGATTTACAAAAAAAATAAATGAGTCCAAAAGAAGCCCAAACAGAAAAATGAGAGAAAAGAGAGAAGGGGCAATGCTACTATCCTTTTACCACACTTGTGCCTCTAAGTAGCACCATGATCTTCATGATAGAGAGTCTCCTATGTTGTCACTTTCATATACTAGTGGGAATTTTTCATTATAGAACTTGACTTGTATATTCCAATGATGGGCTTCCTCAAATTGCCATAGGTCTTCGTGAGCAAGCGAGTTGGATGCACACCCACTTAGTTTCTTTTTGAGCTTTGATACACTTATAGCTCTAGTGCATCCGTTGCATGGCAGTCCCTACTCACTCACATTGATATCTATTGATGGGCATCTCCATAGCCCGTTAATACGCCTAGTTGATGTGAGACTTTCTCCTTCTTTTTGTCTTCTCCACAACCACCATATTCTATTCCACCTATAGTGCTATATCCATGGCTCACGCTCATGTATTGCATGAAAGTTGAAAAAGTTTGAGAACATCAAAAGTATGAAACAATTGCTTGGCTTATCATCAGGGTTGTGCATGATTTAATACTTTGTGTGATGAAGATGGAGCATAAACAGACTATATGATTTTGTAGCGATAACTTTCTTTGGCCATGTTATTTTGAGAAGACACGATTGCTTTATTAGTATGCTTGAAGTATTATTGTTTTTATGTCAATATTAAACTTTTGTTTTGAATCTTATGGATCTGAATATTCATGCCACAAAAGAAAATTATATGGATAAATATGTTAGGTAGCATTCCACATTAAAAATTCTGTTTTTATCATTTACCTACTTGAGGACGAGTAGGAATTAAGCTTGGGGATGCTTGATACGTTCCAACGTATCTATAATTTTTGATTGTTCCATGCTATTATATTATCTGTTTTGGATGTTTTGTATGCATTAATATGCTATTTTATATTATTTTTGGGACTAACTTATTAACCTAGAGCCCAGTGCCAGTTTTTGTTTTTTCCTTGTTTTTGAGTTTTACAGAAAACGAATATCAAACGGAGTCCAAACGGAATAAAACTTTCGCGATGATTTTTCTTGGACCAGAAGACACCCAGCAGAATTGGAGAGGGGACCAGAAGAGTCCCGAGGGCTCCACAAGCCCTCAGGGCGCGCCCTAAGGGGGCGCCCCTGGCTTGTGGGCCCCACGGGATTCCTCCAACCCTAATTCTTTCGCTATAAATTCCCAAATATTCCCAAACGACCAGAGGCGTCCACCAAAATACTTTTCCACCGTCGTAACCTTCTGTACCCGTGAGTCAATCTACTTGACATGGACGTGATGCCTATATTCATAATCATTGCCTTGGATATCATCATAACTTTGTGCTTTTCTATCAATTGATCGACAGTAATTTGTTCACTCACCGTATACTTTATTTCAAGAGAGAAGCCTCTAGTGAAACCTCTAGCCCCCAGGTCTATTTTCCATCATATATTTTCAGATCTATAAACCAAAAAACCCAAAAATACCATGCTGCAATTTATTTACTTTTATTTTGTTTTACGTTTTAGTAATCTTTGATATCTATCTCTATCAAATCTCATCCTTGCAAGTGACCGTGAAGGGATTGTCAACCCCTTTATCACGTTGGGTGCAAATGTTTGATTGTTTGTGCAGGTGCATAGATTGGAGATGCGTGTACCTCCTACTGGATTGATACCTTGGTTCTCAAACTAAGGGAAATACTTATCTCTACTTTGCTACATCACCCTTTCCTCTTCAAGGGAAAAACCAACACTGGCTCAAGAAGTAGCAATATTCTACAAAGATCTTTATCGGTCAAACCTTTATGACAAATATGTTGTTCCCTTTGTCTGTCGGTATGTTACTTGCCTGAGATTCGATCATCGGTATCTTCATACCTAGTTCAATCTCATTACCGGTAAGTCTCTTTACTCATTCGTAATACATCATCTTGTAACTAACTCCTTAGTCACTTTGCTTGCAAGCCTCTTGCATTATCTCATGGTCGAAGGAATATGTATTTGACATTTAAGAAAGCAGTAGAAATAAACTAAAAGATCGTATGCTACGCTAACGGATGGGCCGGTCTTATCCATCAGATCATTCTCCTAATGATGTGATCCTGTTATCAAATGACAACTCATGTCTATGGTCAGGAAACCTTAACCATCCACTGGTATAGCGAGGTGCTATACAAACGGTTCTTAACCCCTTTCCGCGACGGCATTTGGAATTGTCGCCAACTGAGTGACTGCGATAGGGGGGGTCCTTCCCACATGACCCAAAAACCGTCGGGGATAGGGGCTTGATACATCTCTGTCGTATCTATAATTTTTGATTGTTTCATGCCAATATTATACAACTTTTATACACTTTTGGCAACATTTTATATGATTTATTTGGACTAACCTATTGATCTAGTGCCCAGTGCCAGTTCCTATTTGTTGCATGTTTTTTGTTTCGAAGAAAATCCAAATCAAACGAAGTCC
Source organism: Thinopyrum obtusiflorum (assembly GCA_036873465.1). Taxonomy (NCBI): domain Eukaryota; kingdom Viridiplantae; phylum Streptophyta; class Magnoliopsida; order Poales; family Poaceae; genus Thinopyrum; species Thinopyrum obtusiflorum. Next base: position 343,891 of record JAAAWM010012246.1, read on the forward strand.
AAACGCGATAAAAATTTATGAAGAATTATTTTGGAATATATGTGATTTTTGGGACTTGGAATCAACGCAAATGGGGGCCCACAATGACCATAGCCCACCAGGGCGCCAGGGGGTGCCGGGCGCGCCCAGGTGTCTTATGCCCTCCTCGAATGTCAGTTGGGGCCCTTCTTCTGGTGCAAGAAAGATAATTTATGGGAAAAAATCGTGTAAAAATTTCAGCGCAATCGGAGTTACAGATCTCCGGGAATTTAAGAAACGGTGAAGGGCCAGATCTGGGGAACGCGAAACAGAAGAGAACAGAGAGGGAGATCCAATCTCGGAGGGGCTCCCACCCCTCCGCCGCCATGGAGGCCATGGACCAGAGGGGGAACTCTCCTCCCATCTAGGGGGGAGGCCAAGGAAGAAGAAGAAGGAGGGGGGCTCTCTCCCCCTCTCTCCCGGTGGCGCCGGAGTGCCGTCGGGGCAAGGATCATGACGGCGATCTACATCAACAATCTTGCTACCGTCAACACCAATTCTCTCCCCCTCTATGCAGCGGTGTAACATCCCTTCTCCCTGCTATAATCTCTACTTAAACATGGTGCTTAACTCCATATATTATTTCCCAATGATCTATGGTTATCCTATGATGTTTGAGTAGATCCATTTTGTCCTGTGGGTTAATCGTGATCTTGGTTGGTATGATTGTATATTTATTTATGGTGCTGTCCTACGGTGCCCTCTGTCTCGCGTAAACGTGAGGGCCCCCCGCGGTAGGGTGTTGCAATATGTTCATGGTTTGCTTATTGTCAGTGTTGCGGGGGATAACAGCAGCCCAAACACGGATAAGTGGGTTATGGCGTATGGGAGTAAAGAGGACTTGATACTTAATGCTATGGTTGGGTTTCATGACCTTAATGATCTTTAGTAGTTGCGAATGCTTGCTAGGGGTCCAATCATAAGTGCATATGATCCGAGTAGAGAAAGTATGTTAGCTCATGCCTCTCCCTCATATAAAATTACAAGAATGATTACCGGTACTTGTTATCGATTGCCTAGGGACAAATGACTTTCTTGTTGACAAAAGCAATCCACTTTTATTACCTTGCAATTTATCCGTAGTTTTATTCTTGCAAAGTACTCATAGTTTTATTCTTGCAAAATAGTTTCATACTTGTCCTAGGTAAAGCAAACATCAAGTGTGCGTAGAGTTGTATCGGTGGTCGATAGAACTTGAGGGAATATTTGTTCTGCCTTTAGCTCCTCGTTGGGTTCGACACTCTTATTTATCGAAGAAGGCTACAAATGATCCCCTATACTTGTGGGTTATCAGGGCTCCATCCTTGCAACTCGTTTGTGCTCGCATTGCCATCGTAGTCGGTATTCTGTGGTGCTACGTTTAGGATGCGCAGCCCATCACAAACAGTTCACGATTATAGAACGTGTACGATAAGTAGACAATCACACACATTCACTTTTCCCGAACCGTATGCGATAACTAATTAAGAAGATTAGCTAATCATCATACGAGTGTCGGATAGGATTACGAAACGTCGGACCATCGTAACATCGTCGTACATGACAACTATTACACACGCTATTCTGTGGTGTAACGTTTACGATGCGTACCACATCAGAAACAGTTCATGGTTGCAAATCATGTACGATAAGGCAACTATCACAAATGTTTAGTTTGCCCGCATTGTTCGTGATATTGTTTGACATTGCACACGCTTTGCAAACGGCAACTGTGTGCATGCTTGCACATGTTTCCTCTCTGTGAACCGTGTCAGATTATGGTGTATATCACAAATGTTTGTGTTTTACCGACCGTGTGCGCTGTAACGACCTGCAGAGCGTAATTACACCATAATTTAATTGCTGCTATTTCAAATTGTACCGGATTTGAATTTGAAAGTATGCTATAGCTTTATTCATATCCATCAGGTTCTTCATAGGTACATATGTTCAAGAATTACATAAGCACAAAATAAAGAATGATGAACCACAATTTTATATACTTGTACTATTAAAGATGGTAAAGAAAGAGGCGAAATACATTCTGGTTGCTAAACAAGGTGAAGCGGAATGCCCATATTGTGCCCTCCTCCATGCAGAAGGCACGCACGACTCTAGTCCAACCCCTTGTGATGGCCGACCGCCCATCCTTCACGGTCTTCATGAAAACATCTAGATAATCATCGTGTTATGGTAGAAACACTTTAACCTTTGCATGCCCACCAATCATGTAGTTTGTGTAGGAGATATGCCCTAGAGGCGGTGATAACAGTTATTTTGTATCTCCAAAGTTTGTAATGAATGTTTAGCTTCCATGCTATAACTGCAATGATTCTCGAGTCTGCAATATCCATGAGGCTCGGAGGGAAACTCATTTGCACGTGTGGTATACTAAACGGTAAAATGTATTCCTAGTCTTGCCTCTAAGACTGGCTCATGTATTGCATGATGATCATGTTTTCCTGATCATGGGATGTCTATGCTGGCAATTTTGAGGGCACGATGTTGGTAGAACACTTGTGTTGAATCGACCCAAATTGATGTTATGCTATGAGATTCTTTTCATCACAAGTTTATGGTTAATATCACAGAGATAGTTAATGTTTGCATAATTCCTCAGACCATGAGAGTATCGAGTTCCTTCGTGCTTGCTTTGTGAACTTTGGGGTTTGTTAAACGTCATCCGTAACTGGGTGGCTATTATAGCGGCTTACGGGTTCACGGAAAAGTATGGCAAGTAACAAGATAGCTCAAGATTGGGATTTGCTCCTCCGACGATGGAGAGATATTCTCGGGCCCTCTCGCTGTTACGGTATCCATAATCGTCTGGCCAGACACCTTATGATTTGATCACTGGGATGCCGGAACACGGAAACGAGAAAAGAGAACAAAAACCGGTAACGAGGTAACTTGCATGGTGGACAAATTGTTCGTCCACGGGGATGCAATAAATCTCACCTCGGTTGTTTGTGACATATCGCGAAGCAACATGAATAGCTCACTGCAACTGGAGGTTCACTCGAATATTTATTCGTGTGGGTATAGGGGTCAATATGGGTGTCCATGGCTCCGATGTTGATCATTGATCGGAAGGGGTTCCGGGTCATGTCTATACTTCACCGAACCTATAGGGTCACACGCTTAAGGGTCATCTATCTGCTGAATACTAGACAGGGAGTCTGAGAGAAAATCACCGGAAAAGTTTCGGACACCGGAAAGGTTTCGGACAGCGGAAAAGTTCCGCAGAGAGAGGTCATGGATGAGTTTCGGTGAAACCGAAAAGTTGTTTCGGGATATACTACTAAGTCAAATTGGTTTCGGCACATGCCTAATAATTCTTGGAGGGTGCCAGAATCATTCTGGAAACTTTTTGGAATTTTCCGGGATAAAAACAGAAAATGTTCCGGAGCTGCTGGAGCCACTTCAGATGCTTTTCGCAGATGAAAATCACTAAACCGGAATTGTTTCGGAACGCGTTGAAAATTATTTTAGTGGGTACTGGAAATGTTCTAAGCCCACATAAATATTTTCAGTTCGAACGGACGCTGAAAAATGTCGTCGTGAATAGTGAAAGTGCTTTTTGGGATATTTTTGGAGAGCCACCTTTTTGGACTTGGTCAAAGTTCTAGAAGGAAGTGGATTACAAGGGAAGGAACCCCATTTGGGTGGCCGGCCATGGGTGATGGAGCTCCTTGGAGCTCCACATGGCATCCCATTTTGTCCTTAACACCCTCATGTGTGACCTAATGCATGGGGGTTTTTGGTAATTTGTGGAGGCACACTACCCCTTGGTTTTCCTATAAATAGAGGAGGTGAGGGCTGCCATCTCTTCATCCCTTGCTCTCATACACATGACATGACTTGTCTGGCTTCTCTCTCCCTCCCAGCGAAATAGTTTCATAGAGTCGAAAGGCTGTCTGGGTTCTGGCAGGAACTAGTTCTGGACGGCGAAGCCCTGCCGGATAGCTGACACCGTATGTGTGCAACCCCATAGAGAGATTGTAGTTTCGATCTTTTGCCTGAGGGGCTGTTCGAGTGTCCTCCCGAAGGGCTGTCCGAGTTACCGTCCCAGTTTCGAGGGTCCTCCCGAAGGGCTGTCCGCGACATCGTCCGGGGGACTGTCCGACCGCCTCCCGAAGGGCTGTCCGGAGAGGGAGTACATCCTCGCGGTTGGGAGGTTGTAAATCCTAGCTGCGGGGATCTGCACCGACGATCTCCACCGACTCTTCTTCCGCTGCGCTTCGAGTCGGTACGGATCAGATCAAACCTTGTATGCAGTCTCCATAGTGGTCCTGGGCGTGCTCGCTATACCAACATTTTTGTTTTCTGTCGCGTTCCCCTTGAGTGGCATCAAGAGCCGTGCTATGCGTAGATGCAGGTTACGATCTAGAATACATGGAGATGTATGGGTATTGCATAATATAATTTTGGAGTAGATGAGATCTATTGCTGAAAGTTATTTATGCGGGTGGCAGATGAAATCTGTTACCCGATGTTCTTGTTGCTTCCCTAGAATTTGCGTATTTCTGATCTTGAAACGACATGATGGAATTTCACAAAGTTCTGGCAATCCGCGATCCTGATTGATCAACGAAGTGCTATCAGTTCTTTGGGTTCCACCATAGTTGAGAGAAAGATGAAATTGCGCAGACAAAAGGGCAATGAAGATATGATCTGCACGGGGGTCATGCGTATGACGATGTTTAGTATGGGGTTCGAGATTTTATTATCTCGTGCTTCATACACCCCGCAAAGTTAATCTAGCAACTTGAATAATCATACTTGATGATAAACGTTGGTAGCTGCGGTTTAAGTCAAAACCTTAGAAGCCACGTAAAATAAAATTTTGCATAAACTGATTAGAGGCGTAGGGATGGCAATGGGTAGGGTATGGGCGGGTACAACCTCCTTCTACCCAAACCCATACCCACAGAAACTTTCTATACCCACCCACTTCAATACCCATGGGCATAAATTAACACCCATGCCCATACCCATCGGGTATCCTATACCCAATGGGTACCCAGTGGGTAAAATGTATAACATTAAATTTTTAAAACGTAGAGAAATGAGTTTAAAAATCAAGTGATGATGGACACGCAGTACAGCACAGACAAAACCTCCTCATGTGGGAGGCCACTTGGAGGCATTAATGGAGTATGAGCAGCATTTCATGGGGATGGCTTGATCGTTAGACGGCAGTCCAAAAGAGAAGAGTCGATATTTCATCTTTTTGAGGAGTCGCATAGGCCGTAGGAGGAGTGGAAAGCAGGTGATTACAGACCTATGAGCTATGGACGGATTAAGGCATACGAGAATTAGGGTTGGGCCATAGGAGTTGTATGTTGACCCACATGTCATAGAAACTATTTTCATTTTTTATCATTTTCTGGGTATCCATTGGGTTACCCATGGGCACAAGTTCATACCCATGCCCTACCCATATATTTTGCGGGTATGGGTACCCATTATCCGTGGGTACAAAATCTCTCCAAGTCTTGCCCATGCCCGTTGTTTTCGGGTAGGGTACCCGTGGGTACCCATACCCATGGGCAAAACTGCCATCCCTATAGAGGCGTCTAACTTGGTTTTGCAGGATGTTTTGCATGTGATGTGGTATAGCAAGCTCATATTCAATTTGATTATGTATGAGATGACTATATGATGTAAATTAACATGACCTGCGTGTCATGATTCGACATGATGGCCGGAGCCATATGATTGTCACTTTAATGACCTGCATGTCAACCTTAAGTAATGCACTTATTTTATTAGCTATAGAGATAGCAATATTATCTGGTGCATCGACAAGGTGGTGGCAATCTTCGCAAAGGTGAACACCGACGCGAATGCCGGAGACGAAGAAATGAAAGACTTCTCCGTCAGAAAGGGCGATACCATATCATGCTATTATGAATTGCCTGAGATGTTTATCCCTTATGGTGCACCCTTCTTGATTGCGTGGTAGTCGCTTTTATTAGGGTGATCTCTCACTTAAAAATATAAAGTAGATAGTGTTCTCCCAAGTGTAGCACCGTCATGGCACCTATCTTTTCGGGGTGCGCCGTGTCACATGGGTACGAACGATTAAAGAAGTGTGAGGCGGGCGAGTTGAGACCTCGCAGCGAGATCACATTAAATTTTTAAAACGTAGAGAGGGGGGGGGGGGGGGGGGGGGGGGGGGGGGGGGGGGGGGGGGGGGGGGGGGGGGGGGGGGGGGGGGGGGGGGGGGGGGGGGGGGGGGGGGGGGGGGGGGGGGGGGGGGGGGGGGGGGGGGGGGGGGGGGGGGGGGGGGGGGGGGGGGGGGGGGGGGGGAGTTGAGACCTCGCAGCGAGATCACTTGGTTGTCTTGACATTCAGGCATGACCGTCATGAGCTCAGAACACACGCATCGAAAGATGAACAAGAATCACATAGAGATGTGATTGGCAAGTGGGCCTACCGGTTAAGATTTTCGTCATCAGTGGTGTTACACCAATGGCGAACAATCAAGACATGGATCTTGAATCACTCATAATCAATTTTGAGAGATATTGATTTGAGTGGGAGCGCACTTTAGAATAAAATTGTTTATTCACTAGTGCAAATTTCATTTAAACAAAGTCTAAGTGAAACTTGTGTTTTCCGTTGTAGATCAAATGGCTCGCAACACCGCGTTCAACTTAGGCCCGATGCTAGAGAAAGAGAAGTTAGCTATGAGTGGAAACAACTATGCGGACTGGGTCCGTAACCTGAGGATTGTCCTCAGGAGCGCTAAGAAATTATACGTGCTTGAAACTGCTCTTCCAGCTAAACCGGCAGCAGAGGCCCTGGAAGATGAACAAAATGTCTGGGCCACTAAGGATGATGATCACAACTTAGTGCAGTGCCTCATGCTAGCTTGCATGAGTCCAGGGCTTCAAAAACGTTTTGAATTCCATAAACCCCGTGATATGATCCGGGAATTGGATGCTCTGTACAAGGAAACCGCAAATCACTACAAAAAAAAGACACTTCCGTGATGATACGTGTTTGTCACAGTAGGTCACGTTTTCTGTCATGCATGTACATCCATGACAAATTTATGACAGAATGAAGATAGTCATACCTGTGCTGTCATAGAAGTGTTCCATGACATTACCAAAATTATCTCACGGAAGTGTCCACTTCCATGATGATAAATCATGCGTCATAGAAGTGCATTCGTCAAGGGTGACCGACACGTGGCATCCACCGTAACGGGAAGCTGTTAAGCTATCGGGTCCGGTTTTGGATCCGATAACCCGCTAACAGCCACAACCAATGCCGATTTTCCATGTGTAAAATTCTCATTGGCTGACAGAACCACGTGTCAGCTCCGCGTTGGCACAGGTGTCACTCATCCAACGGGCGAGATGCGCCTATGATACGTTGACATGTGGACCGGCCCAAAAGTGGCCCATAAAGATTAAATGGGCCGGCCCAACTAAAGGCCCAGAAGATTTAGCGGGCCATAACGGGCCGACCCAGCTAAAGGCCCACAAGATTTTGCAGACCATAATGGGCCGGCCCAGCTAAAGGCCCACAAGACTTTGCAGACCATAATGGGCCGGCCCAGCTAAAGGCCCACAAGATTTTGAGGGCACTAATGGGCCGACCCGTTAACAGGCTGCCATGTTTTGGGCCAAATGCCGGCCCATATTTGATTCGGTCCATAAACAGCCTGCCACGTTCCGGGCCCAATAAAGGCCCATATGAGATCCGGCCCGTTAAAAGCCTACCCCGTTCTGGGCCAAATTACGGCCCAGATCAGATCCGGCCCTTTAAGAGGCTTTGGGCTGAATTATGGCCCATATCAGATTCGGGCCGTCAACTGGACTCTATGCTTTTGGGCCCACTTGCTAAAGGCCCATTTAGTAATTCGGCCTGATATTAGTTGCGGCCTGTTAAAGGCCTGTTTAACATTTTAGCCCTATATTTATTTCGGCCTGTTAAAAGCCCGTCATATAGTTGGGCCTAACTACGACACGGTTTGCATCCGGCCTGCTCCAACCGATAATCTGATTGGGCCAAACAAGGACCGAGACAATTTTGGCCTGTTAACGGCCCGTGATGTGATTGGCACAATCATGGGCCGGGGTCTATTTCGGCCTGCTGCCGGCCCGTGAGCTGTTCGGCGCGTTTCAGGCCCAACCCACTTTTCAGCCTCCTAAAAGCCCATTGAGTTTTCTTGCGAAAATAGGGTCGGCGGTTTACTCGGCCTATTAGAGGCCCAAATCTACTAGTGGGCCAGTTTACATTTAGGCCTGTTAACGGACCGATTATGTAGTGATTAGTATGACGGCCCGATTATGTACCGTAATTTTACGGTTTGGCCGGTTTATTGCGAACACAGGATATATATACAGTAAAATAACTGCAGCATCATGAATAAGAAAAAACCTAGACTATACAATAAAGAAATTATAGCATATTACATCCACTGGACATCAAAGTTCGCCACTATGATAATAAAGCAGAAGCAGACAGCAGATTACATACACTGGGCATCAAAGATCGCCACCAGTGCAAATAAACACGCCGACAAAATAATATACAAAACTGACAGCACTTCAATAGAGTTCAAGAAAGGTTAGCCCTGCTCGGGAGCTACAGCGCAAGCAGCTGAGCAAGCTGATGAGACGACGCTTGTTTGACACTTATATCCTCCCCACTCTGAAAGATAAACAAGCAAACAGATGATAGGTTTTGCACATATAAGTATCAGTGCTGACAATTCATCACATTTCTTAATAAAGTGACACAGTTTAAAATAGCATTAACACAATATGGTATTGTTCAGGTTAAGACATGGCAGGAAATGACATTGTGAAGGAGTTGGCAGCTTCACGACACCACTGGATTACAGATCAAGAACTCATAAGTATCAATGGTTAGTGTGCTGTAAGTTTATCCCATTTCAGATTGGCAAATAAAGAGACGGTTTAAATAATAGTAGAATGATATGACATTGTTCATAGTTAAGACATTGCAGAATATGACATTGTGCTGTAGTGGGTAGGTTCACCACACCACTGGATTACGGATCAAGAACAAAAGCATACATGCAGTGCAAAAGAAGATCACTTGCTCTGTATAGTTTAATTTACATGGTATGAAGAAGGAACTTGGTTGTACAACTGAAAACTTAAATTGAGAAGGACAAACTTTTGTTTATGAACTACATAATAAAGTTTAAACATTCAATTTGATGCAAACACCAAAAATAAACAGTTGTTGCAGTCATGCCTAACCAAATATACACAACAAAGTTTGAAGGCTTGAGAAGGACAAACTTACATTATTGGGGGGGGGGGGGGGGGGGGGGGGGGGGGGGGGGGGGGGGGGGGGGGGGGGGGGGGGGGGGGGGGGGGGGGGGGGGGGGGGGGGGGGGGGGGGGATTTTGTTAAGAGTAAATATAGATGTGATAATATAAGAAAAAATGGAGAATATTTAAGATAAGATGAAGAGTGATGCTACATGACCAAGTAGCTATAAATGTAAATACAGTGATACAGGCAAAAGGTACAACCAAGAGCAATGCAGAGCTAAACTTCTTCAGGACCATCGGTGTTATCCAACCTTATGGTAAGAGTAAATATAGATCTGATGCATAGAAAATGGAGGGCAAAGGAAAATAAGCTGCAGAGTGATGGTTCATGAACAACTACCTGTCAATATAAGTACACTGATAAAGGACAGCAGGTACTTACAAGAACAATGTAGAGCTAAAAAAATTCATTGGCATTGGATATATTCTAAACTAATGTAACCATTCATACAGATCAGATAATTTGGAGCGAACAATTGATAAGCAAGCTATCATGCATACTGCTGTCACATAATGAACCAGGTATGAATGCAAGTACAGTGATACAGGACAACAGGTACTAACAAGAGCAAAGCAGCAGGTAGCATATTTGCGATATCCTGTCGTTCTTTTCAAACCGGAATTCTTCTTCAAGCCGATTTCCTGCAAAAAAGATCCGTAAGGCACATGTGAAAAAGTAGAAGTTCAAATTGTCATGTGATATCATAGACAGTACCTCATCCTGGGAACGAGACCAGTGCATAACAAGGTATTTCCATTCAATGTCTTCTAAATTTAGCACAGGAGACTTCACCGGAACTTCGTTTATAGACTTGCCATCAAAGTGTGATTTCCTCAGGTAACACCGATACTGCTGCAATGCTTCCTTGAAAAGCGCAAGCAAGCTTTGCTCGTCATGACTATCCAGATTGACCATCGCCTACTTACAACAATGTAATGTAAATCATTGATGTGTTCAATCAGCAGAAAACAGGAAAATAATCACCATGAATAATAGCACTTACACGTAAGTGGGACAGGAAGATGTGAAAATGGTGTTTGTCTTCACTATAATCTTCCCATGATGGGAATATATGCACGTAGTCCCTAACAACATTGAAAGCATTGTGTTTAAAACTGGGAATAAGTGGAATGGGGTTCCAATCTATAGGAATTGGCTGTCTCTGCAGTTGGGATAGGTCTTCGGTCGGTGGACTTTCTGTACTTTTTGCTGGAGTGGGATTTTTCTATGGTACGGCTGGTGCTATGGCAACTGAAATCGGCATACCTTTTGCTGGAGTGCAGGTCCTGTGTGGTGGGGCTAGTGGTGTGGCCAGTGAAGTATGGGTACAGTCTGCTGGAGTCGGTCCTACGTTTTGTGTCACTGGTTGTACAACCAATATAAGTGGGGTGCTGTCTGATTTCTCCGGCACCACCACGTTTTTCAAGGACTTTGCTGGTGCTCCTTCAGGTTCGGCAATCACCCTCTTCCTTTTTGATGTCTGATGCACAAGAACAACATTTGAGTGGAAAAACATGGTATGATGACAGATGGAATATGTATTGATAATGGATGGGCATGGCATCTTGACATATATGATGAGTAAACTAAGCAGATGGCGGTGCAACAAAGTAGAAGAAATGCAAGACAACATATGCAAGATACGCGCAATCAATAAAACCTTACCAAATTAGAACAGGCACCTTGATGGGTGAACAGGACATGCCATCTGCCTTTGACTCCTCGAGGTTAGAATAGTCATTAGGATCATATTCTGAACAAGAATCTATAGGTGGGGAGCGTATGAGTCTCATTGCATCCAGAATGGCACTCAATGCCTTGGTGCCAATTTTGTAAGTCGTTGTAGTGTTCCACAATATTCTTTTGATGCGCGGATTCTGATATTCACTGTAATTACGTATAATATCTGAGAACCATGAAAACATAAATAGTAGTGAGATTATCTTTGTAACGCAGAGGATATTCTAATATAGGGGCGCCCCTGTAAACCCTTGTGTGCTATCACTGGATTCTGATGAGAGAGCTCATGTGTGCTGTAATATGGTGCGTGCATTAATATAATCTGGCACAAGTACACAAAAAAATAGGTTCCAGAAGTAAGGATAGTTGGCAGATGATAGGTTCATAATATACTGTATAGAGAGTTTATTGCCAAACCCTGATAACAAGAGCACACAGCAACTAGGCAGATCGTAGTGTACATAAATGGGGTACACCATAACCACGATATATAAATCGGGAAAGTGGAACTGGCTGGAAAATACGGTGTTGTATTGCTGCTACTAATTGAAAGCCTATCGATTACAGGCCAGCTCTATCGGCTGTTGACTGCAGATGTCCCTGCTCCCCTTCTAGACAAGGAACATACTGTACGTACTAAATACAGAATAACAAAAGAGGAACATGTTAAAGAACAGAAGAGGAAGCATATTCTTGAGGTTCCGCTGCATTGCATACAATGTTGGTTGCCCACTCATGATGAATCACAGCGCCCAAAGAAATGCAATTCCATGCTGTCTCTCTATATGTGGCCACATGCATTTGGAAAATAAAGTGGGAGCATTACCTGACCAATTAAATGTGTGTTTGTTAACTAATATCAGTATCATATCACAATTCGTATTTGAAGAAGTAAGCTTTGGACTTATGATTGGTGTGTTGTTTAGCTTCAAGAGTGGACTGCTGCTAGTGCGGCACATAGCAGCTACACAGATCATAGTGTAGATATAACGGGAAAACTGTAAGCATCAGGAGTAAAATCAGCAAAGTGGAACTTGCTGGAATATATGTGCTAGTATTGCCGGTACGGCTAGAAAGGCTTCGGATACCAGCTCTCTTCAACTGAAGGTGCGGTACTGTTAATATCAGTGTAACTCTCAAAGGCGACACAACTCCCCGCTTTTCCTTGCTAATCTTATAGGATTCAAGTGGGCAGGCCACTACAAATCCTATCCTTAATTTACAAAATCCTACGAATCAAAGAGGCCCGAAGAGTTCAAAGTGTCCATCACAACCGACCGTATAGACCTCTACACTGCAAATGTCCCTGCTCATCTTCACTACATGGAACATACTGTACTACTATCATACTCCCTCCGTTCCAAAATATAAGTCTTTGTAGAGATTTTCACTATGGATCAAATACAGATGTATACAGATACATTTTAGAGTGTAGATTCACTCATTTTGCTCCATATGTAGTCCATGGTGGAATCTATACAAAGACTTGTATTTAGGAACGGAGAGAGTACTTATTAAAAAAGAACGAAAGAGGAACATGCTAAAGAAGAGCAAGCAGATTTTGGATAATATAATGTTCGTTGCGCAGTGCCCACACATGATGAACCAGAGCGCATTAAGAATGCAACTCCCTGCTGTCTCTCTATATGTGGTGCACGTGCTTTTCGAAAGTAAAGTAGGAACATTAGCTGACCAATTAAACGTTATCTGTTTTAGTAATATCAGCATCATATCAGATTTTCGTATTTGAGCAACAAGTTTGGAATTATGAGTGGCACGTTGTTTAGCTTGATGGATTCAGGAGCAGTGCTAAGCAGGTACGATGATGGTACTGAATATAAAGGCATGTCTGCATGCAAGTCGTGTGACTTTTGTCATTTGGGCCAGTCGACCATTTCAGGCGGTTGGATGAAGATCCTACATCTCCTAACCCTTATTCTTCCTCGTCTCTGATTCTTCCCATACAGAACACCGCACAGGCCGCCGGCCGAACCACCGGCCCCGACCCCCCGCCCTCCCCTGAACC